>CM033466.1:9950095-10269223 GCA_019425755.1 Amaranthus cruentus
TAAACAAGCAGTTTAAATCTAGCTTAAAATTGATCCCAGGACAACCACCCATGTCGTGTTTGTTTATCTGGTCTGGATTTATGGTTAGTCACTTAAATGAGTGGCTATGTTACTCGAGACTCTTGCTTGTATCCGACACGAGTCACAACTATATCTCCTAGTGTCAGATTCAAGTTTTGATAGAAGTTTTTCATGATTTTGGTCCAAAAGAAAGTGTCTATACCCGGGGTGTCTAGGGATTTAACACCGGGTCTTGAAATAATATTATAGAGATTTTTTAGAGTCTAAGCAACACAGGTCAGTGAAATTTGACATGTACAAATTTGATGCTGTCAACGAGTTTCTTCTGATTCTGATTTTAAAATATGTTAGGGTTAGATAGTGCCTCTAATGAATGATTATTTAACATGCAATTCTGGAGTTAACTGAAGTCCCTAATATCTTAAGTTCTTTTTCCTACAAACACAATGGTTCTGTTAAATTTACAAAATTTTGTCATTTCCATGAAATATGTATTTCAACCCTCTACAGTTTATATATGTTAAAAGAAAAATTTATCTTATAGTTTGTTGAGGTACTAAGTATAACATGTTGATGCCAGGCAGTTTGTGCTCTTATGTGTGCAGGGGTCTCTCCTGGTGAAGGCACAGGAGCTACTATGTCTGACGATGATGATGATCCCCTAGACAGTGATAGTAACTTGTTCGATGGAGGTTTGGATGGTCCAGACACCATGGGATTCGGACCTCTAGTCCCAACAGAGAGTGAACGGTCACTGATGGAGCGTGTGAGGCAAGAGCTTAAGCATGAGCTAAAACAGGTTAGAATGAATAAATGCATATTATTTCAGGTGGGTGGGGGAGGACATTTCAAGTGCATTCTACTAAAAATGTTTTACTGTTTGCTCCTTAAAAGGGCTACAAAGACAAAATTGTGGATATTAGGGAAGAAATCTTGCGCAAGAGAAGGGCCGGGAAACTCCCTGGTGACACCACCTCTGTCTTAAAGGCTTGGTGGCAATCACATTCCAAGTGGCCATACCCAACAGTAAGTTATCAGGCTCTTCAGATTTTTGAATCTGTTGTTTTTCTTATGCTACCACTTAATGGCCATATTAAGTAAAGCTGTGCTGGAATTGGATTTTTAGAAGCATATTTTGCGTCATGATATCTTTCATCAAAGGCTTTACAGAATTGTTTCGGTCCAAAGTTCGCAAATTGGGCAGTAACATAATTTGGTTGGATATCAGGGAAACAGAGAATGAATGTCGTTGTAGGGAGTTGAGGGGATGGAAGAATATATATATTTTGATTAGCAGAAGAATTTTAACAAAAAAGGAGATTGAATTGCCCATTTTTCTTCCTTTACTTGTTCAAATACGGGAAATCTTTCTTCCCTCCAGATCTTTCTGTCCTATTAGGTTCATTGAACATTTTGTTTATGAGTCTTCTGTATATGAATTGAGATATAGATCAATGTAGAAGAAAAGTAAATGGTAGCTTTGTGTTGAGCCTACTATCTACTCTTTATTTCTACCTACGCGAAGCAGAACCACTCATCACAATGATTTTTTGCAGGAGGAAGACAAGGCAAGATTAGTACAGGAGACTGGCTTGCAGCTAAAACAGATCAACAATTGGTTCATCAATCAAAGGAAAAGAAATTGGCATAGCAACCCATCAAGTTCCAGTGCATTAAAGAGTAAACGCAAAAGGTATACCAACATGTCTTTAATTTCCGTACTGTATTTCATCATCTTCCATTGGCTTTCACTCCGAACCTAATACCAGAAATATGTAAACAATATAGGTAAAACGACAAAAATCGTTCCATGTTGATGAACGACATCTTTTAACATAGTTCTGTGATACCGTGGTTTTGAGAGACCGAAGTGGAGAAACTCTGCTAATGAAGTGGTAAAGGATTTTGTCATTGCCACGCTAGGTACGTGGGCATAGTAGAGGGTGATTTGTCCGACTTATATATATCGACTTATCCACATGGGTGTACCCGCTCTAGTAGGAAGATCTGCAGAATGATAGGAATATATAAATCAGATGAAATGTTGTAGGAGTCATTATTCTTGGTGATTCTATAATTTTGTAATCTTTCCTTGCAAATATAGTTATTGTAATACACTTATGGGGGTGTGGATGTACAGATTAAGCCGATTATTTTCCTTTTTACTTGATATAGTGCAATTACAAAACGTTTTCGCTACATCCAATTATATTGATGTATGTTGTAGCAACCTGGGAATTGGATGTTATTTCTCGATAAAGCATGTCCGTTCTTTTGTAGCTAAAGTTCGTTTTCTCTCTTCTCATTTTCAAGTCTTTTGGACATGTTTGTTTTTCGCCGTTTCAAAAGGCCCATTCTTTTGTAACTAAAGTTCGTTTTCTCTCTTTCTCGTTTTCAAGTCTATTGAACATGTTTGTTTTTCCACCTTGTTTCAAAATATATCTGTTTGTTTCGTAAAATTCGTTGTCGTTATCAGCGATATGAGCGTTGTTCATAGGTGAATTATTGCACAATCTTCATATTTATGAGAAGCAAGGATGGCTCATCTCTATTCATGTTCACATGATTCTTTATGTGTAAATTTGTGGTTAGAACTTGAAGATGGTTGTTTAATGCTTTCACTTGCTATGGGTTATGAGGGATAGGCATAGGAGAGTTGGTATCTTGAAGATAATTTTAATTGGAAAACTAAAATTCACTTTGCCCTTGAGAAAAAAGAATTTCCTTATTAATCTGAATTTTTTATAACGTTATTTCATAGTAAGTCGCTATTTAAAATTATGATCGTATAGTGAACCGCAATTTTAAATATCGGTCTGCATTTACTATAAACTGCTATTCTAAATAGTGGTTTATACATCGATTCAAACTACTAATTAAATTAGCAATGTAAAGCGTATTAGGAATATATAAATTTTTTAAAATCTATAATACAAATTGAGTTAAAATTTTTTAATGTTCTCCTTATAGAGATTCAACTCAACCCAACCCAACCCAACTTATTGTTGCCCGCTTATGTTTATAAATTGATTAGTGTCTTTCGTCTTTAAACAAAGTGAATTCCCTCATTGAATTTACATATGTTTTACATTTTTTCTAGATGAGTTATTAATGTTTTTTAAAGTAGTTAAAATGTCAACAATAAAAATAAAAGGAGTATTATATTATCATA
The DNA here is from genome assembly GCA_019425755.1 of Amaranthus cruentus. Classification (NCBI taxonomy): domain Eukaryota; kingdom Viridiplantae; phylum Streptophyta; class Magnoliopsida; order Caryophyllales; family Amaranthaceae; genus Amaranthus; species Amaranthus cruentus. The sequence goes on from CM033466.1 coordinate 9,953,289, forward strand.
AATTCTTACTTGAGACCGTCTTTTGTAAAGACGGCTTTCAAAAGCCCAGTCTAATTCTAAATATATATTGTTACAACTCTAAATATAGATTTGGGCTGGACTTTTGAGAGTCGTCTTTACAAAAGACGGTCTCTCAAGAGAGCACCTGTTATACTCCCTCCGTCCCACTTTTATTGTCCACATTTCCTTTTTGGGTCATCCCACTTTAATTGTCCACTTTCTATTTTTGGCAAAGACTTTTTACCTAAATACCCCCAACTACCCCAACTTATATTATTTAAAATACCCCACTACCACCTTTTCAATTACTTCCTCCGTTCCATTTTAGTTGCACCACACCCTTTTGGCACAAGAATTAAGGACTGTCACATCAGGTCTGATGATATATGATTGATGGTGATATGTAGGGTAGGAATAGAGTGATAATAAAATAATTGAAATAACAAATTAATTAATGAAAGGTAGGTATTGGTTGTGGGTATATTAAATGATTAATGAGATGATATATGATTGATGGTGATATGTGGGGTAGGAATAAAGTGATAATAAAATAAGATTATTTTTTGCCAAATATAGTAATGGTGCAAGTATTGTGAAACAGCCAAATAAGGTAAGTGTTGCAAGTATTTTGGAACGGAGGAAGTATTATAATCACTTAAAATACCCCACTACCACCTTTTCAATTATTATAATCACTTAAAATACCCCACTACCACCCCTTTCTTATTTTGCGTGTCCACATCAAAGTGGACAATATAAGTGGGACGGAGGGAGTATTATTTATACTACTTAAAATTTTTAGCAGTCTGTTTATCATTCACTTTAGAGCCCAAAAATAAATAAGACCACCTTAAGTTAAAAATCCAAAATGGTCCAACATTAAGCCATAGTCTCATACCATGTGGGTATATGATCATTTGGGCATTTAGTCATTTATGCTCCAGCTAATATTACCAAACATGGCTGCTATGGTTACAACAGTGTATTAATTTTACCTTCCTTGATCCAATTTAGATATGATTGGACCACTTAACTTGAAGGATCATGAAACATACATTTTAAGCAAAATTTGAAGTAAATAATCAAAATAATTCTCAAAATAAGCAATGGGAAATTTATTTTCCGACATAAGCATTTTTAGCCTAATGTTGAGGTTTGATATTTGTTCGCACTTACTGATAGCGGTCCATTAATAAGCTGAGTCAAAGAAAGTCAAGTCAGCAATCGGCTTCTCTTACTAACAACGGCCAATTGTTGAGCTGACTTTCTTTAGCTTAGCTACTAATGCGCCGCTGTTACCGTTAGTAAGAGCGGTTCGTTAATAAGCTGAGTCAGATAAATAAGCAACTCAAATAAGCTGAGTCAAAGAAGTGCTTATTTTGGGAAATAAATTTTTCCATTGCTTATTTTGAAATTTTTTAATATTATTTTACTTATTTACTTCAAATTTTCCATTTTAAGCCTATATACATGTGAAACATACTATATTGACAAAATCTAGACAAACTTGCATACATAGCATTTTTTTTTTTTGAATAATACCTGATTCATTAATAAAGCATTAATAAAGAGTCATACGACATCTACATCAGAGATAAAAATTAACAAGTACATAGCAACTAAAACCAAATATAATTCAAATATAACAAAACTACGATCGTTGTGTATGAGATTTGACAATTCTGAATATCCTCTTCCACGTCGCTGTTTGATACAGCCTTCTACGAGGGGGTCTTTCGATCTGTTGTAGTTTTGAGATAGAATTGAATTTGATGTAGTTGACGAAAATTGAAATTTTGGTGTCTGCTGCATCATCGCATTAATCTCTACTAACAAATCAACTAAAGACCAAAATTCATAACACCAAACTCTCACAAGCAGAGACTTCAAAACCCAATATATGGGTAGAATCAACTCTCTTACAGGGAGAGGACAAAAATTTATTCTAATCATATTAAAAAAACTGAAAAGGGAGAATTTAGGGGCTTACTATCAATATTTAAAGATTGATGATATCCCCAAACTAACTATAGATATTAGGGTTTTTTTTAGAGAGAAAAGAGAGAAAAAGAATTAGGGCAGAACTTCGGACAAAAGTAATACTTAGCGGAAAGATGTATCATGAACACCCCTAGATGTATGTTTGCATACATAGCATTTATTTTCTCTACTTTATTTCCAATTTATTTTTGGTAAATAAAAATTCAATATAATTTTTTTTTGTTAAAAGCTAAACCAACAAGTCTAATATGAGTTAGTCTCATCATGAGGCAATTCAATATAATTAGTTTATTTTCTAATTGATTACTTTAAGATTGTGAGTGAGCACTTGAGTAATAAGCTAATAATTACTCTAAGACTGTAAAAAGTGATCACTTTAAAATGGTATTGATTACTTAAGATCATAGTTAATCATTTTAAGACAATAAATATGCATTGAGTAGTCCAATAGTGATGAGCTCACTGTGAGATGATCTCATTTGAAAATTTGCGAAAACTATACCATAATACATATGATCACAAACTCTTGCGATTGATGTTTCGGTGAAAATTAAAGACCTCAAAATCAAAACTTATATTCTTATAATTTGTATTGGTTGAGTTATTTAAGTCATGTATAGACGCATCTCACAGTAAGGTTGTCTCATATAATTAACTAGATAATCCCCGTGCGATGCACGATTTTTTTCATTTTGATGTAAAAAACAAATAAATTGAATAGGTTCGGCTTAATATAACATTAATTTTAATTATTTTTTAATACACATTTTATTACATTCATGAAAATTAAAATTCAAACTGTTTTTAATAATTATCATTATAAAAATGATAAAGGAGTGGGTCATTGTAAATTGTATCTATAATATAATTAGCATTTTAGTGAACTTTTTTTAAAAGTATAATAAAAAATAATATAATTAATTTGTAAATAAATGAATGCTTTTTTAAATAAATATAATTTAATGATGCTTTGTAAATTAAAAATCAAAGATTATAATTTGTGCATCATTATTACATAATACTATCTAATATATTGTTTTTCAAATTTTAATAGTAAATGTTATAGTCCCAACTAAAGTTTTTAATGATGGTCAAATTCATCATCTTAACATCCTTAACATTTAATATTCCTATAGTCATCCTTATTCAATGACATCATCAATCTCATGAGAAGATGACAACTCATCAATTTTTTGAATTGCTTATGTCATGTGTGTTTTGTTTTAGTATATAGTATAGATTTGTGACAAAATAACAAAATAGTCTAAGAGGTACTCCAAAAAAATTAAAGTATGTATATCTATTTTAAAAAATTCCCAAAAATATATGTTGTTTTCAATTATTTATTAGGTTAATAGCTTATACTAACTGCCTAATCAAATGATTTAATAAAAAATTAGAAAATTTCAAATGTCATTCTTACACAGCTTTTCAAATGAAAATTTTATTCGCTGATATTAACTTACAAAGCAAATGTTTCCCACCATCGAAATATTGTGTTTCATGTGATAAACATTGATTAGTTCTCATCCTACATGCTTTTACTCACTTGCTGACTTTGTTGTACACGTGATCATTGCTCTGATGTTGTTGTACTTTGTAATCTTACGCATGACATACCTTTAAATGTATTTTTAATATATATGATTAATTTTAATTTAATTTAAATTATTAAATTTAAATAATTTTAATTAATTCTTTTGATTTCATTTATTATATTTTACTTTGAAATCAATTATAGATTTTTTCATTTTATTATTTTAAATTATATTTTTTTATTAGATTTTATTTTTCAAAATTTTGCTAATAAGCATAGAGTTTCAGAAAAAATATTATGAATAATCCAATCTTTTACTGATTTTCCTACAATAGTACCAATTTTTAATTGAACATGAATAATCTCGACTATAAAGGGTGCTTGCTAAGAATGCATCAAGGTAACATTTTACCTATACAATAAGTCATTTTGCATAAAAAAAGTAAATACAAAATTAAATTATAAAAAAATTAAAAAAATTAAAAAAGAAATCGTGTAAGTTATTTTTTGAGTTCAACTCTAATTTGTAATAATTTTGATTTTTGAATTTTTTTCATAGCAGTTAACTAATATGTAAAAATCGGTCACAATTCGGGCAACAATAATCTTGGATAAGTGTTCCTAAAATTAGGATTATTCATTGATAATCAAAAGTTGAGATTATTGTAGGAAAATGAATAAAAAGTTCAGCAAGTCTTCTGAGAGACCGTCTTTTTGATAAATACCTTTCAAGCCCAATCCATTAGAGTTTAATTCTTACTCTTATTCTTTTATAGGCGAACCCAATTAGAGTTGGTCTCTCAAAGAGACCTTCTCTCACAAGAATTTGGGTAAAAGGTTAGTTTATTCTAGGTTGAGAAAATTTTAAATTTTATTTTTAAAGATTCTAACTGTTTTTCAAAAACCGAACGTTTGCTGTCAACCTTATGGAGCACTTAGTTTTTGAATCCAGTCTAAATGATCGGTAGGACTATGGGAAGCCGATTTTCACATTTCATTTGTATGTCATTCAAATAATTACATCATTTAATTTAAATATCACCTCTTTAAATTTCTAATGGTACATATAAGAAAAAAAAGGTTAATAAACCAAAAACTAATGAAAAAGTCAAGCAAGTTAACTGTTTTATTTTGGCTAAAAGCTAAATGTCATTTTCTAAATATATTTTTTGGCTTTTGGCCAACCAAAAAACAAAGGGTATTGTTATAAGACGCCACCCTTTTCATTCTATCGCCACCCTTTTCATTCTATCGCCACCCCTATATATTGAATTTACATTATTGCCCCTCATTATTTTTGAACTCAAAAACTCTAACGTCTCTTTAAAAATCTGTTAAAAAAAATCTTTGAAGTAAAAGAACTTAAAATTAACAATCGAACAACAATGGCGAACCAAAACGAGCATGAAAACGAATCGGTAAGTTATTAATCGATTCAAATTTTTTTTTAAAAAAAAATAAATTAAAACTCGTACAAAATACGTCATTTGAACCGTGGCTGCCTCGCACATTTTAGGTCTGGTCACCGCGGTAGCACAGACCTAAAATGCGCGAGTGGACCGTGGTAGCAACTACCTAAAATGCGCGAGTGGACCACGGTAGCCACTACCTAAAATGCGCGAGTAAACCACGGTAGCACTGACCTAAACTGTGCGAGTGTGCCACGGTCCAATGACCTGTTTTGTGCGAGTGTCCATTTATTTTTTATTTTTTTTTATTTTGAAATTTATTAATATTAATAATTGTTATTATTATAATTTTATTATTATTAATTTTTGTTATTAGTAATTAAATTATATATTTATTAATTTGTTATTATTAATTAAAATATTTATTTAATTTATGTGTTTTAAATTATGTACTTATTATTAATTAAATTATTTATTTATTATTTTGTTATTATTTATTTATTTTATGTGTTTTAAATTATTAATTGTGTTGTTTTATATGTATTTATGTAATTATGTTGAAGTTGTAATTTATATTTGCAGGACTTTGAAAACTTAGGTGATAACATAGATTACTCTGATAGATTTGTTACGGATAGAGAATTTGATTTCGTAGATGAATTACATAGATGGGCTGATGAGATAGCAATAGAAATTGGTTTTCAATTCGCACGTACTTCTTATAAACGTAAGGAAGGACGCACAAGAGTTAGTGTATACTTACGGTGTCATAGACATGGTAGACTTAGGGGTGATGTGAATAGCCTAGCTAATGCTGCTAGACCCGATTCTAGAAGTAGTGCGTGTGGTTGCAAATTTATGATTGTAGGAACTAGCCATAATCCAGGAGAAAGACCTTGGACGATAAGAGTGTGTCCACGCGAAAAAGACAGACATAACCACCAGTTCTTTATATATAGAGAAGGCCAAGTAAGAACAACTAGGATGAACGTAGATATTAGACAACATATACAGGATCTAACTTCAACTGGCATGCAACCAGCCTTCAATATGTCGTCAATTAGAAGGAACTTCCCTGATTTTTATCCTAGTATGACTCAAATTTATAATATAAGACAGGCATTGAGGAGGGAAGAGATGGATGGTCGGACTCCTCTTCAAAACTGTCTCTATTTGGCCACAGAAAATAATTATGTTGTTTGGACAGATTTGGATGGTGAGGGGCAGTTGTGTAGGCTATTAATCGCAAACACCATATCCATTCAGATGATACGTACGTGGCCCCATGTTGTGCTGATAGACACAACATATAAGACGAATAAGCCTAAGTGGCCTCTTTGTGAAATAATAGGAATGACGCCAACCAATCACAACTTCTTGGTTACGTTCTGCTTGATGCGAGATGAGGCAGCCATTTCTTATTCCTGGGTGTTGGAGAGACTGAGGGATATATTTGGTACAGTACAGGTGCCTAATGTTATTGTAACCGACAGGGATGAGGGTTTGTCCGCAGCTATTCGTGATGTCTATCCAGGTAAACTTCTACATATTGATACGTTAATGTCGATTGATTTACTTACCATATATATATATATTAATTTTAATCTTTTGTATAATGTAGAGGTACGTCATTTACTATGCGTATGGCATATTGGAAATGATGTAGAGAACATGGTAGACAAATTATGCGGTGGGAAGAAAAACCAACAGGGCCAGGTTTTCAGACAAACGAAATGGAACCCTTTGGTAACAGTTTGACCACTGATGAATTCGAGAAAAGGTGGACAGCGATTGAATCTACTTGGTCAACACGGAACAAAAGGGTCGTGCGGTATTTGGTTGGGACATAGATTCCCCTTAGACATAAATTTGTTCGTGCAGTCTGTCTATCGCGAGGCTGCCATTGCTCCACAGGTCCCATCATTAACAATGGCGCAAGTCGGGCCGGAAATTTAGCTAAAAACTGCAAATCAAAGGAAATCAAAACTATTAGACAACCAAATAAAATGTAAACAGATTTGAAAATTTACTTGCACTTACGTAATCCGGTTTGCTATCCGCTGAAGCAAAGCCACGGGGGGGTGCGTCACCAGGGATGATACATGCATGGGTTCACGATCTAAACCAGTCGATGTACTCATGAACAGCCTGTGATGGAAAATCCGCAAGACGCAGCTCTTGATCACCAACTCGGGCACAATAAGGGAACCTACTCCATGTCAACGTGTAGGAACCAGTACCAAAGGACAGTGAGTAGATCCCCTTAGCTGGTCGGTGAGCCTCAGTGGGTACCAAAGGAGGGACGGGAATAGCCTAGACGTAACCAAGCTGTCTGACTGTCCGCTCAGGCAAGTACACCTCGACGATATCAAAAGCGGTGATGTGACCGATGAAGGCGGTGCGTGGGTGCTCACTTAGTAAAATCCTGGGAGAATTATTATACGGAGTCCACTCTACCTGCTTAAAAAAAAAACAACATAAACAACATAATATAAAACTACAATTCACCAATGAAAATATGTGTGAGGATATTTACAAAACCTGTGTCTCCGACATGGAGTCCAGTACACTCCTACAGTCTCTCAGCCTGTTAAGCTCCCGGGTCGGCTTCATCGGAGACCACATCTCTGCCCTAGTCTTGTTACGCACATCAGCTAGTCGAGGATGCGGGCGAAAACATGGGAAGTACTCGTAAATCCATGTCTGTAACAGTGTCAGACAGCCCGCTATAGTCCGGCAGCCGACCCTCGACGCAATACCCAACTGCCGATAGAGGTACGCAAGCGTCACGGCACCCCAGGAGATCTCATCATGATCGGCAATAACAACAATAATAGGGTGCGGTCGCATCCTAATTCTGGTCTTATCGACCAGCACTGTCGAGCCCACAATAGCCATGTAGTAGGCAGTACTCTGCGTCTCCAACACCTGAGAACGGTGGCACAGCTGTAACATGTCACTAACGTTAATGCTACCGTCTTTAAAATACACCTTTCTCCGCAGCTCAGCCACCGGCTCCCCAAACAAACCGGCCAGGGCCATCTTCCACTCCCCATCAGCAGGATCAGCAGGCAAAGCACCATTCAGACCAAGACCTAAAATGCGTTGCACGTCGTGCAACATAATCGTCTTCTCCCCCCAAGGCATGTGGAAGGTGTTGGTATCCGGCTGCCACCTCTCCACAAAGGCCGATATAAGAGCACTGTCAATGTGCTGGTGCATAATGTACGGCAGACGGCCTAGGGAACTCGCAGGTAAAACCTGGTACAGCTCATCAGACATGTCCTGCAGTCTGATGATCGCATCCACCGTCCTCTTCCTAAGCCGACACTCCAAAACCGGAGGGGTACGCTCCAATCCCTCATAAATAACCCTCGCTATGTGCCCCCCGTAGCTGGGTATCAAACGGGTATCGACCGCCCCGCCGCGGGATGGATCGCACCGCCGCATCGAGATCGTGAGCCCGCTCGCGGAGCCGCGATCTCAACCTCGGCCGCTTCCACCGATCGAATGGCCGTACCGAAGCTATGAACTTTACGCTTAAATCACTCAAGAGCCCCTAACTGAATCCAACCAACAGTTCCCCAACGATACTTCCTCACCGATGCACTCGCCGTAGTCGAGATAATCATCCCCGAGCCGCGATCACTACACAAGCTCGTCTGATGCTCAAATCGAGTACGCACTTGTTCCAACGCATCAACGATGGCCCGACAATATCCGTCGCCTCTTCCCGCCTAACCCTTACCTTTACCCTAGTTTCCAGCCATTTACTAAAATAAATTATGCAATAAATAAAATACTAATAACATAAGTTCATTTTAAATTATAATAAATAAATAATAAATTTAATTTAATTAATAACTTTTAAAAAAATATAAAATAATAATAATAATAACAAATTAATAAATCATTTAATTAATAATAACAATAATTAATAATAATAAAATAATAATAACAATTATTAATAATAATAAATAAATAAAAAATAAAATAAAAAAAAAGGGAAATGCACCACTCGCACAAAATAGGTCTTTGGACACTTGAGCTTCAGCACAAAACAAGTCGCTACCATGGCACCCTCAGACAAAACAGTGTCAGCACTCATGGTGCACTCGATGTTTTGTGCGAGTTATGGTAACGATTTGAATACCGATTCTTTAGCAAGTAAAATTTTTTGTGTGAATTTAGTAAGTTTTAGAGTGATAAAAGTGTTATGGAGTGAGTTCGAAGTGTTTTATAGTCATTTTATTTTCGTCATTATATATTAATTTAAAATAGAGGTGACGTTAAAATGAAAAGGGTGACGTTTTATAAAGATCGGGAAAACAAAAGCCAATGCCAATAAAAAGTAAACCCGAAAGTTATTTAACAAAACAACCCTTTTGCCAGAAAAAAAGGCTGTTATGATATGTGTAGTATACTCTCTATCCTCATATGGCAACATTTTATTTTGGATTGTTTTTTTTACTTTGTAATATTTTCATTGTGGGTAATATCCCTACCACTTTTTAAAATTCTTATCCACTCATTTTTTATAACTTTTCACCATTTTAATCTTACTCACACAATTTTAATGTTTCTTCCTTTTGCTAACGTTTACGAGGACACGGGGGAAAATGAATAAAATGATTTCCTCGAAGAAAATTCTGAAGATTAGTTTTAGAAATTTTAATTTCCAAAATAAAGATTTTCATGTCCGAGCCTAAGATCAAGACTTGTTCGCTGTTATTAAAGGCAAACAAGAGAAAAAAATTTACCACGACTTTGTTCGTAACAACGAACAAAAGGAAGATTAAAATGGAGAAAAAAATTACCTCATGGTTCGCAGTTGATAACAGCTAACTAACAAAGCTTTTTTTTCCGTTTCAAACGGTATGACAATGTCTTCCTTTTATTCGTTATTTGCTGTTAATAACAATGAACAAAAAATTTTGACTTTTTATGACCAACTTTTTGTTCGTTTTTTCTATCAGTGAACAAATATCTGAGTTCAATTTTAATAAGAAGACGCTTATTTTGAGAATTTAAATTTACGATTTTTTTTAAAATAAGATTATTTCTTTCAAATTCTATGAACCATATGAAGTATTGTACTCCTATAGTCTATAGGCTAAAATATGAAAAATCATTTTTTTTTTGGACGGCTAAAATCTGAAAAGTCTTAATCATTGATGGTTGCTGGTTTATATAACAACGAACAAGTAAAACAAACACTTCATACGTTTTATATTCCTTTTATCGATTGTTAAACGATTTTTCTTGCTTTTATGTGGTTGTTATCTTTGTCTACAAGATTAGTTTTCTAAATTTATTTTTTGTTATTCATATAAGAATGTTAAGAAAATTAAGAAAGATGTAATATTTGAAGTAAGAATAATGATAAAGTAGATAATAAGAATATTATTTTATAAAATATTAAAAATTAATGAAGAAAGTGTGGGTATCATAAAATTTAAATAATATTAAAAAAATAAAAAATTATTTAGAATAATCGAACTTTTTGTTGTTTTTCCTACATTAATCTCAATTTTTGATTAATCATGAATAATCTTAATTTTAGGGTCACTTATCCTATAACATTGTTGTCCAAATGGAGACTTGTTTTTGCGGGTTATTTGCTAAACAATAAAAAAAATGTTGAAAATTAAATGTTAAAATCAAAAATATAAGTTTTTCAATTTTTTATAATTTAATTTTAAATTTACCTTTTTATTTTGTATGGAAAATAACTTGTTATATAGGTAAGAGATTACTTTGATGCATTCTTATCAATCTCCCCTTATATAGTTGGAAGTATTCATATTTATTCAAAAGTTGAAATTATTGTTAGAAAATCATTGAAATATTGGATTATTTAAGGTAATATTTTCTAAAAAACATAGTGGAGAACAAAAGCATCATAAAAATATTATGATAAAGTTTATGGGGTTCAATTACCTTAGGTTGCATAAATATTGAATATGTTTGAATACCTTTGACTTTGAGTGGGGCAAAGATGTACTCCCTGATCTATATTTAAGAGATTGTCACATTTTGAGGGGTTTAATTTGCATAGTAACTCTTAACTTTTAACTTTTTTACTATATTTGCAAAATATTTATATTTTTATTAAATTTATATCATTTTTATCCATCATAATAATATTTTTTCATAAGAACAAATGCCATTATCAATTTTAAGGCGCACTTTTTCAAAAATTTAGTCGAAATGAGTATATAATTTAACAAAGAGCTTAACATTTTGTCTAAAGTTAAAAGCTCAAGAATACCATATGAATTGAAAATCATATTTATCAAGCACATAAAAAAAAGTCAAAAAATTAGAATTACCATATTTGTTACTTTCTAATAGTCCCTCTTATTCAGCCCAAATGTCCCATTTTTTTGCACTATTTACTTATCACTCTTAATTTGAATTTTATTCCTATAAGTTACAACATACTCATATGGGATCTTGTTTGTTCGTCTTAATACAAGGATTATTAATATCAATTTTTTTATAATTTCTAATTAAGAATAATTTAAAATATTAAAAATTAAAATATTACCTCGACAAGTGTAAAAAAATTAAATGAGACAATTAGATTAAATAGGAAATATTACTATTTTATAACAAAGAAAGTTAGTCAAAGTTTGTAGAGCGTCGTCGAATTTTACAAAACAAATCCTAACATGCAGCGCTTTTGCGATCAATGTGTCAGTGACGGTTGATATTTTATTTCGAAAATTCATATTAAAATAAACAAAATTAAAAAAGATAAATTAAAATAACAAAACACTTATCCTATCACATCCTACCACATGAGAGTGACTTATAAACCTCACAAATAACCGTTATTTACTAAGACCTTCTCATTTTATTTATGATAAAGTAGGTTTTTTGTTAATTTTATTTAATAATTATCGACAACTTTTACCTTTGACTATGATATGTAAATAATAATATAGTCAAACATACAAAAATCTGGATCTCCTCTTTTTAGATGGATAATAAACTAGATTTTTTTTTGACTATTTCACACTTCCTCCATTCCGAAATACTTGCTACATTTTGTTTTTGGGCACTATTCATCGTTTAAACTTATTTTATATATTGCGGCTAATATGTAAGTAATAATATAGTCAAGTGGATCTTGTTTGAATCGTCTAATCACACACTTTCATAATATAAACTTTTTATAATTTTTAAATGTGTATAATTCGACATATAAATAAACAAAATAGTATATTGGATTGCGTAAAAAAGTTAAAATGTAGCAAGTATTATGGAACGGAGGAAGTATACGTTATGAAATACTTCCTTCGTTCTATTATACTTGCTATATTTGACTTTTTACGCAATTTAATGTGTTATTTTGTTAATTTATATGTAGAACGATTCAAACAAGATACAACTTGATTATATTTTTACTTGCACATTAACCGCAATATATAAAATAAACTTGAGTGATGAATAATGTCCATAATTGAAATGTAGCAAGTATTTCAGAACTGACGAAGTATGCACTAGATTCTCATATTGATATTATTCATTATTTAATTTTTATATTATATATTGCGACTAATGTGTAAAAATAAATTTAGTCAAATAGGAACTTGTTTATGATATAATTTAGAAAATGGGCCTGGGCAACCCAAACAAGGAGGAGAAAAGTAGTCCACTCATAGACCCAAAGAAGGTTCACTACTAAAACCAATTGGAATGGGTAACACATGGATACTTCAACACTCCCCCTCACATGTGAATGTCCTTAGAATTTTAGCCCACCAGAAGGGTTACAAACCTAGTGAGAATGAACATCCAATTAAAGGCCCCTTAACCAGTGGTAAGATTAAATGCCCAGTATAAAGGCCCAACAACAAACCGAGTTCTGATACCATGATAGAATTTAGAAAATGAGCCTGGGCAAACCAAACAAGGAGGAGAAAAAGTAGTCCACTCATAAACCCAAAGAAGGCTCACTACTAAAACCAATTGGTAATAGTAGGAGTTACTCCTTGAGTATATAAAGTGATGCAACTCTTCTCTTTCTCTGATGTGGGACAACTCACATGTGGGTAACACATGGATACTTCAACACTCCCCCTCACATGTGAGTGTCCTTAAAATTTTAGCCCACCAGAAGGGTTACAAACCTATTGGGAATGAACATCCAATTAAAGGTCCCTTAACCAATGGTAAGATTAAATGACCAGTATAAAGGCCCAAAAACAAACCGGGCTCTGATATCATGATAGAATTTAGAAAATGGGCCTGGGCAAACCAAACAAGGAGGAGAAAAAGTAGTCCACTCATAAACCCAAAGAAGGTTCACTACTAAAACCAATTGGTAATAGTAGGAGTTACTCCTTGAGTATATAAACTGATGCATACTCTTCTTTTTTTCCGATGTGGGACAACTCACATGTGGGTAACACATGGGCACTTCAACAGTTTAAATTGTCTATACCATACTTTCATTATATTAACTTTCTCTAATTTTTAGTCATGTATAATTCAACATATAAATGATTAAAAAAACGCGTTGGATTACGTATGTAAAAAGTCAAATGTAACAAGTATATTGGAACGGAACGAAGAAAGTAGTTAAAAATTATTCTTATTTCATTTATGATAAAAAATCATAAATAGTCAAAAAGTAGTTAAGCTTATTAATTTTGTCATAAACTGTTATTAATTTCTTCACTAAATAATCAAAAACTAACAAATCTCATACATTCCTTGTGGCTAAATTCCAAATGAGTGCCACTTAAAATTTTCAATTTTTTAATAGATAGTATGATAATTCGGTTTATTTTTAGCAAATATATACCTAATACATGAGTTTATTTAAAATAAATAATAAGTGAATTTATTTTTAGCAGATTAAGTATAAATTAATTTATCATGAACATTTTACCCAAAAAAAATTTCTAGACAATGTGACACGTAAACATTTAAAAAAAGAAAATAAGGTCAGTATTTTTATTTTAGTTGTATTTATAAATTAATAACAATATGGCCGGTTAGAATTATTTAGAGCTATGTCAGTCATTAATTAATCATAAAAACTTGGACGAGACGGTTTTATTATGAGATCGTCAATTTGGGTTGGCTTAAATTTTCAATTTTCTGAGCGAAATTAAAAAATGCCCAGAAAATGAAAAAAATGTCCAGGTTGTTATACGCACAAATTGGGCCGGTCCAAATTGACGGTCTCATTATGAGGTCGTCTCGTCCAAGACCAACTGTTAATTAATAATCAGATAAACCATCTCGATGGTTCAGTACGAGCAAAATACTGTTTTGCGCGATAAAAATTTGATTGGTACAAAATATTTAGTTTAATTAGTTTTGAAATAGAAATTTTTAGATTTTTTGTTATTACTTGTTTAATTTTTCGTTCAAAAGAAAATAAAGATCTTTCTATAAATTTTTTAAAACTTTTTTAAAAAATGATTATTTTTTGTTAATTTAGTACTTATATAATTTTTATTAATTACTATATAATGGAGTATCAAAATAAGAATAATATGGACCAATATAAGAGCAAGGTGTACCATCAGTCCATCACAATTCACAATATTTCAAGGTCTTTAAAAAAACATAACTAAATGTGTGTGTTTCCAAAAAGCAATCAAGGGTTATAAAGATTTAGTAAGCTTCTAAAACTGGAATTCAGTGGAATATCCATGACAAAATCACACAATCATGCATTTAAATGTTTTTCAACTTTAATTTCTTATACAAAATCCCGCAAAATAATGATCACTGTTCACAAATTATGGTATGAAATGGTCTCTTATACAAAATCCCGCAAAATAATGATCACTGTTCACAAATTATGGTATGAAATGGTCTTACCGAACGATAATCTTTATAATTTTTTATGTGAGATTAAGACGTCTGGGTAGACCAATAAAATGATGGACGGATTAATTTCAAGAAAAATGAACTCATAATTTTTATAAATGTTCAAATTAGTAAAATTAAAATTAAATTTAATTGATCAAGAATTGACTTAATAAGAAAAAGAACTGCCAAAGACTAGATAATCAAATTAATATAATAATCATTCAAATCACAATATATATATGCACATCAGTATTCGGTGTATCATTTACAAATCTATCATCTTAATTTTATAATTCTAATACGTACTAATCTAATTTGATTAGTAGTAATTAATCATGGAACCAGAGAAAACTCTGTAATCTCTGTATCCGCAAAAAATCAAATATATAAACCAAAGATTCAATAGCAATGCTCAACTCCGAGATGAAACGACGACGTTTTTCATCATCTCCTTTTCAGGCGAAGGAGGGAGCCTTGAAGAAAAATTCCGAAGAGGATATTCATCGAGATGCGAGTCATCGTCTTCGAAATTAAGAGCATAACTCAGCGGGTCGTACTTGAACTCGACCGAGTTAGAACGGCGACTTCTTCCATTTTTTGCAGAGAAAATAGTAGCGCAAAGCTCTTTGATATGCGGAAGCTCAGATTTGATCAAGGAAGATAAGGTATGACGATCGCTGGAATGTTCTAGAACCTTCTTGACATCGTCTTCTTCAGAATCACAGAAACTGCAGCAAGAAGAACATAGTAATTTAAGCTTGTTTTTCAAGGAGAGTGATGAGTGTTGCTTGTTGGAATCCATTGATGAAATAATGAAAAGGAGATGTTGATTTGATTTGATTTGATTTGATTTTGAGAGAATAAGAGTATGTGTTGTTGGAGTGTTATTTGAGTGAGTTTGGTGAGGATGAAGGGTGGGGAGAGGAAATATATAGAATTCAGAAAAAAGGAAAAGAAAGAAAATTGGGATAAGGTTGTGCGTTATATGCGGGGCCACGCACTTTTGCGTAGTTGCCTACTTGGGAACACTTGGGAATTAGATACTTGGGAATTAGATGCTCTTAAGGGCATGCTTGTATTGACCGTAAATATTTAAGGAAGTTAAAAAAGTCAAAGTAAGAAAATAAAATTGATAAATGAGAAATTAGTGAAATTTGATTGTTGTAGAGGTGGAAAAATTGTTGTATAGTAATGAAAAATGAAGGGAGTTCTCAAATTTGTGGGGTAAATATTTATCCTAAGGGAGGGTGGGAGAATGTATTACCTCCATAATAGGGGAAATTATCTTCTTTTTCCTTCATTATTTTTATTTTATACTCATTTTACCTTCTTCACAACTATCTCAACTATTTCAAATGCATCTCTATTTACTTTTATTTCACTAGTTTGACTTTTTTTACTCCCTTAAATATTTACACTCAATACAAGCATGCCCTAACTCTAATCAGTAACCGTGAACTATTTCGAGTTGATTTTGGGTCTTTTATTTTGAGTCGGGTTAATGTGGGGTTACTGTTCTGATATACTTGTTACATTTTAATTATGAGCACTATATATAGTTCAAGTTTATTTTATATATTGCAGCTAACTTGTTTATAAAAATGTACCCAAGTGGGATCTTATTTGAATTGTCTTATCGTATATTTTCATAATATTAACTTTTTGTAATTTTTAGATGTGTATAATTCAATACATAAATAAATAAAATAATACATGGGATTGCGTAAAAAGTCAAAATATAGCATTTATAGTAGAACGGAGGAAGTATATAATTATAAATCACTACCACCCCTGAATAAATTAGAATATTCAGCACTAGGTATAAGGAGAGTGCATTAACACTTCTAGCCTAAAGGGGTTTCGTGTGAGAAGACGTGTTAGAACCAACTCAATCATGGGACTACAACCATCAACCATGACTACAACCATCAGCTTAAGCTTTTTGTTGGGTTGGTTTATTAACAGAAAACTTACGTATTGAGTGTTGACACTTTGATATAATATAGTTGATATTTTTGATATGGAAAGTCAAATTAAATAATAAATTGGATCAAAGTAGATTAATACTCCATCCAATTCTTTTCGATTGTTTTATTTTTTTATTTGGCAAATTCATATCAATTGTCCCTTTTTTTTTTGCCAATGATTTTTTTACCTAAATACCCCATATTTACACAAGTAATGACCAAAGTACCCACACTTTTACTATTTACAGTACTCCAACTACCACCTTTACAATTAATTTAATCAATTGAAATACCCCAACTACCACATTTTTGGTAAACCTCATCTCATTCTTAATATCCGTGTCCAACCAAATGGGACAATTGAAAAGAATTGGAGGGAGTAGTTTTTATGCCAACTTACTGGATTACGATAATTTAACCTAAAATTCCGATCACTAAAATAGTTGGAATCCTGTGATTTGACATGAACGTTATAAACATTGTACTGATATGGTTGTAATTAAAAAAAGATTAAGATTGTAATTTACAGAAGCTTTTGTCAAATTTGATTGATTAGATGTGTTTTTGTATGATTCAATAAATTAAGGTACTTACCGGTGCCATACACGGATCATAAATATTTTTATGTTAAAGTATTCTTTTAAAATTAAATATGAAATATAATCATTAATAAAGAGGATATATTAATATTATAAACTTGAATTTTATAAAGAGTTAACAAATAAATATAAACGACAAAACAATAGGAAATTGGATTAACCGATACCCTCTTAATAATTGTTCACAAAGTATTAAAATCAGTAAATTTACAACAATGCAAATTTACCATGCTAAAAAGAAAACTAATAAGATTGCATCTTTTTGCATTCTCACCATAACACAGACTCTTATAATCAATCTATTTATCTAATTAATTAGTTCTTTTAAGGGCATACTTGGATTGGATGTAATTATTTAAGGGAGAAATAAAGTCAAACTAATGAAATGAAATCAAATAGAGATGCATTTGAAATAGTTGAGATAATTGTAAAGAAGGTAAAACGAGCATAAAATGAAAATAATGTAGGAAAAAGAAGATGATTTTCCCTATTATGGAAGTAATACATTCCTCTACCTAGGATAAATATTTACCCCACAAATTTAAGAGTCTTCTTCATTTTTCATTACTTTGCATCTATTCTTCTACTCTACAACATCCAAATTTCATGAATTTCTCATTTATCAACTTTATTTTCTAACTTGACTTTTTTTACCTTCTTAAATATTTACACCCAATCCAAGCATGCCCTAAGATTGTAAATGATCACTATAAGGTTATAAGTAAGCACTTTAAGACACCACTTTAAGGCTATAATTTATATATGTTTATAGGATTTATAGTTTTATTACAAAATTTTTGAACATAATTTTATATTTCATAATTAAAATAAAAATGCTTTTTACTAAACAAATTCTAAATTTTAAAAACGTTAATTGTTTTTAAAAGTACTCCCTCTGAATTAGTTTAGATGTCCCATTTTCTTATTTGGCAAAACCATACCAATTGTCTCATTTTCTTTTTTGTCTATCTTTTTTTACCTAAATACCTCACTTTTCCAATTCTCAATACCCAACTACCACCTTTACAATTAATTTAATCAATTAAAATACCCAACTACCACCATTTTAATGGACCCCACTCAACCCTTAAAATCCGTGAAATTTCAAATGGGACATCTAAACTGATTCGGAGGGAGTATATTATAATGAAGTATAATCGTATAGATGTATATAGAAAAACCATTCAAATTTAGATTTTTTTTCCAAATTTAATTTACTAGTATCATAAATTTAAGGGAAATTTCACGTGGTAAACCTGAGGTTTTGAGTTTTCCATGTGATAATCAACACTTTTGAAAAATCCGCGCGGTAACCCTAAGGTTTACAAATTGTTCCATTGTGACATTTTTTCACATTAAATGTCGCAAACGTTAATTTTAAAGCTTTAAGGCTGCTGCACGCCTATTTATACGACTCACAATATCAAATGTCATCAGTTTCAACCTAGCATAAATCCTAACTCTACCATCTTTCATCCCAATCATATTTTTCCCCCAAATCCAAATATAGTAGAGTTAAAGTTTATGTTTAGAGGAAAATGTTGGAATTAATGACATTTGAAATGGTGAGTCGCATAAATAAGTGTACACAACCTTAAAGCTTCAAAATTAACGTTTGCTAATGTTTTATGTGCAAAAAGGTCACGATGGAACAATTTTGTAAACCTTAGAGTTACCAAATGAATTTTTTTATAGTTTTGGTTACCACGTGGAAAACCCAAAACCTTAGGTTTACCACGTGGAATTTTCCAAAATTTGATTTATTATATACATTATTTAATAAGTTTGGATAAAATTTTATTTTTGTGGTAGTTGATGGAACAAGTTAATTAGTCGATAATGATAATGACCTAGCTTTGTTATTATATGAGATTTTTTTTTGAGATGTGTTATTATATGAGCTTAAGTACCTTGTATATGAGCTGTTTATTTAATTTTTTGTTCATATAGATGAGGTTTTTTTTTTTTTTTTTGAAGATATTCATATAGATGAGGTTAAGATAATTTTTTTACTTCTAAAAGATACTATTTTGTACTATTATATCTAAAGGCTTTTTCATATAGTGGAATAAGATAATTGAATGTCAGGTTTTAGATTTGATTTTTACTTAGTTGTTAATTATGGCCTATTTTTATTCAAAAACCATAAATAAGTAAAAAAAATGAAATAAAGTATATTAGAATAAAAGAATTATCAATATTATTAGCCATATGGTTAATAAAGTGTTCTTAAATTTTAAAAACGTTTCAAATACATGAGCAAAGTGAGCAAGCTTTCAATTTTAAAGGGCCTTTACTATAAATATCCTAGATATATTATTCATGACGTCCTTGTTAGAAATAGAAATATTATTATTTAAATGTATTATTAAGTCAATTTTTTAATACTCAAATATTTTTCTATAACAATTTCAACTAGTTTTAATTTATCTAACTTAATGACAAGTTACAAGTCTCAACAAATGAGACAATTTAAGCTCTTTCTTTTCACACAAATTGCTCGATTTTATTTAATCTTTTAAAGAGTCATATTTTAATAATAGTCCTATTATAACACAATATTAAATAATTATGTATGAAGTAATATTAAATGATTAGAAAATTCGTCTTGTTTCAATTAAAATATAAGTACCAAATTTCAAGAAAGGTCATAAATTTGATTCTTATTTAATCTACCTTCTATCCTCAGCTCCTACCCTATAATTAAAAAAAAGTAGTTCTTCACCAACAAATAACGATGATGATAATAATAATAATAATACTCCCTCGTATTTACCTAATTATTTCATTTTTTTGGGCACATTTGTCAATGCAATAATTTTGTCATTAAATCTCTAATTGTGCATAATAAAAATTGTAAAAAATTTAATCTTAATGATCTTTTTATTGAAACAAATCAAACTAGATTTTCTTGACTATGTTATATTGTTATACTCCCTCCTATTCTACCCATTAGTCTCATTGATTATTTTTCGCTATTCACTTATCACTCTTAATATGTATTTAATTCTTAATTTATAAGTTAAAACATAGTCATGTGGGATCTTGTTTGATTCGTCTCAATAAAAAGATTATTAATATCTATTTTTTTAATTTTTAATTAAAAACAATTAGAGATACTAAAGGTTAAAATATTGTCTCGACAAGTGTGAAAAATCAAATGGGATTAATAAGCTGAATAGGAGGTAGTAACTTAATATATTTAAAATAAAACACAAGTTAAAGTGATTGAGAACAATGTCAAAAATAAAATAGGACTGAAAATTATATCTAATAGGAAAATTCTACATGGTAACTCTGAGGTTTTGGGTTTTTCACGTGGTAACCAAAACTTTTAAAAAATTCATATGGTAACCCTGAGGTTTACTAAATTGTTCCATCGTGACATTTTTGCACATAAAAACGTTAGTAAACGTCAATTTCAAAGCTTTGAAGCTGTTGTACGCATATTTATGAGACTCACTAATTAAAATGTCATCAGTTTCAACATTTTCCCCAAAAAGATAAACCCAGACTCTACCTTATTCTTCCAAATCATATTTTTTTCCCCCAATGTCAAAGATGGTAGAGTTAGAGTTTATGTTTTGGGAAAAAATATTGAAACTGATGGCATTTGAAATGGTGAGTCGCATAAATAGGCGTACAACAGTCGTAAAGCTTCGAAATTAACGTTTGCTAATATTTTTATATGCAAAAAGGTCACGGTGGAACAATTTGATCAACCTCAGGTTTACCGAGTGAATTTTGTAAAAGTTTTGGTTAATTACCACGTGAAAAACCTAAAACCTCAGGGTTACCACGTGGAATATTCCTATTTAATAATTTGTTTGCGTTTAGCGGTAGCTAGTTAGGTTTATTGTTAGAACATCCCTCTTTGCTTCATCTTTCATGTATCCCTCGATATTCAATAGTAGTAATAATATTCATTAATGATAATCCTCCATTATTTATTCTCTATTGTTTTAATAATAATATTTATTGGAGAAAGAAAATAAAAGAAATGAAAAGAAATCTTGTGTTATATCAAAGATCAGAGAAGAAAATAATGGGCTATTTGGGTTTAAATGAGTCAGAAATATTCATTAATGTTTTTTTAAAATAAATCTAATAATTCATTGATAAAAATATCATCCGATATTCAATACAGATTAACAATAAATCAAATACATAACAATTTTAAGAATTCGTTCAATGTATTAATAATCTTCAATAATCCGTTCCAAAGCAATTGCAACATTTGCTTTTTACACGCGGTTCGATGTATTAGTTTCATCCTTGATATCTCTATTTATATCTCTATTTATGTATAATAATAAATTGGAAAAATGATAAGAAACTACCTAATCTATATACCCTTTTTTAAAAAACTATCTTATATTAAAAAATTTGCAAAAAACTACCTTATATAATACAATTCTTTGCAAAACACTACCTTTTACTGATTTTTGTCAGTTGATTGTTAACATTAACGTTGACCTGCACAGAATTGTATTATATAAGGTAGTGTTTTGCAAAGAATTGTATTATATAGGTGTTGTTTTGCAAAGAATTGTATTATATAAGGTAGTTTTTAAAAAAAATGTGTATAGATTAGTTCTTTTAATTTTTCCTAAAAAATTATAAAAACTTGATATTAATAATCCTCCCACTGAGACGAATCAAATAAAATCCCTTCTGACTATGTTTTTACTTAAAAATTAAAAATTAATTACATATTAAGGGACATAAGTAAATAGTGTAAGTATTTTCAGTAAAATAACATTGCTCATCCTCATTTTAATATTTTAATAATGTCGATTATGAACAAATGTGATCTCAACCCCCCACACATATTCATTGAATCGGAAGCAAACTTCTTGTTATTTGCGCCTATGTAATTTTTATTAAAGGTTTTTCGATACTTCAGTAAATGATTCGCGATGTTTTCTCGCCAATCATTTCCAAAATCTTCTTAGGAACCGCCTTATCAGGCCCTCCAAGCGTCGCTACTGCTTCTAGAAACTTATCGTGTCGAATTCTTTCCCTTTTCGAAACTTCCTCTGATGCATCACTACTTTTCTTTCGTTTTCTGAATTTGGAAACGGGTTTGGGCAACCCAAATAAGGAGGAGAAGAAGTCAAAAAAGATTCACTACTAAAACCAATTGGTGATAATAGAAGTTACTCTTCGAATTTAGAGTTTGCCTCAGCCAAGACTCGAACACGAGACCTCATCAATACAAGGCAATGGATGTAACCATCCCTGCTCCCACCTTCCAATGATATTTGTGACTACAAAACATATTATATCTAATTGAGATCTGTGTTCAGAAAAGTCTTTCCAATTATGGTTATTTTCCATTCTTCATTATTTTAAAAATCTAATTAATTATTTTATACATTAAACCCACGACTCCATTCTTGATTCTTTGGTTCTCCAAGATTAATTCCGGCCACCCACCTACCAATTTCCGACCTCCGACCACAGCACCCGCCGCCTGCCACCAACCACCTCCTCCTGCCGCCAGCCGCCCATCTACCACTGCCCTTCTTAATTCAAGGATAGGTAAGTTTTTAATAAATTGTATTTTTAAATATAATTATGGTCCGTTTGGGAACCTATATTTGATTTGCAAATGTGGATTTCAGTCAAATTATGTGTTTGGATATATTATAATTTTAAAAACTGGATTTGGCCCAAATCCTAGAGACCCCAAAAATAATAAGGAGGCCCAGATTTCAAAATAAGACCCAATGACCTCTTATTTGGAAATACATAACACTTGGGAATGCTGGAATGAAAAAAGCAGACTACCTTTTGCTGCTCATGGAAGTTCAGAAACCCTAGAAAATTTTTGCATCTACCATTGTTGGAATCTCTGAGCTTCAATCGAATTGGTATGTAATCTACTTGTTCTACTAGATTTATATGCTGACATTATTAATATAACCGCATATGCTTTTGATCATTTAATATAACGGACCATTAATTAATTTCTAAAACAAAATACAATTGTGCGCATTCGAATTTAATGTTTGAAGCTTGCGCTGGGTTAATTGATTAGTATAACCGCATGTTTGAAGCTTTTGATTAATACATTCCCTGAAATCAATTTGCACACAACCATTCATTTTTCAAAATTTTTCAATTATCTACTTCCAATTATCGACTTCGAATTTCATGTTTCTTTAGTAATTGTTCATTCGAATTGCATCTACTTGTTCTACTAGTTTTCAGTTATCTATTTCGAATTTTCTTGTTCCTTTAGTAATTGAGTTGCTGCATTCGAATTTCCTATTAATTGTGCATTAATTTTCTTTTCTTGTTAGCTTTATCTTGCGTCATTCTTCAATTATCTTTGGGGTAAGAATTAATTTTTGGTAGCTAAATTAACACATGGATAAATATAGATGTTGCTTTTGTATTTCCTTTTGAGATTAGTGCAATTACTTTCATACACATAAGGTTTTTAATTATGTGATTTATGCTAAAGTTAAGCTATATAAAATGGTATATTTGTTCTCTGATATTCAATTTTTTCTTCATAATCAAGGAAAATTATAAATATGTCTGACCAATTAAGTATCCAAGAGTCAAGAAAGCGTGAAAAAGAAAATGATGATGATGATATGGATTATTATTTGTCAGCTGTTAGTTTCATTATAATAGTTGTAGGAGTGTGGTATTGTCAAAAATATAGGTTGAGGGAGGTGTCTTGGAAGGAATCAATACGTGCTCAAAAGAGGGCATTTTGGATGAATGACTTGAAGAATGATAGAATATGTCGCGATCAATTGCGACTTGACACAAGGTGTTATTGCAGACCGAAGGGGGGTTAAAGACTAGTAGATATGTTACGATAAAAGAAATTGTTGCGATGTTTCTACATATCCTTGCACATGATTTGAAGAATAGGGTATTACAAGGAATCTTTGCTCGGTCAGGAGAGACAGTGAGTCGTCAGTTTCACATAATACTTGAAGCAATATTAAAACTAGGAAAACACTATATTAAGTCCTACAATGTTGATTACTCAAGGGATAATAAGTGGAAGCACTTTGAGGGTGTTGTTGGAGCCCTTGATGGGACCCATATTAAAATGACAATTCCTATTGAGGATCGACCTCGCTATCGAGATAGAAAGGGAGATATAAGTACTAATGTCTTGGCTTCTTGTGATTCTAATCTGTGTTTCACTTATGTTTTGCCGGGTTGGGAAGGATCTGCATCGCATCCTCGCATCCTACGTGATGCTCTTCGGAGGCATAATGGACTGAGATTACCTAGAAACAAATATCTTCTTGTTGATTTGGGATTTTCTAATGGTGATGGGTTCTTAGCTCCTTATAAAGGCACTCGATATCATTTGAATTTGTGGCGAGGAAACATTCCAACGACATATAAGGAGCTTTTTAACTTGCGTCATTCTTCAGCTTGGAACACAATTGAAAGAGCATTTGGCTTATTGAAAAAGCGTTGGAGTATCCTTAGAAATCCTAGTTTCTTTGGAAAAAAAACTCAAGTTAGAATTATAAATGCGTGTTTCATTCTCCATAATTTCTTAAGGGTGGAGAAATTAGAAGAAATGGACTTATTACATGAGGTAGACCATGAATTATTGATTGAACCAGGGATCGATGAAGAAGGAGGAGAAGAATACATTTCACTTGTTCGTTCATCTCCCGAGTGGAATTTATTTCGAGATGAGCTTGCCAAACAAATGTTTAGTATCAGTTAATATGTTAAATTTTCTCTAAAACTGTGATTGGTTTATGTATTAGGAATATTCTAAAACTGTGATGTAAAACTTTGATTCAGACTAGCTTGATGAGTTCATGTGATTTATGATTAAGCATAAGCTTTTTATTTCATTACATCATAGTGCTACAATGAACAAATATGGGAAAAGACCATCAAATTCAGGCACAACTTCAGGTTCAACACAAAAGAGGGGCTATGTTACCTGGACTCTCCAGATGGATGCTATTCTCACTTCAGTTTTGATTGAACAAATTAATGAGGGGAATAAAGGTGATGGTGATTTCAAGCCTCAGGCTTATCAAGCAGTTGTTGATAAGTTAAGAAATGAATTAGGCATGCAATTAATGGTGGATCACGCTAAGAATAGGCTTAGAATATGGAAGAAACATCATGCTATCATCACCGACATCCGAACTTACACCAAATTCAAGTGGAATGATGAGAGAAAGATGGTTGAGGTAGATCTTCAAGACTTGCCTCAATGGCACGAATATTGTAAGGTAACTGAATAACGATAAGTAATACAATTGCTATATTTATGTTTATGGATGGTAATATCAACATGTAAAAACAAGAGTAGCACTCTATGTTTATGGTTTTGTAGTTTACTTATAAGTTACTATATTTATGGTAATAATACTTAATATTACAATTGCCCATTTGTTTTGTAAAACAGGAGAATCCTAATGCTTCAGCTTATCTAAACAAACGGATAGACAATTGGGATGAAATTTGTGCTTTAGTAGCTATAGATAGAGCAGTAGGTGATGGTGCCGAGCAACATGAGGAATCTGTTGCTGCTATGGCGGTTGAAAATGAAGGGGCCAACCTATCTGAGGCGACTTGGGGAGAGTCTTCTTCTAAGAGATTGAAGAGAGATCGTCTTGCAAATGCGGTAAGTAGCTTTGCAGAGTCGTTTAAGGACTATATGCAGTCAAAAAACCCTCCAAAACCCAATACTAAAGAAGTCTACGAGGTTGTTTCGAACATTATTGGACTGGATCAACACCAAGTCTTGAAGGCTGCAAAAAAGTTTTTGAACAACACTGATGAATTTGCAATGCTGAAAGAGCTACCAGATGATGAAAAATTAGATTGGGTGCTATTATGTTTAGAGTCTTAGTAGTGCTCTTTACACTTTAAAATGTATTAGTTCGTAAATCTAAATGTTTAGCTGAGTTCTTTTTATTTCTTGTCTTTAATTGGCATTTCACAATAATCCTGATGTTGTTAGCTATGTTACAATTATCATATTTCCAAATTTGTATTCTTTGATTGCAACAATATACTATTATGTTACTTTTTTAGAGGTCGTCTTTCCATGAGACAACCTCAAATAAGCCGTTTATAAACAAAACCCGAATCTCAATTCATGTGTTACTTGAAAGCACAATTACAATTCCTTACTTTTGCCAAACAAGGTTTAAATTTGAAATTAAAAATTTTAAATTCCCAATGTTTTCCAAACAAACTTTGGGATTTGTAAATCTAAATTTGGAAATTTTTAAGTTTCCCAAACAATGAATTTGCATTTCAAAATCATACTTTAGAAAATCAAATTTGAAATCCAAATTTTCAAATGAAATCAAGGTTGCCAAATGCTACCTTAAGAGTTTTATAAATATTGATTTTAATTTTAATTATGCTTTGCTTAATTGATTATTATGTCAATTTAGTATTATTATCATGTAATATTAAAATTTGATTAATATTTTAATCTTCTATAAACTATAATCTAAATTAAATATAGATGAATTGTAATTTTAAATATAAGCAACAGTTTTATAAATATTGATTTTAATTTTAATTATGCTTTTGCTTAATTGATTATTATGTCAATTTACTATTATTATCATGTAGTTATACTTGATCATGATTGTTGATTTGTTGTTTCATATTTTTTTCCTTGAGATTTTTGGTCATATTTTGTATCATTTATATTAAATGATTATATTGTAGATAATTTACTAGTGGAAAATTGATCTTATTCACACGTCGAAATAAATTATAGAATATTATTTTGTAGAGTTGAACTGAAAACGTTTTTCTTATATATATATATATATATATATATATATATATATATATATATATATTTATGATTTTTCGAAATTTTTTAATGAAATTTTTTATCAATTGTGCCCCCACTAAACTTTTGTTCTGGATCCGCCACTGCTCACATGTGGGTAACACATAGGCACTATGTCTTACACTTTTCTTTATCATTTCCATCTCATCACTTGTCGATGTCATTATCACCGGAATAGCATGTTCCAATCCGACTTCTAGAAGCTTAAACTCATCCATGTCATTCATATGAACATTTGTCACCACAATGTCAAACTTATCCTCATTTTGCTTAAGTAGCATTAATGCTTCTCTTGAGTTTTTCTTTTCTGTCACTGGCACTGCACATTTTTTTAAAAAGCTGGTTATTACAAGTTATTATGCTCATCTAATCATCATTGCAACGACGTAAAAGTCGTGCGAAGTCAGAATTTACAGTTAGGGGGCCAAATTGTCGATATACTAACAAGTTATTTATTATATATAAAATAATTAAACTCTGAAAATTTTAATAATATAGACATAATTAACTTGAATCATAGCAAAAATTATATTTGACAAATAGAGTTGAAGCTTACCTATAATTACCCTTTTGAAAAAGAAACAAAATTTTTGTGACTTCATATATTTGTCTTTTTAGTCTCCAAAGACAATTACTATTAAAAATAAGATAACAAAAATATAAAGACACACACATAAAAGGATGAATGTGAATTATGAAAGATTGATAGTAATGACTTTATAGTATAAATTAAATCAGCTCGTCTTATATGAGACCATCTCAGCATGAGACGAGTATATACAAGTAAGCCCATTTGTCTAAGTGATCACTTTGAGTGATCACTTTAAGGTTAATTATAAGTGTAACTTTAAGTCTAAAAAGTCATCACTTTAAAAATAAATGTACATTAGGCCAAAACAATTAAAATGGTCTCACCATGAGACCGTCTCATATTAGAATTTGTGTAAATTAAATTTATTAGTCTACTAAAAAATAATAGTTCAAATTTAGGTTTGATCTTTTACTTAAAATTACAAATATGTTACCTCAACCAATGACCTATATATTTGTAATTCTTATTACAATTATATACTCTTTAAATTATATAATATATTAGTAAGGGGGGCCGAAACCAAAAGTACAAAGGATCACATTTTCGGCAAGGGGGGTCGGGCCTCCGCCGGCCCCCGGTGTGGCTTCGCCCCTGCGGGTAAATGGTCGTCGCCAAGGGCGACAAGAGGGGCAATGAGCAGGCACAACAAATGTTTGGGAGTAGCCCCGACGGTACTAGGGCAGATAGGTGATTTTATTTTACCGTAAACGCACGGTGTATGTGGTAGCTAACGGGTCAAACACGAGGAAGAAGGTTTAATTATGGGTTTGTCTAACTCTATTAATCACGTTGATAACAAAAGATAGGTGATAAGTGAGAACAACTACAACTAAAAAGTATTTAAATTGATCAATATAATAAAAGACTAAGGCTTCTGGAATTCCCTCTACTACACATGAATTTATGATAGATGTTTGATTAAAAGATAATTTAGATTGAAAAAGAATTCACTAACTATTAAGGTCAGATTAATTATAATCGCAACTCCCGCATCCTTTTTTTTTTGGAAATTAGGAATATATCATTAGAAAAAGGAAAAACAATGAAACTTGGGAGCCCCAAACCCGCCGACATAAAAATCCCGGGTGGGGAAAAAGCCATTAGAAGAGGGGGTCAAGAGACAAGCCACTCAAGACAGCATAGGAGTGGACTATGAGAAATCACCAATGTTTTCGGCTATCACCTTACACACCAGATCTAATCAGAAAATTATCTACACCTTACACACCAAGCAACTCCCGCATCTTGATAAATAATTAATAAGGTTTTAATTTAATTCATTAAGACAAAGTTGATTCTCAATCGCAGCTCCCGCATCTTGATAAACGATCAACAAAGAATTTAAATTAATGGGTCAATTAACCAATTAATCTAATCAATCTAATGAACAAAGACAATACTTTTATTCATCAATCCCTCTACCTTAGTAAGAAGACTACTCACTAACGGAATGTATAGAGACAAGTAATAAACAAATAAACAAAACAAAACAAAAAAAGAGATTAGAAAGCAATAATACCTTAACAATGGAAGACGATTAAGAATAAAACCATAAACTTGATGAAGAACATAGTCGACTCCTACGTTGTTCGGGTGGCCTGTTATAGCTGGGGTTAATTTGGTCAATGGCTTTTTATCTTTTTTGGGATTTTTTATGCCGGTGGTCTTAGTCTCGGTTATTTCA
Source organism: Amaranthus cruentus (assembly GCA_019425755.1). NCBI lineage: Eukaryota > Viridiplantae > Streptophyta > Magnoliopsida > Caryophyllales > Amaranthaceae > Amaranthus > Amaranthus cruentus. Next base: position 9,982,744 of record CM033466.1, read on the forward strand.
GTGTTTGTTTCTTTTCATCTATAATAATTTTGGAATTTAAAAAAACATAAAAATGCTAATTAAAATTAAAAAGAGATTAAAGATTAATCAAGAAAATAACAAAAACAAAAGCATCAACCAAAAAAACTAAAGAAAACTTAAGAAAATAAAAATAACCCAAACATAAAAATGAAGTTCCCGGTTCTAAACCTAAAGACTAATGGGGTGTTTGGTATTGGAAGAAAAAATGTAATGGAAAGAAAATTGATAAAGAGGGGTAAGGATAAAGGTATAGGTTATGGTTATTTGGTGTTTGGTATAACCATGTAAGGGAAACACTTGTTTACCATATAAGGGAACCAAAGTGTTACCTCTCTATAATGGGCTGAAACATTTGAGGGGAATGGGTTTCTAATTTTTTATACCAAACAAACTGTAAGGGATTGGGTTAATCCATTCCATTACCAAACCCTTAAAGTCCCATACCAAACACTAAAAGTAATCATCATCATAACACACCCACTAAATTAATAAATTGCATTTAATTTTGACATTATCTCTACCATTAAATTATCTTTGACTAGCATTTATTTATAGTTAAATTGAGTAATTAGAAAATATATTTACCGCATCATATATTCTAGACAATTTTTAAAATTTATTAATTTACTCAATTTAGTTTAATAAATATAGCAATTAATTAATTTGATTATTCCATGTGAGAAATCTTTGAAAGAATGCAACATGAAATTTTTTAGTTCTTTTAGTTAATAGTATGATTGGTGGATTTATTTTAGTTTAATAAAATAAAATCAACTTTACCTTATTTAGATTGATATATAAATATTGCAATTAATTAATCATATCATTAATAAATATAACAATAATCCAAAGATTATTCCATGTGGCAAATCATTGTGAGCATGCCACATGGAATTTTCCAATTCTTTTAATAAATAGTATGATAATATTGAAAATGATAAAAAGTATGAGAAGGTGACTTGGGGGCCAAGACAATTAATTGTTATAAATTAAAGTTTTTAATTGTATACATATACGCTACATGTTAATTGTTAATATGTTTTTTAATTATTATTAAAGTATGATTGTTAAGATTAAGGGAATATTGTGATATTGTAAATATTCTAAAGAATATGAGTCAAACTATTTTAGGCTTGTGAATATTTTTAGGAACATTTTTAGCGTAATTATCTTATGTACTTGTCTTATAGAATTAAGAAAAATCAGAGGATTTAAACAACATTCCACTTAATTATATTTTACCTTACATATTAACCACAATAAATAAAAAAATTTGAACGATAAATAGTGCCAATGACCGTAATGTAGCATGCATTACAGAATGGAGGAAGTACTTTCTTTATTGTTTTACTTGCATGAACATACCTTTTATAAAGTTGAATACGTTTGTTGGATCATTTATATCTATAATAATACACAACTAAATATTATAAAAAATCTATACTTTAAATATTTATGATCAAATGAATAAAATAAAATTCTACATAACTATACAGTGTAAAAGTTGGTTAGGTAATATTAGTGGGATTAGGGATGGAAATTCAGTCCGAATCCGACCCTAGCAAGACTCGATCCGAGGAAAATAATCTGATTCGAGTCCGAGGAAAAAGACATCCGACTCCGACTCCGACTTTACGATCCGAGACCGAGTTAGAGACGGACCGGAGTTGGACCTTAATAAAAATCCGACACTCCGACCCGACTCCGACCTTGAAGAGAATCTAACTTTGAATTTGACTTTTATACCAATATTTTGTTTCCTTTAAAACTCTAAACGTGACTAATTTAAGCTCCCTCTCATACTAATTGTAATTTTCGATTTTGATAAACTACTTGGTATTTTTATTTAGATTAATATATCAGAATACGACAGATTAGATCAAGAGAAATAAATACGCCAAATCAAAATGCGAGAGAATTTTGTTAAATTGTAATAGTAGGACTATTTCTCTTGTTATACTTGAATTCAAAGTAGCTAAATTGTATTTGAAAAATATATGTTGTTAATCTTATATGCTTTAAAATCATTAGTACAATATCAACGATATTGTTTGATAATAATCCGTCTCCGCATTCGACTTCGTTGGAGGTCCGAGAGTCCGAGTCGGGGCAAACTTGGAGTATGCATAATCCGACTCCGAGTGGAGGTGGACTAAAAAAAAACTCCGACTGCTATGCGGAGCAGAGTCGGAGTATATATAATCCGAGTCGAGTCCGACCCATTGCCATCCCTAAGTGGGATTATCCATACCTTGTTGGTGTAAAGTGTAAAGCTATGAGCATGATTTACATCGTCATCATATGTGAACCAAGCGAATCTATCTTGTAATATAATGGTGTATAAAGAAGATTAAGAAAGCTATGCTTGTGGGTCACTTTTTGTTAGCTAGCTTGAGTTTGACTTGACTCATTCTTTTACTCTTTTTGAGTTTTTCCAGCTCAGATATGGACCCCTCTCCGTTAAAAAAATAGAAGTACCTACTAACAAACTTATTTTTGAAATTGCACATGTTAGCATCGAACTTTCATGTAAGAGCAGTGATAGCACTTTTGTAAGATTTTTCTTCATAGTAGCATCTAATTTATGTCTTATTAGTATAGAACAGTGTCACATGATTCGCTACTTAATTTGCATGTCTCGATTCGAGATTCGCTCAAAATGGACCAAAAATAGCCCAAAACCGATCAAAATTCGCCTTTTCCGATTCGCGATTCGCAGAGAGATTAACGAATCATGTGACAGTGGTATAGAAACTTGTGCAATGCACGAATTTATGAGTATGAAATTTATATAGATAACTTCAATTTTTAATTAAATACTAATTTTTAATTTATCATGTATATTATTATGATTAAATACTAATTATATACTAATTTGTACAAATGTATATTATTATGATTAAAATTTATCATATTATGATTAAAATTTATCATATACATGACTTTTTTAAAACAAAAATTAATTAAATACTAATTTTTAATTTAATTATTTATCGAATACATTATTTTTTCATTCAATTTAAATACATAACTCCATCGATTGCTGAGCTGACTTTCTTTGGCTCAACTTCTTAATTGGCCGATTAGTAAGTGCAAACAAATACCAAATCTCAACATTGGGCTAAAAGTATTTATTTTGGAAAATAAATTTTCACATTGTATATTTATTTCAAATTTTCAGATATTGTTTCACTAAATAACGACTCCTCATAAGAATATTTCCTTATTGCAAAATCAAAGGAAAAAAAAAAGTTCAATGCATCGGCCATTTGGCGAAAATTTGAAATAGATAAGATTCTTAATAAAAAAAAAGCATGCAATAAGATCTAAATCAAACTTATTCCAAATATAAGCGCCTGATACCCCAGAGCACAGGTTCGGGTCTGTTCGCACTTAGTAAGTGCGAACAGTAATAAACTGGTCAAAAAAACAAGTGTCTGTTCGCACTTAGTAACTGCAAACAGGTCAATAGGGTCAACATGTTGATTTTAAGACAAGAGTTGTTCGCACTTAGTAAGTGCGAACAGACTGAAAACCTAAAACAGGTTGTTCGCTGTTAGTAACAGCGAACAACCTTTTTCAGTTTTTCAGTTTGTTCGCACTTACTAAGTGTGAACAGTCCGAACCTAAGGTTTGCGGATTACATGCTTAGTTTTGAAATAAGTTTGATTATGATCTTATTGTATGCTTTTTTTTGATAAATAATCTTATTTATTTCAAATTTTCCCATTTGGCAAAGCAACTTAGTTTTTGAAATAAGGCCCAAGTTTGTTTGCCGAAACTTTTTGTAAATCTACTACATAAGCCCACCGGGCCAATTTATTACTTTCTTGAAGGCCATTTTATTATTTTCCTGGTGAATTAGTCTATCTTGAAGTACCATTTGTTTTGAGATGGAGTTAAGGACTTTCACAAATTTCATTTAAGATTGTCTTAACGTGAGATAATCTTAAATTGGACAAGATGGTTCATTTTAGATATTAATCTCTCGTTGTTTAAAAGTGTCAATTTAAACATATTTTATAATGTGACAGTCTTATACAAAAATTGCTCAATTATGTCCTATGATATATAAATAGCTAAGTCAAGATCTAGGCATAAAAAATGTTGTTTCCTATAATTGTAAAAAAAAGGCTTATCATAAAGAATTGTATGGAGAAGGGTAAGAACAAGAGAAAAAGGGGTGGTAATTACTCTTCCTCACTTGTTGATTCGACAAATGTAATTTGTAGGGGTGATGAGGATGATGTTATTGATGATAATACTATACTTGGAGAAATACGAAAAAAAGTGGTGATTTGTTGAATGTGGTGATTCGACCCTGTTGGTCATATATATACTATGTTAGAATAACAATTTTGGATAGAAAAGAAAGGGAGGGAATCGGAAGGGAAAGGGGAAGGGAAAAAAAGAAAGAGAAATAGAAGGAAAACAACTCTTGTTTGAATAAAGAGAAATAGAAGGAAAAGAAAGGATGACGAGAGTTATCCCTTCAAATCTTTCTAATTTTGAAGAGATTGAAATCTTAACAAAAAGAATTCATCAAATCTTTTCAATTCTCTCTCCTTTAAATCTTTTCTCTCCCATTTTACTATCTAAATAAGTGATTTTTCTTCCATCCAAATCCCTCTGTGTTCTTTCTCTCCATTTTCTTACATCCAAACACACTCATAATCTCTTTAAGTCTATTTTACTATCCAAATAGACTATTTGGCTTTAGTTGACCCTGCTTTGCCAAGCTAGCTTGCTCGACTTGGTCAAGCGGGTGCTCTATCCCAATCGTGTGAATTGTGTTATGTTTCTTGTTTAAAGTTAGTTGTTATCAAGTCATTTCTTTGTATAGTAAATATATGGTTACTCGTTCTAAGTCATAGTATCACTAAGATTGGACACAATAGGGTAAATGAAGAGTGAGAGTGTGACATCAAACTTAAAATTTATAGAATGAAAATTTAGTTTTTTAATATTTCTTTATAATTTATATGTGATCTCACATCAAAGAATTAGAGAGAGATTGACTAACATATAAGCTTGATGGGTTACTCATTCTATTACCAAATGGTTTTAGAATAAAATTTTATCAGACTTGTGTGCAGTCAACTCTTCATTATAAGCTTATGTGCATCTTATTGTGTACAAGTATAATGATAAATTTATCACTAAGTGTGCACTCCTAATTAGATTTAGAATTTTATTATTGTTATTTTTTCCCCTATGGTTTTTTTTAAGTACATTTAGTTAGAATAAGGTTGAAGGCTTCTTTTAGATTCTAGTTTTAAATGTTAATACGTACTCTGAATTAATTAGGTAATAATAACACGCAATGTAATACAACTATGCAAGTAAGATTAAAGAAAATTCAAAAAATTGTGGTAGAGAAGAGTGAAGGACGATATATAATTGTTTTGTATAAGTAATTATTATGATTACTCATAAAACAAGTTCATATTGTAATTGAGTTAGAGAATAAGACAAAATATAAGTGGATATGGGATACTTCAGCATATAGAAAACTATGGTCAAGGTCTGGAGAGAGAAGAACGACGGCAACTTAAACTTACAAAGAATAAATTTGTGGATGAAATTAAAAAAAGAGAGAAAGACCATAGTGTAAAAAGAGGGATGTAAAATCAATGAGACAAACTAAAATGAAAATCGATGAGATAGAATCCACTTCTCATAATCGTAAAATCAATAATCGACAATACATTAGAATTAATTTAGAAAAAAAAAACAAAAAACGAAGATCCTTTCCCTCGACATTTGGGTAACGATAATAATTTATACATTTGAATGGGCGAGTTACTTAAGCTTATTAGAGTGAAAACTTAATTAAAGGAGTAATATTTGAACTCTAATAAATGAGTTCTTAGTTTGTGAGTGTCATTTCAATAATGTTTTATGAATAATTAATGGAATATAATACTACTAGTATAGAAACTCGTGCAATGTACAAATTTGTTACCGCGACATATATATAAAAAAAATTCAAATAGTAATGTAAGTATTGTATACTATCGTTATTAAATTTATCAAATATATGAGTTTTTAAATTAAAATATAATTACTGACGTTTAATTCTATTATTTACCTGATAGATACATAACTTTTTTTTCATTCAATTGAACATATTAAATTCTAAATTAATTAAATAGAATTACTATAGTATATCATACAAATACTTTACCTAATTTAACTTCAAACTAAAACAAAAAATATTAGATTTTAAATTTGATAAATATTTTCATACCTCTTTAAATGATGACACTTGGAATTTTCCAAGACTTTTATAGTATTGTATGATATGATATGATTTCAACGGATGATTTGTAAAGTTAACAAATTACTCTTATATGGTGAAATTTGATACGGAGAGAGTTTTGTGATTTTATTTACCTTGTGTTTTTGCAGTACCATTAATCCATTGTTCTATTTTTTTTTTGTTTTTGTTGTTGACTTTCAATTATATTTAATTTAACTATATTTTATTCCATTTCATTCACTTTTATTCTATTCAATTTAATATTTTCAACTATAAGAAATAAGACCATTCGAACTCAGCCTAACTTGTAAGTAACTAGCGACAAACTAGCAAAATCAATTGGTTTCACACTTTAACGATTTTTGACACTATTCATCGTTCAAACTTACTTTAATATATTATAGTTAATGTGTAAGAAATAAATAGTCAAGTGAGATCTTATTTGAATCGTCTAATTGTATATTTTCAAAATATTAAGTTTTTATAATTTTTGGATATGTTTAGTTTCATACTTTCATATATAAATGATCAAAATAACATATTAATTGCGTAAAAAGTCAAATGTAGCAAATATACTGAAACAGAGGAAGTAACAGCTAATGAGCAGTACAGTAATTATCTTTGCTAAGTAGTTGAATTTTTTGTTCAAATTTTTTTAGGCTCGTGAAATTTTACATATACGATAATCAACTTTTTACCTAAATGGTAGGAACCCAAGTTTTCACGAGAAAATATTATGTATCCTAAAAAACTTCCTTTTAATATTAAATGAGACATATAAAAATAGAAATACAATAAATCATATTATTAATTAAAAGAGCTGGAAAATTTCATGTGCCAACCTCACAATGATTTGCCACATGAAATAATCAAATTAATTAACTGCTATATTATTATTAAACTAAGTATGGTAAAGTTGATTTTATTTTATTAAACTAAAATAAATTCACCAATCATATTATTAACTAAAAGAATTGAAAATTTTCATGTGACATCCCCTCAATGACATGCACAAGGAATAATCATATCAATTAATTGCTATATTTATTAAACTAAATAAGGTAAAGTTGATTTTATTTTATTAAACAAGAATAAATCCACCAATTACACATTATACTACCTCATATTCAACTCATTAGTCTCATTTAATTTTTCACATTTGCCAAGATAACATTTTAACTCTTAATATCTCTAATTGTTCTTAATCAAAAATTATAAAACGTTTATATTAATATTCCGATCCATGTATTGATACGAATCAAAAAAGATTTTACTTGTCAATGTTTTAACTTATAGATTAAAAATAAAATACAAATTAAGAGCGATAAGTGAATAGTGATAAAATGAATAGGACTAATGGGTAAAATAGGAGAGAGTACTAAAATACTCGAAAATTTTCAAGTATTACGATTAAAGAGAGTTTGCCAAATAGCTTGAACACATTTAAACATTGTATATAATCATGATCAATATCTCTATCATTAATGGCATAAATATTAATGGCAGGAATATCTATTACATAATTTTCATTTCAGTCAATTTTATTCTTTTACAAAAATAAAATGTTGGATTCATAACAATGGCGGGAGTAATAATTGTAGGAATTTCAATTCAAACAATTTTACTTATATATAAAGAGGTGTTTCGAAACCTATAAATTCTTTATTAACAACCTATTTTGTGCTTTTTTATATTTAATTCTTTTTTAATTACAATATATGTATGTAAATACTTCATTACGTACTTTTATTTAATATTTTCGTTCGTATAAAATTTCATTAAGATATAAACGTATTTAAAAATCGGTGCATTGCACGGGTTTATATCCTAGTTGTATATAATCATGATCAATATCTCTATCATTAAATTATCTTTGACTAACATTTATTTATAGTTAAATTGAGTATATTAAAAAATATAAATATTGCATCATATATTGTTGACAATTTCTAAAATTACAATGTTAATTTATACATATTACTTTAAAATTGAGTGTTTTTACTGTACAATATCTTTGATTTTATTTTTTAATATCATATATTTATATATGACGATACTATACTAATTTAAGATGAATTAGAATGAAAATAATGGAAATTAAATAGGACATAATAATTATCTCAACATTTCGTTACAAAAAATATCCTTTTTATATTAAGCAAATGTGGATTCTCCTCCCAAGTTGATTTTCTGTTAAAAGTTTATTTTAAATTTTAATAGGGCAATTGAAATTTACAGATACGTGATCAACTTTTTCTGTAACTGGATCAAACCATTCACACGTGGTTTATTTGTTGTTTTCACTGAGAAATTTTTATTTATATCATATATTTTGGACAAAAGTAATTTTATTATATATAATTTTATTTTAATATTTTAATAATATTTACCGTCTCCATGTATCAACTTTATTTTAACATTTTTATATTCGTTATGATTCTTATATGTTCCCACTAACTTTATAAAAATATTTTTTTTAATTATGTTCTTTAAATTTTTTCACTAACTTTCTTTTAATAATTTTTTTAATGTTTATGATCTCCATTTTTCATCCATCCAAATTATTATTCAATAAAATAATATATCAACTATTCAAAAATTCTATTTTTCTTAATTCTCGTGAACATTCCTTATTGGAACTCCATTAAGGAACGAATGGAATATTTTTCATCAATAAAAAACTCCTTCTATAATAATGAACGAGACAAATCAATACTAATATTTTAAAAAGGAAAATAGTCAATAATAAACCAATTTTTGCTTGGTGCGCTGAAAATGAACTTACCTTTTGTTTTTTTAAATAAACTGACCTTTTATATATATCTGGCTATTTGCTTAAAATAAGCCTACCTATTACTCCATTTATAACTATTTTCAAAGCTTTTTTTTATCAAGAAATTAGAAATAAACAATAGTTGACTTTATTTTCAGCAATTATACCAAAAATATTGTTTTATTAAAAAACAATCAATAGTTAGGTTTATTTCCAGCAAATCAAGCAAAACTCAGTTTATTTTTAAAAATTTAAAACAAAATTGAATATTGAAAAACTTTAAAATAGACCAAAATAAAAATGAGACAAAATAAATGAAACAATAGCAATATCAATCTCAATTTCGATTTACAAAAACACGAATTTTGTGAGAGGCGCTTCTTTGAGAGATAATTTCTAATTGGGCCAGCCAATTATATATTTCTAAGATATTGTAAGTAGACATTAAAAATGATATAAATAGACATTTAAGATATTAAAAGTATGCATTTAAGATATATAAATAAGAATTAAAGATAATGTAATTAAGTAGGCATTAAGAATACGGTAAGTAAACATTAAGAATACAATAAATATGCACTAATCTTTAATGGAATGTGCTTGAGATACATATCACAAAAAGATGACCTGTCAAGAAACCGATTGTTACATCCTCCGTTCCATAATACTTGTTTGATAGTGGCGTTTTCCCACACAACATGTCACACTCAGCAGCAAGTATTATGGAACGGAGGAAGGAAGTACAGAAAAACCTCCTTTCTATATTAAGCAAATACAATGCATTTGCCAAACAAAGACAATCAAATAAATCCCCTTAATTGAATTTCCACAAAACCCACATAATTTCAACAACAATCAAATAAAATGGGAAATGGATTGTTCCTAAAAACCCTACTAATCACATTTACAGCAGCAATAATCACATACAACATACTCATTTCTTACATTTCTGTGGATTCTTCAATTGACCCAATTATTAAAATCCCTAAAAATAGAAAATCCCAATTGGGTTTATCCCCAAAAAGATTATTCCATACTGCGGTAACTGCTTCTGATAATGTGTATAGTACTTGGCAATGTAGGGTTATGTATTATTGGTTCAAGAAATTTCAAAATCAACCCGGTTCGGAAATGGGCGGGTTTACTAGGATTTTGCATACCGGTTTAGAAGATAAGTTTATGGATGAGATTCCTACTTTTGTTGTTCAACCTCTTCCTCCTGGGAAAGATCAGGTCATTTCATTAATTTTCTATGTGTTTTTTTTTAAAAAAAATTTCACTGGTTTTGGACGAGATGGTCTCATAAAGACGGACGAGACGGCCTCATAAAGACACCGTCAATTTGGGCCGGTTCAATTTGCGTGTGTAACAACCTAGGCATTTTTTTCATTTTTTTTCATTTTTTAATTTTAATCTTAAAAGTATTAATTTTGACTCTAAAGTTATCAATTGATACTTTAAGGTCAAAATTGATAAATGCCCAGAAAATTAAAATGTTGTTACAAGTGCATAAAATGGGCCCGCCCACACTTCGTCTTAACTTGCAACAGTCTCGTACAAGTTTTTGTGTTTCTTTTGCGTAATGATTTGATTTTTTTGGAATTGTATGCTTGTTGAGATTATCATACGTGGATAACAAAATATGGCTTATACATTTAATTAAAAATGGTGTGAAGAGTTATCGGAGCTTTTCCTTTTATTATTATTTTTAATTTATCGATGTAAATCATTCTAAGAATCTGGTTTATAGGTTTGCTTAATTTTCTCCACTATATGCTGATATGGGTTTTTCTATGAATTAAGAATGATGATAGTTTTGTTTTTACTAGTTTGAGGGTACACACTACACTACATTGGTAAATGTCTCTTTAAGTTTGCTACTGAAAGGGATATATCTATAATCGTTAAGTGGTTGAGTGGACTTTTAGTTAAAGTTGTTTATCGGTTTGACTAGTGGGAAGCATTGACTTATTAGCAGTAAATCTAAGTTAATCATGGTTATTTGTAAATTACATAAAAAGACAAAAGAAAAACTAATAAAATAATCAAAACAACAAAATTATTTAAGTTATAAACCAAAACATACTTACCACGTACAAGTGATTTACCAAATCAATTTGGTAAATCATCGTTATTTACCTAACAAATCTCGCTTATTAATTAGCTGATCAACTCTTATAAAATGTTCTATAATATTTAATTCTTAGTTTTTTATTAGAAATTAATTAAATAATAAGCACGCTTTTTTATTTACCATTTGTATTGTTTGATAAAACAACCTTTTACAATCATGTTTTGTAAAATTGTTTTTAATGTTAATTTTTAAAAGCTGTATAATTACAAGTTTGCCAAAGCTTTTTATAGTTTAACACATGTAAAAGAATGTTAATGTCCTTGTGCACATAAATATAATACTACCTCCGTTCCATTTTACTTGCAACACTTACCAATTTTGGAAGTTTCATATTACTTGCAACATTACTATTTTTGGCAAAATAATCTACTTATTTTATCCTCACTTTATTCCTACCCCACTATCATCATCAATCATACATCATCCCATTAATTATTTAATATACCCACAAGTCACAACCACTATCTACTTATAATAATTTTTTTTTATTTCTACCCCACATATCACCATCAATCATACTTCATTCATACTTTTACCATACTGATTTGACGACCCTTAAAAAACGTGCTAAACCCAATGGTGCAACTAAAATGGAACGGAGGAAGTATCTATTTTCAATTTTTTGTCATTTTATATTTTATAATGGCTCTGTTTGTTAAAGTTATTCTCATTTGATATTTTGGGTTGTTATATTTGTTGTTCTCATAAAAAATACAATCTTTTTATTTATATCATAAAATTTTGGACTAAATTAACTTTCCCATTCTTATTTTTATATTGTAATAATGTTTATGATCTCTATATATATCTTCCACTAATTAACTTTATTGTAACATATTTATATTGTTTATGGTCTACACCTGTTTCTCACTAACTTTATAAAAATATTTTTTTAATAGTTGTGGTCTCCATATTTTTTTCACTGACTTTCCTTTAATGTTTATGGTCATCACTTATTCCCAATCAAATTTATTATTTTTCTTAACTACCGTGAATATTTGTTGTGAGAACTTTTAAGCAAATGAGGGTGAATTAATTACAACAACATCTTAGTCTAAAGCTAATTTAGAAGATAGATATTTAATTAAACTATAGAACTAATTTCATTAACTAATAATCTATAGATTAAACTAAAAGTTAATAGACCTTAGATTAACCTTGAGCTTTTGGTTAAGACCCCATTTGTATTAATTCTTAGTTTATAAGTTATAACATAATCAAGTTGAATATTTCTGACTCTTCGTTTTGTTTCAAATACTCGTCTCGATTCTTAATGCTCGGATATTGGTATGAGTATGACACTTAGACATTTCATTTTGGGCGTAAAATATAATATTTAGAAGTATCCGACACTTGGATACGTACCAGTATCCGCCATTAGTACCCGAGTCTAAATAACATAGCTTAGATAGTTAGATCCATATCTTGGTGCCCCTTCATTCCTTCTATTGTTGCTCAAATCCACATTTTGAACTTGTAGGGATACATAGTTCTGAACAGACCTTGGGCATTTGTGCAATGGCTTCAACAAGCAGACATTAAAGAAGAGTATGCAACCTTACACTCATAAACTATACAAACATCTTACTATTTTTCTTACGGGATATTTGATTATTGGTATTAAATAATGGTAATTAGAACAAATCTATTTTAAATTTTCATAAAACATGGAACTCCCACCCTCAAACATGTGTTTTTCTTCATATTTTTTCATTACGGCCTAATATTACATTTATAAATAATAAATGAGAATGAATTTTATAAAGAAAAAGAATGAAAAGAGTAGAACAAGCATGATCATATACTTTGTCAATACAAGTAGTTTTTTTAGCTGAATAACTTATAAATCATTAGGATTTGTTGATTACCACTATTTAATACGAACACAAAACAACCAAACAACCTGTTAGTATTTTTTTAGTCCCTGTTGGAAAAATAAACCACTTGTGATCTTACATCGAAGAATTAGAAAGAGATTGACTATAATATGTACTTGATGGGCTACTCCTCTTATTACCAATTAGTTTTAGAAAGAAACCTCATCAGATTTATATGTAGCCAACTCTCTTCTTATACGGATATTATTGTGTACAAGCCCAATAACAAATTTATCTCCCTGACTTCAAAACAAAAATTACTACTTTGTTAAGATAATTCCTTAATGTAATGCAGTTACATACTAATGGCAGAGCCAGACCACCTTATTGTGAAGCCTATACCTAATTTATCCCATGTTGGGCGTGGAGCTGCTTTTCCTTTCTTTTACATTGAACCTAAAAAGTATGAATCTGTACTTCGAAAGTTTTTCCCGGAGAGTAAGGGGCCGATATCCGATATCGACCCCATTGGTAATTCTCCTGTCATTATTGCTAAGGTATATAACTTGTCTACTCTAGCACTTTTGTCGATCTTACTTTTGCGTCTCAAACAAAAGCTTAAGCTGATCATTGAGACTTCAAGATATGTTATATATTCAATCACATGATATCCCTTCACACAAAAGTCTTTGGGGTTGATGCAACGCAAGTTAATAATTCCATATGGAAGTAGGGGAGGTTCTAAACATGTTCAACATATTCGACTACATGGAGCCCCAAAAAATTAGAAGCTTCAATATTAAACTACGTAATTGTTAAGTATTTCAAGATACAAAGTTGTTAGAAAAATATTATATTATTGTACAGAACCTACAAAGAATTTCTAAATGTTTGCTCTGCTTATGCTAGAAAAAAGGGGTGTATGAGATTCCAACCTGTGATTTTTCATTTCGTTTGATTCTAATATTTTGTCTATGAATGAATTGAACCAAAAGCTTAAGCCGATGGTTTTGAGACTGACCCTTAGATATGTTACTATACTCTATCGTTAATCGTTGTCATCATCAATCATCTTCTTATGCTTTTGGCCGATCCTTTATATAGGATTCCCTCCGGAAGATAGCTTCCACATGGAAGAATATTTCGATTGAAATGAAGCAAGATCCTGAGTCCGACAAGGCTTTTGGTTGGGTTCTTGAGATGTAAGTTTTGTTTTAGTAGCCTGATGATTTGGTTAGTGGTTATATATAACCTATGTAACTTGGACTCTTCATTTTGCTTCACGTACCCATGTCCAATTCTTGATGCTCGGACATTGGTAAGACATTTAAACACTCTTTTTAGGTGTAAAATTGAATATTTAGACGTATTCAACACTTGAACACGTACCAATATCCGACATCAGTACCCAAGTAGTAACGTAGTACATAACACATATCTTTGATTGTCATCCTGATATGAATGTGCAGGTATGCTTATGCAGTGGCATCTGCCCTGCACGGCGTAAAAAACATCTTGTACAAAAATTTCATGATTCAGGTTTGGTCTATTACATTTCTTTATCCTTTATGTTAATACTTCTATGCAGTGTAACATAATTCGCCAGTAATTCGCTTTTTGAATTTGCAACCCGTTTAAAATTACCTTAAAGTTGCCCAAAATCGACCATAATTCTCTTTTTTAATTTGCAATTCGCAAGGAGATTAGTGAATCATGTGACAGTGCTTCTATGTAACGCTTGGTTTTCTTTCGCCACGTTTTACTCGCAACACTAGTTAGCTTTGAATAATCTAGTATCTGTTATAATCAGTATCACATGATTTGTTAATTGCCTCGCAAATCGTGAATTCATAAAGCGAATTATGGTCGATTTTAAGCTATTTTTGAACCATTTTGAGCGAATAGCAAATCCAAAAGGCGAACAAACTAGCAGTATTATGTTTCATCGGTTATAAATTATGAAATATAGTTATAGCTTCGATACATGTTATGCTCGCGTATATTACGATATAGCTGGTGATAGAAGGTTTTGAATAAAGCAATAGGGGGCTAAATATGAAAAGCATATATGGTCGTAAAGCTTTTGCTCCGTCTCTAATAACAAGGATAAGATTGCGTATACTCATCTCTTTGTACTTCATTTGGTGTTATGTAAACCAGCCTCCATGGGACACAGAAGTGGGTACAGCATATATCATTCATTATACTTATGGATGTGACTATGATATGAAGGTATACATGCTCTCTCCTCTCAAATGATATCCATTCCTGTTTTCATCTATTAAAAGGTTTAGTGCAAATACAACACTGCATTCAAGCTGTATCGTAAAGATTTTCAGATTTACCGAACTGGAATTAACTGCATCATTGCATTTAAGGCTATGTCAAGCGGTATTTTAGAGTTGACCAGTATTTGGCGCTACAATAACTGCATCACCGTGTCCATTACCACAACCGTGACCATTATCGCATTTTTGAAGTTTTTAGGTCGTATTATGCAGGGTAAGCTAACATATGGAAAGATCGGAGAATGGCGATTTGATAAGAGATCCTACGAGGATGCTCCTCCTCCAAGAAACTTAACACTTCCACCACCCGGTGTTCCTCAAAGTGTGGTATGGTTTTCTTCTTTGATATATATATATATATATATATATATATATATATATATATATATATATATATATATATATATATATATATATATATATATATATATATATATATATATATATATATATATATATATATATATTATACAATTCGACTGGAATTTATCGAGGTTTGCTTCTGATTTTAATCAGATGACTCAGATTATAGTTTAGGCTCGAAGGGTCCAATATACATTATATTACCCTTTTAAACATGTTTGTTCTTGCCAATTTTAGGTGACGCTTGTAAAGATGGTAAATGAGGCAACAACAAACATACCTGACTGGAATTTATCGAGGTTTGCTTCAATCCGCTGAATTACAGCCTAACATAGATCAAAATAAACATAATAAGAGATTCTTGAAGCTAAATAATTGTTTGTATTGTTATTTAGCAAATTTAATTTAAGTTGTAATGGTCCATATCTTAATCTATACCTATAACTAAAACAAAAGACGCTGATATCATCATACCTCCAATCTTATGAGGTGTCACCTTGTGGAGTAAAGTTTTCCCTCCAATATAGGATGATGATGTCGCACTATCATATAATGGAATTGGATTTCCAATGGTGTTCATTAATATTGATTATCCTAATAAATACTATCATAATCAATACATTGAAATTGGTTAATTTTCTCAACAATGCCTAAATGCATTTGGAATTGGTTTATTTAGTCAAAATATGTAAATGCACTATTGGAATTGGTCAATGCAATCAACCTTACAAAGTATTTTTAATTCTTTATTTGTATAATTATTCAAATTATTTTTTATACATAAATGTTTTATCATTTAAAATGGTTCCGTTAATTTAATATAGTAATATATGTTCAAAATAATTTATTTAATATTAGAATTTATTTTTAACATTGTTTAACATCATATATAACAAATAAAATAGTTAGTAAAATATAAATAAGATTGTTTAATATCATACATAACAAATAAAATAGTATTTTTAAAATTAAAAATAAATTAAATATTAGTTATCATATGCAATTATTAATTCATTGAAAATCAATAACTAATAACTTACAATTTATTTTCTTTTAAAAATAATTAAAAATAATAAAATGAAAAAACAGTGCATCGCACGGGGATTAATAGCCTTTCAAGAATTTTGCATGAATATAACAAATTTCGTATCCAAGTTGACATCTGGTGAGATTTTGAGGGTGAATTTAATACTCTCCCAATTCAGCACTAACGTCTCATTTACTTTTTGGATACAATTTAACTCTTACTTTCAATTCGCATTTTATTATTAATCTAAAGTTAAAACATAGTCAAGTGGGATCTTGTTCGATTCGTCTCATTGCAAGGATTATTCATATCAACTTTTCATAAATTTTAATTATACATAATTAGAGATATTAAGGATTGAATAAGTGCATTGGATAGAGTGCATAAAGTAAATAGCACGTTGAATTTAATTGGATTTCATGTGTGTAGACTCTTAAAAAAATTAGATTAAAATTAAAATATACTCCCTCCAAATCATTTTAGATGTCTCATTTCCTTATTTGACAAAATCATATCAATTGTCACATTTCCTTTTTTGTCTATCTTTTTTTTTTACCTAAATACCCCATTTTTTCAATTCCCAATACCCAACTACCACATTTACAATTAATTTAATCAATTAAAATACCCAACTACCACCTTTTTAATAGACCCTACACCACCCTTAATAACCGTGAAAACCCAAATGGGACATCTAAAATGATTCGGAGGGAGTAGAACCTTTAGATATACAAAAGCGTAACAAGTCTTGTGTGAGACCTAATCATTGACCGTCGCAATGAGACGGTCTTATATAATTGCCTATTTCTTGATTGATCATCTCTTTCAGATTGTTAATGATCAGATTAAGGTTAAAATTGATTATTTTAAGACTCCTCTTTAATATTATAATTGGTCATTTTAAGATTGTAAGTAAAAAATTAATATATTTCTATCTATATTTTTTTTCAATATGTTTATTCATCAATTCTCACACTATTAACATTACTTCATGAACACTACTTTTGGTTGATACAACTCCAAATTAAAAATATAGATGGCTTTAAAGAAGCATAAATTTCATGTACAAAAAACTTTCATACAATGAGCACACCATCAATCACTTGATGAAACCAAAAATAATTTACCACTAACACTTAACAATACACTTTCACACTCACATACTCACACACAACAAACAAATAACATAGATTTCTATTTTTATATTTTCTTTGTTCCATAATGCTTGCATAGTTGTACTAATTACTTTTTTGGATGTTTCACAATACTTACACTATTTTCATTTTTGGAAAGAAAAAAGCCTAATAATCATTACTTTTTCACATACCATCCAACAGAACAGAGAATAAAATAAACAAAAATACATTAAAAGTGATTTTTCTTAATTCTTATGCCACCGTCCAAAAGTACAACTAACGAACACCTCAATCCAATGTACGCCCATGGCCATTATCCTTAAGGGTACCCAACCATGTAGGAGGAACCATCCCCGTTTGCTCTTGAACCGTCTTAAACAAAGGAGGCAAAGTCCGATAAACATTAGCAACCTCAGCCATAGCCGAACCACCATCAGCACCACCACCACCACTACCAGTCGTCCAAACACTAATCTTAGGTTGCAACCCCTTGATGGCTTCAGCATTAGTCTTAGCAATGTCTTGAAACATGCCATTATTTATCATCATATAATCCCTAAGTGCACCATAATTGCCACCAAGTGCTTCTAATAATGTACGTATGTATGTTCCTTGTGCTTGAGCTAGGGCTAATATTCCTTCAGCCTCCTTTTTCTTGGCATAAAGATCAGCATCAGCTGCTTGTTGTCTTGTGTAAAATGAGGCTTCAGCAAGTGCTTTTTGTGCAGCTGCTTCTTTTTCTTTCTTAAATAGTGTTGCTTCTGCTGATTTTTGTTGTTGGTATAACTCCCAATTTGCTTCTTGTACCTTTTATATTACATTGTCATTTACCATGTTAGTATAAGTCATAGCCTCAAAGGTGGCGGCGAATCAAGAAAAAAATCAAATGATGTCAATGAATTCAAGTTAAAAAAACTTCGCATTATAAAGGGTTCAAACACTGGTCAACTAGGTGAAAGATGAGCTATATAACCAACTCGGCCAAGATCAAATGCTATCAAGTGACAGCATTAGCATTGCTATGGTCTATATTCGCCCCTGTGTGTCTTCATTTGAGAAAGTTTTGTATGGTCAAACAGTCAATCAACAAGTATTTGATAATTAACTTTTAAACCAAACTAAAAGACAGTATCAATAGCTTTTTAATTGTATTTTTACTTTTCGAACCATTTTTTTGGACTAAAAAAGCATCCAAAAACCCATAGAGTCTATTATATCAAAAATCACTCAAGAGTCAAGACTTGTTGTATAAAGGTGGTAATACATAAAGAGTGTTTGGTAAAATAACTTATTATGCAATTTTAGCTTATTTTGATACAAATAGAGAGATTGGATGGTCAACCATCTAATACTAATGTTTGGTAAATTAGTTAATTGAAATAACTTATTGTTATGAATAAACAGTTTTGAGACAAGCGAGTTCAAAATCCGCTGGTTAAACCAGTTAATAAAATTAGCTGGTCAAATAAGTCTGTAATCATCTATCAGTCGTTTACCAAACTCCTCCATATTATTTCATAGGGTGTTTGGCAAAATAGTTTATTATACAATTTTAACTTATTATAGCACAAATAGGAGTTTGAGTGGTCAAACGATCTAATGCTAGTGTTGAAACAACTTACTGTCATGAATAAGCTGTTTTGAACAAACTAAGTTGCTTACAGCAGCGAGTTACCAGTCACTACAATCAGCTAACAAATTATCAGTCGTTCATCAAACAACATTCGGAATATAAAAAAGATCACAAATTCTTACTTGAGACCGTCTTATGTAAAAACGGCTCTCAAAAGCCCATTCCAATTCAAAATATATATTGTTACAACTCTAAATATAGATTCGGACTAAACTTTTAAGAGTCGTCTTTAAAAAAAATAAAGAAAAAAACAAACCTTAGTCTCATACTCCACACTAGCTTTACTCAAAAACTGAGCCTTCAACTTCTCAGTTTGAGTCATAGCATTCATCCTCTCAACTTCTCTTTGCAATTCAGCTTCTCTTAATTTAACAGCTTTATCAGCTTCAACTTGTGCAACTTCAGCATCTTTAGTCCAACCAGCTTTTTTCATGGCTAATTCAGCATTAGCTTCAGCTACTTCTGCAATCCTACCATTCTCATAAATTTGAACTTCTGCTCCAATTTTAATCTCTTCTTTTTTAGCTTGTCCTGTTCTTTGAACTGATATTATCTTTGTTTCTGCGTCTATTTTTGATGCATTTTGTAATGTCTCCCCTTCTCTTAACTTTGCTCCTATTTCTCCCTTTTTTCTTGCTTCCGCTACATCTATTTTTGCCTGTTTTTACTCGTGTCAAATCAGTGGCGGATCCAGAAAAAAAAAATGTCAAAAAAATTTGAAGTACAATCACTTCAATCTTCATGGGTTTCGAATGCTGATCACTTATGTGAAAGACAATATATTAACCATCTCATTCAGGCCACACATATACTTCCTCCGTTCCAATATAGTCGTAACATACGAAAAATAAGCACTATTCACTTATCTCTCTTAATTTAATTTGTGATTAATAAGTAATTTCTAAGTTAAAACATAGTCAAGTGAGATCTTGTTTGATTCGTCTCGATGTAAAGATTATTAATATTAAATATTTATAATTTTATATTAATTATAAATATTAAGGATTGAATTAGTGCATTAGATCGCGTGAAAAAAGCAAATGTTGCAAGTATTTTGAAACGAAGGTAATACTTTTTGTTTGTATTCAAGTAATGTGAACTACCTCAATAACTACACACTAGATCTATCCATGTGTCAAATGTCATATACAGAGATTGTTAATATAAAATAGTGTGGATCAAGTTCATACAAAAGAGTCTCAATTTTTTTTTCAATGGGTACGTTACAAAGTACATATAATTCGTTGCACGAATTAACTAGCCAACAAAATCATGTGTACTTGCCATTTACTATTACCTTTTCAAATATGTTCAATTTGCATATATAGTTGCACGAGAAAATTAGTAGAATAACTTTTGATTTGTGCACTATCTTTCCTTTTTAAACTCTAAGTTTGAGTGAGAAGATGGGCTGATGACCATGAACTTAATTATGTGCAGCATGTGTTGGAAGTACTTTACATGTGAGGCAAGATGTTAAGATCTCATATTGAGAAAATAGTGGGTTGTTGACTATATATAGTGGGTGAACTAATCTTCCTACGACTACATGGTTTTGAGAAACAATGAACCTCACCTAGTATTTGTGCAAGTTAACGCTCTTGACCCGTGGGTTTGTGGGTCCGAGTGGGCCCGAGCCCACGGGTGTTCCGTGTCCACACGAGTGGACCACGGTGAGATTATGTAACGAATTGTCACGGCCTAATAGCACGAACGTAAATTTTCGACTTTCGTATGATACACTATGTGGGTTATTTAATTAGAAGCAAATTGTTTACTGATATTTCTTTAACCTTTGACTCAAACTAATTGTTAACCCTAGTATTTTTTTATCGTGGCTAGTTTGGTTATTGATATTAAAAGATAAAAATAAAAATAATTTGTAGTGTAATGTTAAATTGTATTATGGTATGTTTGGCAATTTGAAATTCATTTTCAAATATTGAATTGATCAAAATACTATGTTTGGCAAATCTTGATTTTGAAAATGTTGGACTTGGGTCAATTCCATAGAATTCTAACAACAATGTAAAATAGGTCAAGTATCAAAATTTGAAATTTTCATATATACAGGTGTCATTTACAATTCTTAAATTTGAAAACCAAATTTAAATTACCTATTTTCAAATGAATTTTTTGTTCTCAAACACTACTTTATGTCATTTCCATGGTAATAGCACTTTAATTATAAAAAAGTTATTTTCTTCACAAATTTCTATAACCACCAAATACCACCTTAGGTAACGCATTTGAACACATTTTGTGAAAATAATGATATATGAGAAATAAAAAGCATAACCATCAAAATTGTCAAGCGATTTTTCAATTAATATTACTATAATCATTTAATATCAACTACCATACCAACAGTTAAATTACATAATTTTTCAAAAATTCGATAACAAATATTGATAAAGGCCGAAAATGGCGGCAAATGATCTCAATTGCTATATATTCATTAATTTGTTGTTAATTATGATGTAAATGTCATATAATAATTTTTTATGAGTAAATTAATAAAAATTTAAGAAAGTTAAGAAACTCCAAACCTGATTGGCAGCTTCCATTTGAGTTTTTTGTCCCAAATAAGAGAAATACTCATGACCAGGAATATCCACCAATTGTTTAATATTAGCATTATAAATAACAAGCCCAAATTGATCAAGTTCTAGCTGAACTTTTTCAAAAACTTCTTGCTTAAACTTCTTTGCACCACTAAAAACTTCCTCCATTGTCATAGAAGCCGCAAGTACTCGAGTCTCGCCCTCGATCACACCCTGCACGAGCTCCTCGACATGGTGCGATAGCTTGTCGTGTGGTGCGATAAGTTTTGCGTACTTAACTAGCGAGTCATGGTCATCTGCCCTCGGCCCTATTGTGAATACGGCTGGTAAGATGAATGGGAGTTTTTCCGAGCTCATGGCTTGCACCTCGAACGTGTAATTGACCGGAGAAATGTCGAATTTTGTGCACGATTGACCGGGCACCACCCATGCTTTCTTGGCTAGTTTTATGTCACTTATTCCTACTCCGGTTATGACTAGATATTCGGATGCACTTGCTACTTTGTAGTACATTGTTTAGGATTGGATTATAACAGAACTGGTTGGTACGAGGCTGTTATTTATGTTACGGGTGCAACAATTTGGATGAGTTTTTCGAGATTAATTTTTTTAATTCAAGTTTTGCGGTTGGATAAGTAGGTAATAGAATTGGTGAAGAATTATATCTGAGGATGAGGTGTAAGAATTTAGATCAAGTTAAGGATGTTTTCAGATTGAAATTTTAGGATTGGATAAAAACTGTTTTCAAATTGAAATATTAGAATTGGATAAATACAGAACTAATAAAGAGTTGTATTTGAAAATGAGATGCAATAATATGGATTAATTCAAGAATGTTTTCAGAATGAAATTTTAGGATAGGATAAAACAGAACTTGTGTAATTAAGGATGAGGTGCAACAATTTGGCTCATCAATTTGAAAATGTTTTGCTGATTGAAATTTTAGGATCGGATACACACAGAACTGTAAAAATTTATATTTGAGGACTAGGTGCAACAATTTGGATCAATTGGACAGTATTTTCAGATTGAAACCAAGTTGTTGTAGAGAACTAGGAGAAGATGATTATTTATAGTACTTATTTAATTGTATTTTTTTTTTTTTAATAAACTTATTTAATTGTATTTGATCATGAAAATTTTGCAAAATTTACGTAGTCAATGATGAAATTCTTTCTATTCTACCAGTAGAATAACTTTCTCTGAAGAAAATCATATACCACGTTCCACGTCTTATTTATTATTAAAGAACTTTATATTATTATTTCACTGAACTTTCCACCACTTTGTCAATGAATTTGCTATATTTATTGTATATATTTATTTTCGTTGGGTTTTTCGAGTGAAAAAAAAAACCAACAAAATAAATAAACACAATAAATATACGAGTTTGTGAAGTATTTGACTTTTCCGGTAGTCTAATGCACTAATTCAATTCTTAATATCTCAAATTACATATTACTCCTTTATATCCAGTCTAAATGTCTCATTTAGTTTTTCACACTTGCCGAAGCAACATTATAACCCTTAATATCTCAAATTATTCTTAAATAAAAATTATAAAAATTTGAAATTAATAATTCTTGTATTAAGACGAATCAAACAAGATCCCACATGACTTTGTTTTAACTTATATATTAAGAATAAAATACAAATTAAGAGTAATGAGTAAATAGTGCCAAAAAAAATATGGGACACTTAGGCTGAATAGGAGGTAGTATATTATATTATATGAGTATATACTAAAAAATTATAACAATTTAATATTAATAATCTTTAAATTGGACGAATCAAACAAAATTACACTTGTGACATGACTAAATTTCAACTTATAGATTAAAATTTAATTACAATCTAACAGTGATAAATAAAGGAAAAATTATAAGAAGCTACCTAATTTATAGGTCAATTTGCAAAAAACTACCTTATGTAATTTTTTTTACGAAAAACTAACTAATCTAATATATTCTCTGCAAATGACTACCACTTAACGGAAAACGTTAGTTGATCGTTAAGTTTGAGGGTTTGACCAATTTGAGAGGTTAAGTTGTCTATGTGGCAGTATATCATTAGTCTCGTATTTTTAAATAATTATAAATTAAAACACATAAATGAACAAAATAAAAATAAAATATATTTAACATCATTTTTACATATCTAAACGATTTTTTTAAAAAAATGGACATCGCGACATGGGTTAAAATGACGTTATATATCTTTTTTCGATACGTAAACCGAAAATGATATTTAACGTCATTTTTACCCATCATAACGATTTTTTAAAAAAAAATCGATGTCGCGACATGGGTTAAAATGATGTTAAATATGTTTTTCGGTTTACGTATCGGAAAAGACAAATAGGTACTTCTTTCGACCGGATTTTATTGAAAAAAATCGTTATGATGGATAAAAATGACGTTAAATATCTTTTATTTTTATTTTTTTAATTTATGTATTTTAATTTTAAATTATTTAAAAATACGACGACTAATGAGATACTACCGCATAAACAATTTAACCTTTCAAATTGGTCAAACCCTCAAACTTAACGATGAACTAACGTTTTCCGTTAAGTGGTAGTCATTTGCAGAGAAATATATTAGATTAGGTAGTGTTTTGCAAAAAAATTTACATAAGGTAGTTTTTTGCAAATAGACCTATAGATTAGGTAGTTTCTTATAATTTTTCCATAAATAAATAATACAATACTTCTAATGTTACAAGTAATTTGGAATGGATAAAGTATGTTCTATGATTTTGTTTTAGTAACTTAACTTGCAAGGTGATTTCTTGCACAACTTCGTTTAATATACCAGTTGACAATATTGAGATTAAATAATTGCATTAGCTAATAATAGTCATAATCTTTCACGATACATAATCACGACTGATCAAAATTTCAAACTTGCATTATGGACTATTTCAATCCAAGAATGATTGATTATTTCGATATGCTTGAATGAAAATTCGACGCAATTACATAGAAATTTAGCCAGCACCGCTGAATAGGCAACTAAGCATGAAAAAAACACAAATTTTTGTGTGAGATGATCACACCGTGAGTTACTCTTTATACATGGCTGAATAACCCAATTAAAACAATTATTAGCATGAGTTCTTTGGTTTGAATCATCTTACCCGAACTTGTAACTAAATGCAACGTTGACTAAACTTCTACATAAATATAAAATTATGTAAACCAATGTATAAACAAAACTCAATTTTAAACCAAATTAGAACATAAATCAAATTCAACCCTATGACCCAAATAAAAACCTACGTCTCTTCAAAATACAATCATCATTTACACCTCCAAATGAGTACACCTTCAAAATACAAACATAATTTAAATCAAAAATTGATAGCAATGTTGCTCCAATTTATCAAAAGTTCTCAATGACAGCTTCAAAAGTCTCACTTATATACGTTTTAAATCAAATGATTCAAACACCATGATGTCATATACTCAATACATCACAAATTCTTGTGAGAGACGGTCTATTTGAAAGACCATTTCTAATTGGATTGAACCATTAGGGGGTGTTTGGTATAAGGGAGTTGGGGGGAGGGAATGGGAATTCTCATTGAGACTTTTAAAAGTCTTTGTTTGTTAAGAGGGAATGGGAATTTGAAGGGGTAAGGAAATAGGACTTTTTTATGGGAAAGTCCCCAAGAAAAAAGTCTTTGGGGAGGTGGTAATTGAAGTTGGGACTTGGAACTTTAGATTTTGAGATTAAATTTAACCAATTTTTAATCTTATCTCATCTTTTACCAAACAAAGACATGAGACATTTTTATCTTAAGTCTCACTTAAAGTCTCTACCTTAAGTCTCACCTTTAAGTCTCGCAATTCCCATTCCTTTCTACCAAACACCCTTAGAGAAAATGTAAAGTAAATATAAACAATAAGCTTTAATGGATTAGGCCTGAGAGACGTCTCTCAAAAAGACGGTCTCCCAGGAGACTAGCTGTCAGTACATATCTTTTGAGGCAGGTCAGAACTAAGATGAAGCAACCAATCACCACAAATATTTAAAATTTAAGCCGATTGCAAGGTAACCCTTTGGGTCCGAATGAAAAGCTCAAGCAAACATGAACTAGAGAAGAATTTTCAATACCGAATTAGACAGCAATATCAAAATTAAGTAACTGATTTAACAAAAAGAAAAATATCAAGAGCAGACATAGAAGCACTCCTAAAAGCATATATGAAAATACATGAATAAAGTTCCTCCGACTACTATTGTAATTTGCCAAAATGAGAGCCAAAATCTGGTTTACATGCCGGTGAAGGCCTTCTTACCACCAGCCGCTGATCCAGCTGGGATAACCTTCAATACATTGAATCTCACTGTCTTTGATAGAGGCCTGCACAGAGAAGATGGCAGGGATTGATTCAATACGCAATTTCATGTATTTAGGAAATATAAAAAAGATAAGATCACATAATTCAGGAACAAAACGAATGTTAAAATGGTCGAATGAAATGAATGTGAACAAACCTGCACTGTCCGATGATGACATGGTCGCCTTCCTTCACACGGAAACAAGGTGAAATGTGAGCGGAAATGTTGGAGTGCCTCTTCTCGTACCTAAAAACACATGATTAGTACAAAAATTAGTAACAATGGAAGAAAGAAAAAAGAACAGACAGAAAAGTACTAAAAGACCAACTAACCTTTGGTACTTCTTGATGTAGTGAAGGTAGTTGCGCCGAACAATGATGGTTCTTTGCATCTTAGCACTGTGGCAGGTACCAGCAAGGATACGCCCTCTGATAGAAACATTGCCGGTGAATGGGCATTTCTTGTCGATGTAAGTTCCTAAATAGACATAGGGTGGTAAATGGTGAGCTATCTTAAACAAGAATTTTTTTTGCGCTATCTTAAACAAGAGTTACATACTATATGATATCACCAGTTTGGTAACTTTGGTTCTACAAAAGATGTCCCAACTTGAAAACATAACGTGGAGAGAACATTATCATAGCAACACGTTCCAGTGCGAAAGAGCACAACAGCCATTATCAAAAGCAACCGGAGTAACTCAACCACACAAACGAATGATCTATATATAAAGGTCCAAAAACACTTTCATGACAGAAGCAACCAAGGGAAGCAAAATCAAAGAATAATAGTTTCCAAATTATATCTCATGGTATCGATCAATATTTGACGGGGCAACGATTGTATCACTATGTTACCAAATTCATAAACCACATGGTTGCAATTACAAAGAAGTAAGAACTAGGAATGATTGTTAAAGAAATAGAAAAACATCCCTTAACAGAAATTCTAATAATGAATCCAAATTAAATCACAACAAAATGAATAAAAAACATTCCTAACAAAATGCAAACTTCGATGATTTTACATAATCACACCCCAAAATGCATCAAAATAGAAGCTACCAATGAACTACCAGTAAAAGATCTGCCCCACATTTTATCCGCTTCAGCTTTTCATAAGTGCACCAAAATTCAACAAATTCTGTAACCTTTTACAAATTTAATAGCATTCCAGTGAAAGGTTTCCTCTTCACCAACAACCAGAAGTGCTCATCAGTCAGAATTAATGCTCACTTACTCTCCCAAAGCCATAACTTTTATTCATAACGAAACACTATCTACTGTAAGTAATTAAGTGTTTAAGAACACTAAACACAATCACTCAATTCTAA
This sequence comes from Amaranthus cruentus, assembly GCA_019425755.1. Lineage (NCBI taxonomy): Eukaryota > Viridiplantae > Streptophyta > Magnoliopsida > Caryophyllales > Amaranthaceae > Amaranthus > Amaranthus cruentus. Next base: position 10,010,441 of record CM033466.1, read on the forward strand.
TATCATTCAATCAGCATCACCACATCATCTATCAATGAAGCCTTCTAAATCCAGAAGAAAACATTTTGGACTATTGATCGTCGATCAAAACACATTAAACAGAAAAATAAAATGTTTAAAAGAAACTAAATACCTTCGATTGCATCACGAGGAGTCTTGAATCCCAAACCAATGCTCTTCCAGAATCTGTTTCCTCCTTTTCCAGGTCTCTTTCCTTTCCCTGATTTCTTCGACCTACAGAAATTGATCACCATTTTTAACCTTTTGAAAAGAAAATCGACGCTCAAAACAAACAATTACAGTCTGAAGGATCACTTACGAAAGGAAAACTTTCGGCTGTTTCAAAAATGCCTTCTCGGTCTGTTCAATCACAAAGAAAATATACATTAGACTCCATTGAGTTAAAAATTTACAAAAAAGGATAGAAACCGAGAAGATAATAAACCTGTTCCGCCATTGTTAGGGTTTGAGAAAGTTTCAAGTGCAACAGGAAATCGATTTACGGCACACACAAAACCCTAATGCAACAAAGAAAGAAAATGATAGAAATGAAGGAGATTTTATAGTCCAGTGAGGGTTACATAGTTTTACTATAATTTGGGCTTTTAGATTGGGTTAAGGCCCAAATTTTGTTCAAGTCAATAAAGACAGAAAATCATTGAAGTATCACAAATTCTCGTGTGAGACGGTCTCTTTGAGAGACCATCTCTGATTGGGTCGGGGTATAAAAAAAATTTATAGTAAAACTATGAATTAAGCTATAATGAGTTGGGCCTGAAAAGGTGTCTCTCAAAGAGACGGTCTCTCAGGAGACTGTAGAAGTATTGTGTATTCTTGAAGCTTGAGCCTCTTCCTCTCAAAAGCTCTCTTTCAACGCTTTGGGCCCCACATTCCACCCTCCGGACCGGATTTCCACTTTACATCCCGATTGTACCTAAATTGCCCTTACCAGCCAGTTACCTTTTTTTTGAGCCTAAAGAAGATTACTTTTTCATTTCATTCAAAATAATTGAATGGATGAAAGAGGTATAATCTTTCACCCATATCTCACAACAGCCAAAGTTAATAGACCTACGAGCAAGCATATGAGCTGCTTTGTTACAGTCTCTGGAAACAAAAGAAAATGTACAAAATACAAAATCATTAATGAGATGTTTACAACGATTGATAATAACTCTAAACTCTAAAATATCAGTTTTAGAATTTTTCATAGCTTGAACAACTTTTTGCGCGTCCAGCTCAATACATATATACTTCACTCCATTATCAATAGCCCATCTCATTGCATATTCCAAAGCTTTTGCTTCTAAAATGCTTGAATCTCCATCTCCAAAATAGACATCTGATATTGCTGCTTGCACCTCGCCCATATGATTTCTGAGAATGCCACCCCAACCAAACATATTAGTTTCTTTAAAACTTGCAGCATCTACATTAAACTTCCACATGTTTGGGTCTGGAGCATTCCAAGAATCAACTTTCGCACCATGAGACTTCTTCGATGCAGTGTATTTATCATTGACAAAGCACCATTCTTGAACATAAGCTTGTACCTGTGAAAAAGGATACTGGACATCCACTAAATTGTCATTCCAAATTCTATCATTTCTAGCATTCCAAAGGCGCCAAGCAAAGCAAACATACAACGCAGCTTTTCTACTATCACAAGTATATAATATAGCACGTATCCAGTGTCGAAAGGAACTAGCATTTTGGCAATCTATAGGTAAAACAAGTTTTGTACGAGCCCAAGCCTCTTTAGCAAACACACAATCTCTGATTACATAAAGTATATGTAACGGTTCGGCTCAAGTGACCCGGATAACCATATGAAAATATGACTCCGGTTCACAACTGGACACTTAGTGGGAAAAAATCTCATCCAAGATCGTCAACGTTCCATCGATAAAGGAATGTAACTCAGCGGAAAAATAAAACATACGGTAGCGACAAGACTATAATAGTTCCATAATACAACTTGAGAACCCAACGGCCTCTACGACACATTACACAACATAACGAAACGACAAAACAAACTAGACTAAGTTTCATTACATAGATGTAAATTAATTTCTACTTATAGTTCTTATTACATAAAACGCAGTCTCGGATGATGTGGTCCTAACTTGAATCCTCACACCAGTCCCCACCTGCAATCAACCTGCTAGTCGTCGATCGACAACAAACAGCAAGTTCCAAAGAACAATCCGATACACGTCAGAGACAAGATACATATAATCAACAAGTGGAATACAAGCAATGTGTTCACCCTAGCATGCAAAGGCTCTAATACGTTTATTCAAAAATCCCCAACTTGAAACGTTGCCCGTCCTATTCGGGTCGTCCAAGTAATGATCCAATTTATTTGGAGGAATACACTTGGGAGAGCTAATCCCAAGGCAACCACCGACCTAAGACGTTGCCCGTCCTGTTCGGGTCGTTAAAGCTTAAAGTATGCATGCCCCCATGGTGACCGTAATGATCCAAAACTGCCATGGGAACAAAATTATATAGTCCAATCCAAAATATTAACCCCTTGGGATAACCAACACATCAATCCTCAATTTCCAAGTTAAACTTCTTTCAAATTATTTGAGGTGTCTAATCCTTATGTGAGTCACAATGTCATAATCAGGAATGAAACAACATTACTTGTACAACCACATAAATAGTATGGTCTAAGCGTGTACCTTTAAGCACGACAACAACGATATTCAAGCACTACAGGAATTTCACCCTCTTATGAATCGAGGTCCTAAACATCACACACACAAAAACGAACACGTATTAGAACGTGTTTACACTTTTAACTCATTCCATACCACTAAGATATCAATAAGACTTGGTAACTTTAATTGTTTTCATCAAATTCCTAATAGTTTAAAATTCCACATTTGACCAGAAACTTAAACTGCCAATTCGGACAGTTTAGAAAATTCGAATGAAAAATCCGACTTCACCACTGCGTCCGGAACGCATCAATTACCTTGGACACCAATTTTCATAATTTCTAAAATTCATTTATTATTTTTAATTATTTTAAGCGTTTAAACGACTTTTAACATATCGGTCAAATAAAACGACAACGGGACGCACCCCACATAATAAAAATGAGGCGCCACTCCGAGGCAGCTATTGCTGTCCGGAAAGTTCGTGCCACTTAATTATTATTTCATATATTTATTATCCGAATTATAAATATCCACTTTACAACTCATAGCTAAGAAATCTAATAAAAACTGAATCACAAAACAACACAATTTATATTTCTTATCATACAATCACCTAACATTTCCACCCACATACAATATTATCTCACACATAAATTCATCCATCATCAAAACACAAAACCATTAACTAAAACATTCTCATACACAAGACCACTCAACACACTTTAAAATTAATAAATTATATAATGGAATTAAATACTTGATTTTCTCACAAATTAAATTTTGTAGAGAATCATAAGCCAAAATACCCCTTTGAATCTAATTATACATATAAACAAATTCAATCCCTTAAACAAATCAAATTTTGTTAAGGAACTTATAACAATCATGAATACTTATTTCACTTAATCCACACCTTTAAATTTCTTCTAGCAAATTGAAATTTTGCTAGGGAAATTTAGATCATGAAACAAATTTATTTAAATATTAAAAACAGGTTTTATTCTTATATCAAATTTGAATTTTGTTAAAGAATATAAATCAATGAAGGATTTTATACAATTTTGACTTAACCCTTTTAACAAATAATTTTGTTAAGGGATTATATAAATAAAACTTACATAAAAATACGCAATCCTCTTAGAAGTCATAGGATATCATCATATATGAAATATAAAATATAATCTATTTTAAAGGTAAAAATTTAATATTAACACTTAAATTTCACTTACCCTTGATTTGAAAATTGGATGAACTCAAAGTTTTTTTTTTTTTTTTGTGTGTTCGAAAATCAAGAAGGGAGCAAGAAAAAGAGAGAAAATCTTTGAGATAAAAGCAAGTGAGAAAAAAAATGAAAATCTTCATGAGAAGGGTTTTTAAAAGGGAGAACAACACCCCTTAAGCTCCCCTTAACTCCCTCTTAAGTGTGCCATAATACACACTTAAGAGGGGAGTTACAAACCCCTCAAATCCCACCTAAGAACCGGCCCACTCCCTTCACTTTACTTTTTTTTGTTTTAATTAATTAATTATATGTTTAATTGCCTTGATTTAATTTCTATCACACATGTACAATTACATTAAAGGTTAGCAACTAAATGACGATAACCTCGTACGCGATAAAACACGATACCATTTGTCATATATTAACTCACTTAAATTTCTTATACTTGACTATTATTAATTTATTTTAATGCCGAATATTCTATAAAAATTACGGGGTGTTACAGTATATTTTCTGTTTCATTGGCACAAAGCTCACAAAGGTCAGACCCCAAATTAATCCTTTTCTTAATAGTATCTTTTGTAGGAATCACATCCCTACTACCTCTCCATACAAAATCACGAACCACCCCATGAACTTCTAAGTTCCAAATTCTTCTCCAAATATCATCATCAATAAAATTACTTTTCCATCCATCATTCCTTAACTCCATAGCTACCCAATACCCCGATTTGACCATGTATAATCCATCAGTAGTTAAACCCCAAAATAATTGGTCACTAACCGAATTATTCTCTAAAGGAATTGTAGTGATTAAATCCCTATCTTCCTTATCAACCAACTGCTCTAATCTCTCTATGCTCCACCTTCTCCTTCCTCTATCTTCTATGATTAAATCACTAACTCTAAGATCCCTAAACTCCTCAATAATCGGTGAATGGACTTTCATATCTCTTCTTTTTGGAATCCACTTATCCCTCCAAACTCTAATCTCCCTTCCTGACCCTATTCTCCATCGCATTCCTTCTTTTAAAACACTTCTAGCTCTTAATATACCTCTCCAAACAAAACTAGCATTACTACTAATACCCACCTCCCAAAAGGATAGATTTGCCAAATATTTTGCTTTAAAAACTCTAGCCATAAGAGAATTAGGAGAAAACAATATACGCCAACCCTGCTTAGCCAAAAGAGCAAGATCAAATTCATGTAGCAAACGAAATCCCATGCCACCATATTTTTTGGGGATACATAGGTTCTCCCATGAAATCCATTTTAATCCTCTATCCCTAGACGATGTCCACCAAAAGACGTTCATCATCCTCTGAATCTCTTCACATAGGCTTTTAGGTAGGAGAAAAACACTCATAGCGTAGGTTTGCATAGACCAAAATTTGTTCAACCATAACTTTCACTAGCAAGGTATGATTCTTTTATTTTATAGCAATGTTCACTTGTGGTGTTTTATTGAGTCTTGATAGTATGATGTCTCCCAATACTCTCATTCTTATAAACTCGTGGAATCATCTTTATAAAATTATAACTCATTGTTCATTAGTAACTTTTTATCTATTTACCCTTTTAATTCTCCACCAATGCCTTCTTTAACGGGAAGACTTTATAGGTCTCACCCTTTGATTTTCTCAGCCAAAATAACAAAACAAATATAACCTCCAATGCCCTAAACAACAGATGACCCAACAAGATAATTAGATGTAACCCAGAAAGCTTTTAGTCATATGAGCCCCCTTACTAAAACTTAACATATCTAAAAATTCGTTTGTTTCATCTTTAAACTCGCATTCTTATTTGCGAATCAGGTCACACACAATACTAGAGTTAAATCCTCTCATAGATATACTTTATATTAAAGAATACTTCTGAACAATTTTCCATTAACAAATATACTTCTATAGAACCAGAGGTCTTTACAGGACCTTTTAACCGAATTTGATTTTAACTCAAAGTTTGTATAAATTTAAATAATATAAAAAATTATGCAAACATAAAACTCATTATAAATGAAATTTGAAAGGAAAAATTGACATTAATAATCTAATCTTTCACTCATACATTATTAATAATTCTACTTTTGGATTATTTTTTAATAATCCAACCTTTGTGATAAATTTGCCCACAACATACCCTATTACTAATAATAGGTAATAATAGAGTATGCTGCTAGCAAACTAAAATAAAGGTTTGATTATTCACAACGAACTAAGGACAAACGTTGGATTATTAGAAAATAATCAAAAGGTTGGATTATTCACAGCGGATGAGCAAAAAGTTAGATTATTAATATCAAATTTTTCAATTTGAAATAACCCGATAACCTCACAACTAGAGGTGTTCAAAACAGATCCGATGACCTGATAGACACCTGACTTTATAACCGAACTCGATTTGACCCGACTTAAAAATGAATCTATCATTATGTAAAAACCAATGTGAACACAAAACCCAATTTTGAACCGACCAGAAACACCTGACTCGAAATCAACCCGATGACCCAAATAAACACCTCTACTCACAATTACTCCCTCTGTCCCTATCAATTTGCAGCATTTTCTATTTTCGTCCGTCCCATTTAAATTGCAGCATTTCTATTTTTGGACTATGACCCACCACTTTCTTTTAATCTCATCCATACATTTTAACTCTCTTTTAATTTCATCCACACAATTCATTCTCTCTCTTCATTTATTACCACTTTTTTAATTCTCACCATTTTTCTCTTTGCTACTATCTCATAGGGACGGAGGGAGTATACTTTAATCTTCCACGTAGGGATGACAATTCAGTCCGAATCCGACCTTAGTCCGACTCGATCCGAGGAATATAATCCGATTCGAGTCCGAGGAAACAGTCATCCGACTCCGACTCCGACTTTACGATCCGAGTCCGAGTTAGAGACGGACCGGAGTTGGACCTCTTTAAAAATCCGAGACTACGACCCGACTCCGACCCTGTAGGACATCCGACTTTGAATTTGACTTTTACACTAATATTTTGTTTCCTTTAAAACTCTAGACATGACTAATTCAAGCTCTCTCTCATAGTAATTGTAATTTTCGATTTTGAAAAACTACTTGGTATTTTTATTTAGATCAATGAATCAAGATACGACAAATGAAATCAAAAAAAATAAATTACGCCAAATCAAAATACGAGAAAATTTTGTTAATTTGTAGTAGTAGCATTATTTTTCTTGTTAAAATTGAATTCCAATTAAAGGTCATTTTTTTTTTGTCAAATTGTATTTAAAAAATATATTTTGTTAATTTTTTATGCTTTAAAATCATTAGTACAATATCACAACGATACTGTTTGATAATAATCCGACTCTGCATCCGACTCCGTTGGAGATCCGAGAGTCCGAGTCGGGGCAAATTTGGAGTATGCATAATCCGACTCCGAGTGGAGGTGGACCGAAAAAAAAAGTCCGACTATTATCCGGAGCAAAGTCGAAGTATGTATAATCCGAGCCGAGTCCGACCCATTGCCATCCCTACTTCCCACGCAATTAGAATGGAGCATATATTTGTCTCATTATAATTGGAAAAGGGTAATTGAGTAAAACCAAAAATTCTTTTTGGTGGTGGGGCCTCATGCTCTTCTACATCTCAATAATCAATGTCTTAGCTCCTCTTTGAAGTGTCATACACTAGCTCTAGTCAACATCTCCTCACACTACTCAATTCACACTACACTCCTCCACTCTACCCAAAGCTCTCACCATTTTCTTTCCCCTTTAAACATTTCAAATTTTGCCAAAAAATAATCAAACTCATAATGCTAAATAGTAGAAGTAGTAGTAAATTGGCCTCTTCAATTCATTTCCTTCCTACATTAGTGTTCTTGTACTTGCTTTTTTTAACTCTTGGTGTTGCTACTTCCACCTCACCTCCTCCTACTTCAGGTACTCTCACTCACTCTCATTTCATAATTTATTTATGTTTAGTACGTGTAAGGTTCTCATACTTCCTCCGTTCCATAATACTTGTTATTGAGTGTGATATGTTGTGTGTGACATGTTATGTGGGGAAATGTCATAATCAGTAGCAAGTATTATGAAACAGAGGAAATATGTGTAGAACAAAGCCGTATTGAAAATTTTAAGGCCCGTACAAAATTTTTATTATATGCCTTGCCTTATTAATAGTAAATATATTTATTTTATTAAACCATTTAACATTTTTTTTATTAACTTTTTCATTTATGGAAAAAAGAGGTTTTATAGGGTGTAACCTCATACACCTTCAAAGAACTCAGGTGCAGAAGGACACTACATTGGATTAATTAAGCATCTTCAAATATTACTTCTTCTTTGTTCCAATATAGTTGCAATATAAGAAAAACAAGCACTATTCACTTTTCTCTTTTAATTTGTGATTAATAAGTAATCTATAAGTTAAAACATAGTCAATTAAGATCTTGTTTGATTTGTCTTGATGTTAAGATTATTAATATCAAATTTTTATAATTTTATAATATACATAATTATAGATATTATGGATTGAATTAATGCATTGGACTGCATGAAAATAGGAAAATAGTAGCTTTCAATGTTTTTATTGCTTTTAATTGTTTTTGTTGAAGTGACTCAAAATTGGGAAAAAAATGTAAAATCAAGTTTACAAAGTATTATGCATTTTGTGTTAAACTTCGCTTTTCTATTATGTCTTTGTCTCATTTATTTAATAGAAGTATTTTGTTATTGTAATTTGTCTCATATACTTAATACTATTTGTTAGTTTTAGTTGGTTTTATTTATTTTATTGCTCGTTTTTTACGAGTACGTATCGTTATGAGATAAACACATATAATTAGTTTATTTTTTTGATTAATCACTTTAATAAACTATGAGGTGTTTTAGTTGATTTTATTCTTATGAGAGACAATTTCTTTAAAATATCATCTTTTATTGGGTTGAGCTATAACAAAAATTGTTAATTAAAAGTACAAAGTAAGTTTTGATGGACTGGGCCTGAGAGACGTTTTTCAAAAAGACGGTATCTCAGGAGACTAGCCGACTTTTGTTTGAGTTCAAATACTTGGTTAAAAAAATTATTGTGTATTTTTATTCGACACGTCTTTTTATCCATGAATTTTGGTTAAAATGTTTGGAATTTTTCAGGGTGGGAAAGTGAAGAAAATTACCATAAAATAAAAGATGGAAGAAGAAATTCAAGTATTGGTTGTAGAAAGAGTAGGAGGAATCTAGCAGAAGGACCAATTTATAGTAGTATAGGAAGAGGAGGAGGAGCTTATGATGGAGGTTATGGAGGTTATGGTTATGGAGGAGATACTTCATTGATTGTTTTGGCACCAAGAAGGACCCACAGAAAAGATCCTCTTCATGGCTTTAACTACTATAATGGTGGTTGGAATATTACTGACCGCCATTACTGGGCTGTATGTTCTTCTTTTCTTTTTCTTTCTCCATTTACATAATTTCATCTCCACATTTTTCTATGACATGATATTTTTTTTAAAATTACCGTAAATAATACAATTTTTTTGTTAATATCCTATAATAATATCGGCTATTGATTAATCATAAATAATACTACCTTTGTTTTGTTTTAGTTGCACCATTGAGTATGGGTACAAGGTTTTAGGAATGTCAAATCACACTTCCACCCACTCATCATTAAGGATTTTACATGATTTTAATATTAAAAAAATAAATAATTATAAATAATGGAAGGTATATGATTGAGGGTGATATGTGAGGTAGGAATAAAGTAATGATAAAATAAGTATTGTTTTTGCCAAAAATAGTAATGGTGCAAGTAATTTGAAACTTCCTAAAATGATAAGTGTTGCAAGTATTGTGGAACGGAGGAAGTAACAACTTAAACGGGTTTTTTCTAAAAAATTCCTAACATGTTAAAAAGCAACTAGAGGTGATAATAAGACAAAAAAAATTAGTAAACTATTTACTCCCATATGTTGATATTATTTATGATTAATCAATAGTTGATATTATTATAGAAAAATTAACAAAATATTGTACTCCCTCCTATTCAAAATAATTGTCCACTTTGGGTTGGACACGAATTTTAAGAAAATGGTAGTTGAGGTATTTTAAGTGATTATAATAATTGTAAATGTAGTAGTTAGGATATTTAAATGATTATAATAACTGAAAAGGTGGTAGATGAGATATTTTAAATAATATAAGTTGGGGTAGTTGGTGGTATTTAGGTAAAAAATCTCTCCCAAAAATAGAAAGTGGACAATTAGAGTGATTTGACTAAATAAGAAAAATGGACAATAATTTTGAATAGGAGGGAGTATTATTCACGGTAATTTTTACTTTATGAGTTTATGGAGCATACGCCTTATTGATTTTAAATTATAATGTATTATGTTAATAGGGGTGTTTGGAAAATAGTTTATTGGACAATTTTAGCTTAGAGGGTTAGGTGTCAAATGTTTAATAAATTAGATGATTGAAATAACTTATTAAAAAAGTTATTTTTGAACAACCTACTCATAGCAATGGGTTCAAAATCAACTGGTAAAACAGTTAATAAAATCAGTGGTCAAATGAATTAATGAAATTAATTGGTCAAATCAATCATTGCAATCAACTATTAGTTGTTTGCCAAACACCTCTTAATAAAATGAATTATTTCTTATGTGCGTCAAATATGAATTTTCAAATGAAATGTCAATCAGAAAACGAACTCTTTATCGTCACTAACAAGTAACAACTAATATGTCGTGAAAATAAGATTGTGTGCATTCAAGCGGGCTATTTAATGATATTTGTTAATGAATTTATGGGCAATATAATTCAGCCAATTTTCTGAGAGACCGTCTTTTTGAAAGACGTCTCTCAGGTTCAATCTATTAAAGCTTATTGCCTACATTTACTCTATGTATTTCTTAATGGGCCAACCCAATTAAAGATGGTCTCTCAAAGATATCGTCTATCACAAGAATTTGTGATAATAATTAATTAATATTTAATTGGGTAAATAATTTAAAATTTTCATATATGAGGACATTTTGGGATTTTAATACTCTATTTATTTACTATATAATTATAAGTGGCTAACAGCTAGTCAATAGTAGAGGTACCTTTAATGTATTACTCGAGAGAAAGTAATTTTGTGACACACTTTTTCATGATAAGTAATGGACTAATAATCGTAAATAGCAGTAGTTTTTTTCGAAAGAAATCAAAGGCAAAAAGGAAAAAGAATTTAACGGTAAAACTTTAGTTAATTTGGAAGTAAATTATTTGTTATTAATAAATAATTTAAATATATTTTTATTTGTTGTTATTGAGTTAAAATTTATTATTTTTCGAAAATTTTTTATAGTGGTTTGTTTACCTGGTTGGTAAATGTAGCTAAACTCGAATTTATCGGCATGGTATCTATGTTGGGTTCTTCTAAGGCTATAACACATTATTATAAATTAATTACGAATTCTATTAATATTGAATTGTCTATAATACATAATACAGAAAAATAGTAATTGAGTTGGTTATTTATTACACTTGCAAAATCGAGTATACAACCTATGTTGTACTTGAAATTTGGATTTCTATCTGTTAGTTGTGAGATTATTGTAAACTTTACAAATAATTGTTGGTTGTTGATTGATTTGGTTGAATTGTTTTACTCAGATGAAAATGTTGTCTTTTTTAATGTTTTTTATGCTTCCTAATATGTCAAGTATTATAAAGATAATTAGTAAAAATAAAGTATTGTCCGTCAATTGTTGATTAAAGAAAAAAAAGGATAAATATATCATTTACCAATCAAAAATTTTGACTAGTAGAACAACAATAAGCCAAAGCAAAAAAATACCAGAAAAGTGGACCAAAAAGTCATTACGGAACAAGGACGAACCATGTGTAAAAAGGTATTAGAAATGATCTTAAAGTCAAAATAACAAAAGAGCACATAAATGATCTTAAAGTCAAAATAACAAAAGAGCACAAATTTGAGTCTAATCGACTAATATTTTTGTATCGGCTAATATACCCATTTTAGAGCTATAAAAAAAATATCAAATTAAAAAATTTAAAAATTGACTAAAAATGTAGTTTGTTCGAACATAAATAATGACGTGAAATTGGAAATGCTGACGTGGAAGTGAAAACGAGTCAAAATGGTCAGGTTTAGGTTTTAGTCGAGTTTGACTCAGTTTTTTTCTATTTTTCGGTCGATTTGTTATAAGATCATATTTTGAGATTTTCGGATTGATTTCGGATCGGAACAAAAGTTATGAATGGAGTTTATTTGGAGAATATAATACACCTATGAGGAAGAAGAAAAGAGAAACAAAAATAAGTGGTGGGACAAGAAATTTGACTTCAATTAGGAAAGACAACCTGTCACTAATTTGTGGCATACTTTAGGGAAATTGAACTCTTGTGATCATACACTATTCGGCTATTCATTCCTACCTTAAAACTTTCACTTAGCTGAAAACAGTAAACTAAATAGAAACAAGATTATTAACATCATCATCATATCATACTATCAACTAAAAGAACCGGAAAATTCCATATGGCATCCTCATAATGATTTGCCACATGGAATAATATTTGGATTATTGCTATATTTATTAATAATATAATTTATTAATTGCTATATTTATTAAACTAAATAAGGTAAAGTTGATTAATTTTGTTAAACTAAAATAAATCCACCAATCGTACTATTAACTAAAAGAATTAAAAGAACTAAAAAATTTCATGTGGCGTCCTTTCAAAGATTTTTCACATTGAATAATCAAATTAATTAATTGCTATATTTATTAATCTAAATTGAGTAAATTAATAAATTGCATTTAATCTTTAACCGACATTTATTTATAATTAAATTGAGTAAATTAGAAAATATATATACCGCATCATATATTCTAGACAATTTCTAAAATTACAAATTTAATTTATACATATATTGTCAAAACTGAGTAATTTATTTTATAATGTCAAAATTGACTGACATTGTACGGGATTCTATACTAGATCTAATATCTCGATTCACATTGAATAAAATAAATGAGACACTTAATATAAATATGAGTGAGTATATGATTTGGGTGCCCTTAAAAGTTAAAAGGCTAGTCTTTGTAACCTTGCCGCAAATTATGCCCACAAGAGGGTAAGAAGCCTGCATTTTTTGTTAAGCAAAGTGCTTACATTATCTGTGCAAAAGCGGACTCAAAATCATGCTAACTTTTGATGAGGAATTTTGTAGTTCATTCGTTCCAAAATACTGGGAATAATGCGTATATTATTCATCGTTCAAGCTTGTTTTATATATTGCGAATAATGTGTACGTAAGAATATAGTCAAGTGAAATTTTGTTTGAATCGTCTAATCGCATACTTTCATAATATTAACTTTTTATATTTTTTTTGATTTGTATAATTCAACATATAAATAAACAAAATAACGCATTGGAAAGCGTAAAAAGTAAAATGTAGCAAGTATAATGGAACGGAGGAAGTAGTTCAATAACACATTTAAATGATTCACACTCACTTGAATAGCAATTGCGAGTTGCTAAGTCCAAATTGTAGAGTTAAAATTGGTAGTTTGATATGGTATTAAAGTCAACGTGAAAAAAAATCACAAGTATGGGTCTAACTGACCCATCTATTTGAGTGGAATAATCAACGTCTAATATGAGAGATTGTGTTTTGCATGTTGGAAAAAAGTTAACTCATCGCATGTGATCTCACATCGAACAACAAGAGAGTGGTTGGCTAACATATAAGTTTGATGGACTACTCCTCCTATAATCAATTCATTTTATGATGGAACCTCATTGAGTTTGTGTCTAATCAATTGTTCTCTTGTGTTTGGCTTGTTGTATACAAGCCCAATAATAAATTTATGTTGGTATCAGAGCCGACTATTTCCAATCAAATGGAAACAAAAAATATCAATCGTCCTTGAAAACAACAAAGAACAAATTAGAAATTGGCTAACATATAAGCTTGATGGACCAATTGGTTTTGGGTTACTCTTGTGAGAGACCATCTCTCGGTGAGATGACCTCAAAACAAGAAGTCCATATCCTAATATTTTGTATTATTAGACTATTTATTAGACTATTTAATAGGCTTGTCTCACGATAAAACCATCTCACATAAAAATTTGTGATTGGTTTTAGGATATAATTTTACCGAGTTTGTGTGCAATAAATTCTCCTCTTGTATAGGTCTTGTTGTATACAAACCCAATAATAAAACAAAAACCTCTTGTGATATAACATATTATTAATTATTACATGCAGTCTCCTGAGAGACCGTCTTTCTGAGGGACGTCTTTAAGGCCCAATCCATTAAAGCTTATTTCCTACATTTACTATACATTTTCCCTAATGGGTCAACCCAATTAGAGACGATCTTTCAAAGAGACCGTCTCTCCAAAAATTTGTGTAATTATTATGCCAATGGGACTCCAACTATAAGCTTAGTTCCTTGGTAGGCCATTTACCAATTGTTCAAAATGTTCTATAGTATGCTATTTTAAGAGTTCTAACTCCATCTCATTGTTCAAAATGTTCTATAGTATGCTATTTTAAGAGTTCTAACTCCATCTCATAAGATATTCTCCATATTTTATCGTGTTGCAGTCAGTGAGTTTCTCGGCTGCACCATTGTTCATCATCTCCTTAGCGTGGTTCACTATATTCGGCATATGCCTATTGATCATTTCGCTCTATCACTGTTGCTGTCGAAGAGATCAGCACATTGGATATTCGCCTATAGCTTACATCCTGTCGCTCATACTCCTAACAATCTTCACGCTTGCAGCAATGTATGTTCTTCGCTTTCTCTTAAAAACCGTCTCATCAAAACACCTCGGTTCAACTAAACATGCTTAATAATGTGTGATTTCAGTATCGGTTGTCTTGTTTTATACACCGGACAAACAAAGTTTCATCGTAGCACTGTATCCACACTCGACTATCTAGTCAGTCAAGCCGATACAACTGTTTGGAAGCTCAACAATGTATCGCAGTATCTTTCCTCCGCGAAACAGATTGGGGTGCAGAACATTTTCTTGCCTTCTAATGTTCAAACTGATATCGATGAAGTCGACACGAAGATCACTGCTTCCTCGAGTTTTCTAGATCATCAGTCTACTGACGCTGCTGGTGACATACGCGATGTATTAGATTCGGTGTAAGTTCTTGTGCAGCATATGCTCGATTACATGTTACTCCGAGTGTAAGTACTTGTATCTGAATCGGGTGTTTGGCAAACGGCTGCCATCTATTTGTCCCCTCGCCTAACCCTATTATTTATTGGAAAAATTACCAGGAATAATACAATCTTTTTCTTATTTCTCTACAATAATACCAATTACCAACTTTTGATTAACTATGAATAATACCAACTTAGGGGTGCTTTCCTAAAATATTTCTAACATGTTAAAAATCAAACTATAGGAGATTTTATGACAAAAATTGATAAATTAGTTAATAAACTAAAGTTGGTAATTGGTATTATTGCTGGAACAAAAAAAACCCTAAGTTGGTACCCCTATTATTCATGATTAATCAAAAATTGGTATTATTGTAGGGAAATTAACGAAATGTTGTATTATTCACGGTAATTTTTCTTTATTTATTTATGTTCATTATTTATCAAGTTTGTATCTAATCAACTCTTGTTTGGGTCTTGCTGTATACAAACCCAATAATTTATCGGGTTTATGTCTAATTGAGTTTGTTGTATTTGATTCCGCGTAAACTCTTGTGCAGCATCTGTTTGAATAGATGTTACTTCGAGTGTAAGTACTTGTGTCTTAATCGGGTGTTTGGCAAACAACCGACATCTATCAGTAACTAAATAAGTTATAATTGTCCAACAAACTATCTTGCCAAACGCCCTCTTTGTCAATCTAAAAGACTATGCTTGGTGTTTCTGCAGGAGGCTCGCACTCATCATCGTTGCTGCCATCATGCTTTTACTTGCATTTTTAGGATTCTGTAAATGACTTAAACCTTAAGCTTTATATGGTTTCGAATGTTCTTCTCCGTAATCTTAACATACTGATTGTTTTCGGGCTCAACTCGTTTCAGTGTTCTCGATGTTTGGCATGCAAGTTCTCGTCTACACGTGAGTGAACCATCTAATAAATAAGCTTGCACTGCTATCAGCATTCTTGTGTTGAACTGTGGAGATTGTGACTCTTGCAGGCTTGTGGTTTTCGGATGGATTCTGGTGACCGGAACTTTTATCTTGTGCGGCATTCTCCTCCTCTTCCACAAGTAAGTATCGAGTTTTGAATCTGATAAATTTGTTATTGGGCTTGTACATAGCAAGACCTGTATAAGAGAAGAGTTGACTGCACACAAACCCGATGAAATTTCATCCTAAAACCAATTGGTTATAGGAGTACTCCATCAAGCTTATTTGTTAGTTAAGCTCTCTTTATTCCGCCCGTCTTGTATCAGGCCGTCTCATGGTGAAACTTCACGACCTTAAAACAAGAAGCCCTTAAGCTAAAAGTTTCAATTATTAGACTATTTAACACAAGTATGAGACATGTCTCACGGTGAGACCGTCTTATACAAAAATTAGTGCTCTTTAATTATTTGGCATGAGATTACATGCTATGCCCCTTAATTCTTAACCTATTATAGTCACCATATTATGAATTGAGCACAAAAATCACACATTATGCACAATATCATCATTGAGGACATCAGGACAATGAAGCATTGTGATGAGGCATCGGAGATGTTGGGAGTCGGGTAGGGGGTGGATCATATCTGGGTATTCATAATCGAACATAGGGGGTGGATCATGTCGATTTTGAATTAGTTTTTCGAGTCTATAAAACGATACACAATTACCATGTTGATGGAACCTAAGAATGTATCCATAGATTTCTATCTGGTGTGTTTTACTTGCCTAAACTCGATCCTTGTTTGATCGACCAGTGTAGCAGCAGATACGTGCATTGCTATGCACCAATGGACCGAGAATCCCACAGCTCATACGGCATTAGATGAAATACTTCCTTGTGTCGACCCATCTACGTCTCAGGAAACCTTGACAAGGAGCAAGGAGGTTACTACTCAGCTAGTAGACTTGGTTAACTCGGTTATATCCAATGTATCTAACATCAACTTTGGTGCACAATTTAAACCATTTTACTACAATCAATCTGGTCCTTTATTACCCTTCATTTGTAGCCCCTTTTCACATGACTTATCGAACCGCCCATGCTCTCGTGGTGAGATCGACTTGAATAATGCTACTCAGGTAACTCGACTACCTTCCCTATGTTTTCACCTGTTTGTGCTTTGCATAGATACTAGGTTCGTTACCGGTTACTCTGGCTTGTTAATCTAATAAGGCTCTCAATCACAAGTGGGTGTGCTCAATGGGCCGAATAAGGGTTGAGTAGGGCTTAAGCAAATATGGGTTGAATTGGATAAGGGCCCTTTAAACTTAATATGGGTTTTACATGGGCTGGGCTTGGCCCAATCCGACCCGTTTTTATTACTTACAATTACTATAATCCCCATTAATTAATTTTTGATAATTAAATTATCATTTATTATAATTAAATTGCAGAGACGTTAATAATCCTTATTGGCATTGTCAGTTATAATAATTAGATTATCCATCATTATTCTATTTAAAGGGTCCATTTTTTACCCTTATTAAGCGCTTTATAGCCGCTTCATTTTTAATGGAGTTCGTTTTTGGCCTGACCCATTTTCAGCTCTGCCCTTACAAAACCCTTCTAAAAACGGGTCGGATAAGGGCTTAAAATTGGGGCCAGGCCCAATGAGCACCCCTAGTTACAAGTAACAATACATAAAAGTCATTGTCCCTCTTGCTAACCCCAAATACTGTTGGAATTAAGTCATTAGAATCCTTCCTCCCATTGTCATATCATTTTGGGATGAAATCTGTTTGGCTTATAAAGTGCGTGCATATCAAATTTCCGACAATAAACCCAACTAAACTCAACAAATACGGCCCTGCAGGTATTGGGTAGCTATGTGTGCCAAGTAGATCCAAGTGGTATATGCATCACAACAGGGAGATTAACACCAGCCATGTATAACCAAATGGTTACAGCACTAAATGTGAGCTACGGATTGTACAATTACGGGCCTGACCTAGTTGCATTAGAGGACTGCTCGTTCGTACGAGACACATTTACAGGCATATACCGGGACCATTGCACTAGTCTTCGGAAATACAGTAGATGGGTGTATTCGGGCCTTGTTTTGGTCTCGTTTGCAGTCATGTTTTCGCTCATTTTCTGGGTCGTTTATGGTAGGGAACGCAAGCATCGTTTGTACACCAAACGATACTTAAGGGAAGGTCGTTATAAGAAACCTTCAAGGATGAGTTACTAGCTAGCTAGTAATAATTCTATAATTAGTTTTGCTTTTATTAATGGAAATTGTTGTAATTCTGATACTATTGTTATTCGATACTCCCTCTGTTTATTAAAATTGTTTTCATTTATCATTTTCTGGGTCGTTTTTGGTAGGAAACGCAAGTATCAGTTGTATACCTAACAATACTTAAGGGAAGGTCGTTATAAGAAACCTTCAAGGATGGATTACTAGCTAGTAATAATTCTATAATTAATTTTGCTTTTATTAATGGAAATTGTTGTAATTCTGATATAATTGCTATTCAATACTCCTTCAGTCCCTCTGTTTATTAAAATTGTTTTCATTTGCCATTTTTGGGTCGTTTATGGTAGGAAACGCAAGCATCGGTTGTATATCAAACGATACGTAAGGGAATGTCGTTTTAAGAAACCTTCAAGGATGGATTACTAGCTAATAGAAATTCTATAATTAGTTCTGGATTTTATTAATGGAAATTGTTGTAATTTTGATACTATTGCTATTCAATATTTCCTCTGTTTACTAAAATTGTTTCCATTTATCATTTTTTGGATCGTTTATGGTAGGAAACACAAGCATCGAGTGTATACCAAACGACACTTAAGGGAAGTTCAATTTAAGAAACCTTCAATGATAGATTACTAGCTAGTAATAATTCTATAATTAGTTTTGGTTTAATTAATGGAAATTATTGTAATTCTGATACTATTGCTATTCAATACTTCCTCCGTTTATTTGTTTTGATTTGTCATTTTCTGAGTCGTTTATGGTAAGAAACACAAGCATCGGATGTATACCAATGACACTTAAAGAAAGGTCGTTACAAGAAACCTTCAAGGATGATCACTAGCTAGTGATTCTATAAGTATTTCTGCTTTTATCATTGGAAATTGCAATTCTAATACTATTGCTATTCAATGTTAAGTAAGTCAAGATGATTCCAATACAAAGCTATGCTAAAAACATACTGTTTTCTTCGTTTTTATTTGATATTTTCATTTTGTAGCAGTTTTATTTGTTGTTCTCGTAGAGCAGTTTTATTCTTTTATTATACTTTTTAGATATAATTAGCCTTTATTGTCCTAGTTTACTATTTTTAATGCTTATGGCCCCTATATATATTTTACTAACTTTATTTTACATTTTTAAATTGCTCATGGTTTATATATGTCTTTCACTTATTTTATTATCTATATACCTTTAAAAAAATTGCTCACCCGTTGAAAATAAACTCAATTATTGTTTATTTTTATATAAATTCAACTAAACGGTTAATTACCGAAGATAAACCGAATATTGTTTATCCTAATCGTTTGGCTTACAAAAAACTTTGAAAATAGTTATAAACAATAGGTGAATTTTGTTTTTATTAAATAAGCATAATAGATGAGTTTATTTAAAAATAAATAATAAATAGATTTATTTTCAGCGAATTAAACAACAACTGGTCTTGGATGAGACAACCTCATAATGAGACGATCAATTTGAGCCGGCCCAATTCGCGCGTGGAACAACCTGAGCATTTTTCAATTTTGAGATTAAAGGTCAAAATCGATACATTTAAGGTCAAAATTGATATATGCTCAGAAAACTAAAATGTTGTTACACGCGCGTGAAATAGGCCGACCCACACTTCGTCTTAATTTGCGACGGTGTTGTCCAAAGTTTTTGTAAATAAACATAAGTTGGTTTATTTTTATAGTTTAATACTTATAATTTTCAAATTTTTTCAATAGAATTTATTACACCCTCCATTTTTTTATGTTTGTCCACCTTATTATAACGGGTAGTTTCAAATGTTTGTCCACTTTAGAATACTTTTTATTTTTGAAAATCTTTTATCCCAAATATACTCTCATAATTCCTCTGATTTTCCCTAATTATACTCTCTATATTAATGACAATGATAATTTCCTTTTTTTTCTTTAATTTAAATGTTTTTTTTGTCTCTCATAATACCAATACAATCATTACTTCACACTACTATTTAATTAAAATAATACCCACTTATTATAAAGATTCTAATTTTTAAAATTTGTATGAATAATCCATAATAAACAATCTTTTAGGAACAAATAATGAAATATTAAAAAAAAATTGACTTTTTTTATTATCAAACATTATACTTTAACAGATAATTTTAGGGGTTGGCACCTTGATAGAGACAGCTTTGAGAGGGGGGTTGGCAGCTTGGCACTTGGAGCATCCCATATTTTGGGCAAAATCTCTGTGGTGGAGTTCTCACTTGGGCAATAGAACTTATAAGTTTCTAAAAGGAATATTCACGAGATTTAAGAAAAATAGAATATTTTAGATAGTGTATATATTATTTAGTTGAATAATAAATTTGATTGGAGAAAAGTCATAAATATTAAAAAAATATTAAAAGAAAGTTAGTGAAAAAAATATGAGGATCACAACTAATAAAAAATTAGTTTTATAATGTTAGTGAGAATTATGTTGGGACCATAAGTAATATTAAAATGTTAAATTAAAAATAGTGGAGTATATGTGGGGTACATAAGCATTATAAAAATATTAGATAGTGCCCGTGCGATGCACGATTTCATCAAATTTTCTGAGTATAAATAACAAAAACAAATCCTAGTAAAAGTGTATTATGTTTTAACTATCCCAAAATATCCAATACACTAAATAATTCATTTAACAAAAAAATTTGAATTTTTCTTATAAATAATTAAAATAAATAAAATATAATATATAGTTTGTTTTTTTTTTGAAATAATAATATCATCATCATCATACCCAGTGTTCCCGCACATAGATTAGTCTATGGTCAGGGTCTGGGGAAGGAATGTCGACGGCGTCTCATACCCATAAGGAGAGGGTGGTCACAAGAGTCTTTTGAAATAATAATATATAGTTTGTTAATAGGTACATTAAATATGATTTGACCAAAAAAGTAAAAAAAAAAATTAATTAATAAGAAAAATAATATATTCAAAATAAAAAAATAGAAAGTCAAAGATTATAATAACAATGACATCATCATTTAATTTAGAAGGGGAAAATTTTAATTTGGAAGTGACACGTAAGCAATTTTGAAAGGTGATGATGTAAGCGTGTTTTGTTTTAGTAATAGTTATAGATAGATAGATTAGAGTGAGTATGAATAAAGTTATTTTTGTTTAAAATTTGTGACATAAATAGAAAGATTGTCTATGAGAACAACAAATGAAACACTCAAACTTTTTAACAATAATAAATAATAAATATAACAAATAATAAATATAATAAAAATATTTAAAAAAGGAGCATATATTATCTGGATATTACGTATTGGGTGGTGGGATATTCCCTTTTTTTTCTTTTTTTTTTTGGAAATCCCTTTTTTAATTAAAACCCCACTCCAATTTTAGGTTCTTTAATTGACATTTCTTGTCGGTACTAAAAGTGGACCAAATGTGGTTTAGCTAAAATTTTATTTATTAATCAAACACATACCAAACCCTAAATTTATAAAGTTTTAGGAAATGGTGGGGGATTGTATTGTGGAATTAGGCTGTATAAGTTGGTTGTTTGTTTGCCTCTAATACTCCCTTCATCATTGATTCTTGTGGTTCTTCAATGATTTAATCATCACTTTTATGGCTAGATGGGCTATTGCAAGCCCTTGCAATGAAGCGAGGTCGGGTAAATGTCGTAGTCGAGTCTCGGACATTGTTTTTGTTGATATTTCTTAACATATGAACTGACTTCTATTTCAATAAAAAAAACGATGAAAATTTTTCATATTAATGCATATTCAACATAATTTGGGCTTTCGTCGAGTTAATATTAGGACATGCCATTTTTTGTGACATAATTGGATCAATATTCAATTTGATTAGGTTAATATCGCATTGAATTGCGTAAAAAGTCAAATATATCAAATATAGTGGAACGAGGGAAGTATCAAATTCAGTTCATGTTAATTGACTTGATCTATAACTAAGTCAAATCTAGGTCATTTCAAACTTGAATCTACAATGAAAAATCATTCATGTGTTATGAAATTTAAGTTGATTAAGAAATTGTATTATTTCATTCCTTTGTTTCATAGAAATTGCTATGAGTATAGTGTTTTTTCAAAAAGTGGGATTAAAATATGTAACTTATAGGGAAATGGAAGAACCATATAGATGAGATGAAAAATAAGTTAAATATGTAGATGAAAATAGAAGAAAGAGTGTGAGCCATGGTAAAAATGGAATTATATCCATTTTCAAGGGAGACTTAAAAAGGAATTACAACAATACTCGCTTGAAGCAAATATCACTTGCGTTGGATAATGCATTGATCTCGATTCTCATCTAGCCTTCCTAGTGGTGTTTAAAACAGATTCAACGATTCAATATTTACAATCATCCAAAAATCAACGGAGACAAAACTCAATTACAAATTGACCCCATACACTTAAGCTAAAATCGACGGGATGATCTGAATGAACACTTTGTTGGCTCATACTCTCAGGGTCGGCCATAGATGGCACATGGGGGTCCTTTTCTTTTATAGTTATAACCTATATAGACCTTCTACAATTATTAATTTTTTTTTTGACGTGGGACCCTGGACGACGGCACCTCTTGCCCACTCTTAGGGCCGATCTTGTTTATCTCAGTTTACCCTCTAATATAAAACACTATCGACGCGCTTGAACGACTCGCGTGGGTCCAAGGCTGTGTTTCGTTGACAATTTCTTGTGGAAACAAGAAAGAACCCTAAAGGGTGGCTTCAAATTTTGGTCTTTATACGCAAAATAATTAAAAATATATAATTTCTTCCTCTTACTACTGCCTACTTCTTCCTTCATTCAAACAAAGCAGAAAAAAAAAACCTTATTTTCATTTGTAAGTATTTCATTTAATCCAAATATTAAACCCTTTATTCTTAAGTATTTTATTCATTCCTTACCTTCCATTGAATTCTTCTACTTCCCCTGTCTTCTGGAAAACCATTAGTAGTATTGCTGCTGTTATTCCCTCCATCCATTATTATACTATTTCTTGTTTTTGTTTATATTACTTTGCTCAAGCTTAATTGTTCATATTGTTTATATTCTGTTACTTTTTTTGCAATTTAGAAACTGGATTTTGGGGTTTTTCCCCATTTCTCATTAGAAAAGATTGATTTTTTTCTATTTGGGGATTAATTTTCCTGATTTTGGGATTTGGGTTTTTGTAAAAATCTTATCTTCACTGTTGGGTATTGCTCAAATTGTTGTGTATTTGTATTAGTGATGGGAAAGCCTGCAGTTGCTAAAAAGAAAATTGAAGCTCCTAAACAAGGGAGTACTTCAAAGAATAATAAAGTTTCTGATAGAACCTCAAAAGCTTTTGATGAAGATACTGCAATCTTTATCAATATGTCCCAAGAGCTTAAAGAAGAGGGTAATAAGTTATTTCAAAAACATGACTATGAAGGGGCTATGTTGAAATTTGAAAAGGCTCTCAAATTGCTTCCTAGTAATCATATAGATGTTGCTAATTTGAGAACAAATATGGGTAATTGTTATATGCAAATGGGTTTAGGTGAATACCCAAGAGCAATAAATGAGTGTAATTTGGCATTAGAAGTTGCACCTAAGTATAGTAAAGCTTTATTGAGGAGAGCAAAATGTTTTGAGGCTTTGAATAGATTTGATTTAGCTTTGAGGGATGTGAGTATTGTATTGAATATGGAACCTAATAATCAAGCTGCTTTGGAGTTTGATGAAGGGTTGAAGAAGAATATGGAAGATAAGGGTATTAAAGTGGATGAAAAGGAGCTTGCTTTGGCTATTGAACAAACCCTTTCTTTAGGTGGTACACCTTCTAGAAAAATCTCGAAAGAGAAGAAGATGGCGAAAGAGAAGTCGTTGAAGAAGAAGAGGGGGAGCTTGAGAGTTGAGGATGTTAAGGATGAGGTGGTTGAGGTGAAGAAGGTAGAGGATGAGTCTAAGCATGAAAAAGTTGAGGATAAGAAGGTGGAGACTAAGTCAATAGGTAAAAATGTTAAGGGGAAGAAAATGCAGGCTAAGCCGAAGTGCGAACATATTGAGGAGGAAGTTCCTAAGCCTGAGGATAAGGAGGTTGTTCAAGAAAAGGTTAAGGTTATGGAAGAAAAAGTGGTTGGAAGATCAGTGAAGTTAGTTTTTGGGAATGATATAAGATATGCTCAATTACCCATCAATTGTAGTGTATTATTGATGAGGGATATTGTCCTTGAAAAGTTTCCAAATTTGGAAGGTGCCCTTGTGAAATACATGGATCAGGATGGTGATTTGGTAACTATTACAACGACGAACGAATTGAGGAAAGCTGAAGGGTTAAGTGATCTACATGGGTCTTTAAGGTTGTACATTTCTGAAGTTAGCCCTGCTCAAGAACCTTCTTATGATGGTATAAAGAATGATGAACTTATAGGAGATGTAAGCAATAAGAAGGGTTCAATTTGTATTGACAGTTGGATAATCCAATTTGCCCATCTCTTCAAAACCCATGTTGGGTTTGAATCGGATTCGTATTTGGACCTGCACGAGGTTGCGATGAAGCTGCATTCGGAGGCAATAGAAGACACTATATCGAACGAGGATGCACAAGAACTCTTTGACATATCTTCTGATAAGTTCCAAGAAATGGGTGCTTTGGCCTTGTTCAATATGGGGAATGTTCATATGTCCAAAGCAAAGAAACATGTTCAAATTCCCGAGGACAGTTCTTACGAATCGATGCGTATACAGATCAAACCGGCCTTTGAATGGGTGAAAAAGGAATACACAAAGGCAGGGATGAGATATGAGGAAGCTCTTAAGATAAAACCCGACTTCTACGAAGCTCATATTGCCCTTGGATTGCAGCAGTTTGAGCTAGCTAAGCTTTGTTGGTATCAAGCACAAAGGGATACCATTGATGTGGAATCTGGTGCAATTCAAGAGATTCTTCTTCTGTATAATAAAGCTGAGGATAGTATGGAGGCAGGAATGCAGATATGGGAGGAAATGGAGGAACGACGGTTGAATGGACTTTCTAAGGAGGAAAAGTATAAGTCTAAGTTGCAGAAATTGGGAATGGATGGTCTGCTGAGAGATTTATCTGCAGATGAAGCTACAGAACAGGCGGCGATTCTGAGGTCACAGATATACATCTTATGGGGGACATTGTTGTATGAACGCTCGGTCGTTGAGTTTAAGTTGGGTTTACCATCTTGGGAGGAATGTTTAGAGGTTGCTGTTGAGAAGTTTGAACTTGCTGGTTCCTCACATACTGATATAACTGTTATGATCAAGAACCATTGCTCAAATCAAGCTACACCAGCTGGTATATAACCTCTTGACTCTCATTTATCAGTTTAAGACTACAACATATCATCTCATTTGTGGGGTTTTGGAGGGTCAGATGCACACAATTGTATGTTTGCAACCTTACTCTTGTTAGTGATAGCTGGTGGATTGTTTGCGATTGAGTACCATTGGTGGTAACCATTGTTAGAGTATATAACATATTCTGGGATTTAAGCCCTCAACCATAAGCTTAAGCTTTTGGTTGAGTTGGTTCCTTGACATGATATCATAAGCCAACATGACAAGAGGTCATGGGTTTGAATCTCAACCACCCTTCATTTAAAGTGGAATATTCAGAGCTTGGTATGAGGAGGACGGACCTGTGCTGCATCCATACTTATAGCCCAAAAGGGCTCTAGTGAGGGGGAGTATTAGAGTATATATCATATTTAGAACTTTAACTATAAGCTTAAACTTTTGGTTGAATTAGTTCATTGGCATGATATCATAAGCCAGCATGACAAGAGGCCACGAGTTTGAATCTCAACCACCCTTCATTTAGAGTGGAATATTTAGGGCTAGGTATGAGGACGGCGGACCTGTGCTGCATCCACACTTCTAGTTCGAAAGGCTCTAGTGTTAGGGGGAGTATTAAAGTATGTATCATATTCTGGACTTCAACCATAAGCTTAAGCTTTTGGTTGATTTAGTTCATTGACAAAAATGATCCACAACTTCACATGAATAACAAATGCATATGATTTAAGAATAATTTTAAGACTAAGGTAGCAAGGTTTAATAATAGTTTTGATGTAATTGTAGGTCTCGGTTTCAAAATCGATGAAATTGTTCAAGCATGGCATGAGATGTATGATGCTAAACGATGGCAGCTTGGAGTTCCGTCCTTCAGATTGGAGCCATTATTTCGCAGACGAGTTCCTAGACTTCATCATGTCTTGGAGCATCTTTGAGCATGTTGGTGAAGATTTCCATTGGCAGACTTTGTTAAACAAGGTCAGCATATCATCATCTCAGTGCTGGCTGCTTTTGCTTAGTGGAAAGGTAATATTCTCATTCCTATACTCAGTTGTTTTGTACTTTTGTTGTAATAACTTGTGTTTTTCCTGTTTTTACAAAGACATCCTTGTGTTCGAAATCGGTTTTGGTAGCAGTTTTTGTTGTATCTTCCTTACTAGTAGACTAAAATCGAGGGCGGACAAAATTTTATTAGAGGCTCCTAAATTTAGGGACCTTGTATAGTGGGGCGGACACCTTGCACATGCTTAGAATTACCCCTGGAAAAGGCTTACTGGATACTAATAACAAAAGTTAACTCCTGATTTTGAGTTTTATGGCCAAAATTAGAGGTGTTCATTCAGGTCATCGGGTTGATTTTGGGTGATGTTTTTCGAGTCGGTTTGAAATCGTTTTTGTTTCCATATTGTTTTTTACATAATTGTAAATCAATTTTGAAGTCGGGTCAAATCGGGTTCGATTATAGTGTCTATTAAATTCCGGGTATGTTTTGAACACCTCAAACCAAACCAAAATAATGGAATTTGGTTTTTTTTGTTTAATGTGTGTCCGCCTCTTTTGGTCATTTGTTTGAAATGTATATTCGTTGCATCTTCCTTAACTGAAGTCTTTGTTGGAAAGCGGAAGCTCTAGCCCATTGGAACTATGCATAGTTGAATATATTATAATGAGCATTGCTTTTTGCGTATGCTAGTATATATATTACCCCTTAGTTAACTGTTTTGACGACTAGTTAACTCTTTTCTACAATTTCTCATTGTTAAATAGTTGAATTACTCTTATGAGAGACCGTCTCTTGGTGAGACGATCTCAAAATAAGGAGTCCAGTTGTTCATAATTGTATTAGTTGGCCATGTAAAAAGAGCGTCTCATGGTGAGACCGTCTCCACAAGAATTTGTGTAAATAGTTGCCCTACTGAGAGCTTGAGACCCTCTCTTGAATAAGAACAATGACTTCGAGATTGCCCTGATTATTACTTAGATTGGGTTGAGCGATTCTACATATTGATTGATGAATGTCATGATAATTAGCCGCCTTAACATTAGCGATCAACATCGAGGCTTCTTAATAGTGTGGAGTACAAGAAGTGGGGTTTATCATTCTATGTGCAACCTTGCCTTGCAATTGACCATCGATCTGATGCGCAACTCCTTAACATTAGTATAGATTGACTGATGTTGTGCGAATCGAAGATCTAGTATCGATGTTGGTTTCCTTCAAATATTGATTAAACGAACTCTGCCTGTTTTGTGAAGTTCTTGTTGACGGAAAGGCTAATCGGTACTTTTCATAACGTCTCGTGAGCGCTGTTAACTTTAGTTTATTCTTCGATTTTTGGTGTACCAAATTCCTACTGAATTATGAATAGAGGTTGATCAAATATATGGTCGTTAATTTTGCAGTCTTCCGTCCATGTAGAGAAATCGAGTAGTATTGGTTGATAATGTTAGGTCGTGACAATTCGTCACATGACCACCCTATGGGCCCACTTGTGTAGACACACCCACGGGGCACTCATGGGTTCGGGTCCACAAACCCACGGCTAATGAACGTCTTGCATACAATACTTGATGAGTTTCACTCTTTCCTAAAACCATATGATATTAGGAGGATTACCCATCAAGTATTATATACAAGTCTACAACCCACTATTTTAGCGATGTGGAATCTTCCTCACATTTGAAGTATTTCCAACAAATAAACTTGTCAATTGTCATCGACATACTTTCCGAGTTTCTTAATTGTTACGGTGAAGTTCTGGTTGCTTGAAATATAAGCCGAAGATTTTGTGTATGTAGCCATAAAGTCACAAGGTATAGATTTATACTGGCACTCTTCCTCACTTTTGAAATATCGGATCCTTATCTACATCGTTTTTTACGGATGCTCTATTCTTCGTAACTTTGGCTAGATATTGGATTGTATAAAAACGTCTAAACTGACTATATGTGCATTACCGCGACATTGTGATGATCTCCAATATGCATTTTGAGTAAGATACATGGGATATTTGTTTGATCGGATTTTGATACGACTTATATCGACAGGTTTTTATTTTCAAGGGTCTGGACGGTATAGTTGATGTCCATGGTTTTTTGGGTTTTTAAGAGTATACAAGAGTTGGTCATAGCATTGGTGTTCTAACCGGTGGCGTAGTTCGGGCTGCGGTGCTGGTTCATTTTTTTCTTCATCAAAAGATTGGTGTTTCCCTACAGGATTCCATAAGAATGGCACAAATATTATTCGTGCTTCGTAGATGATTTGTCGTAGTTTTGTATACTAGAGTCGACGATTGAAACTTGTAAAGTCGTTCATCAAAGGATTTCGCATTTCGGAATTTGGTAGCAGTTACGGTGTTATTCTTTGTCATTCATTTTAAGATTGCAAATATGATGGATTTATCAATTTGTAGAATGTAATCACTGAAAACTGAAAAGGGTTGAATTTGGTAAGAACCCATTTTTATTTCATGTATGTTGTTGATTTGGTGTTATATTCGTCATTTCTTTGTTGCTCTCATCATCATCATACCCATGAATATCCCGCTCATAGGAAAACTATGATTAGAGTCTGGAGAAAAAAGAAAGAAATACGACAATTCATACTCATAAAGGATAATACGGTGGCTAAGACAAACTACCCTTTAGTTTTATTCATTTATCCTTATTGACTTTTGGCACAGGGATTAAGATATTATGTACAGTGGAATACTTAGAAATAAGAGATACAATATACATTAAAAATGGTGGGATTATATCTATAAGTAGAAATGAGTTAAATTCATTAGTCATAGTCATCAGTTCAGTATTCTGTTTGAAAATATGATTTTGGAAGAATAGCGAACAATTCATACTCGTACTTCCTTTGAGAGAGGGTAAAAAGAAATGTGCTCAATTCTACCCCAAATAGTTAGAACTCTACACAGAGAGAGATTTGGGAGATACTAATACTCCATTAAAAAGCTACAACAAATACAACGTACACTAAACTAAATAGAGGTTAGCCATTGACGGACCATAAATCCTCTCGAAGTAGAAGGATCCCACCATATCAATTATCAAACAGGACTATAAAAAGCGTCGAATATAAACCGTCTAACCTGTTTGTGACACTTCATTTTTGAACGATTCTGAAATCGTCTAAAAAAATTGTGTTAAAAGGCTTCGTTTAACTCCGTAAAAAAACATAATTTTTTTATAATGGATGAAAAGATAAGTTAAAAATGTTAATGCAAAATGAAAAAAGAGTGTCGATCGTGACCGGAAATAGAAATGCGGTCTGTCGTCATCATCATCATTCCCAGTGTATCCCGCTCATAGAAAATTATGGTCAAGGTCTGGGGAGGGAAGGACGGCGACAACTCATACCCACAAAGGAGAGCGCGACCAAAAGAGTTCCCCGACTTGAGAAAGATTAAGAGGAGTTTCTGCAACGAGAAAGATAAATTAAATGCATATAGATTAGATAAATAAGTAAAAACAATTAAAAAAATGAAAATAATAACAATAATAATAAAAAGAGAGTTATAAATAAAGATTAAACATATTTTTTTCTAAATAGTAATATTTATTTTTTAATTAAGATAAGAAACGATTCTAAAAAGAAATGCAACTCGTAATAACTAAAAATTTTGCATATCTAGTAGGACAAAGATAATCCCAAGTCCCAATATATCTTGTGTCTATTTATGTGCAAGAAAATTTCCTTCAAAACCCAAAAAGATACAATAATGATTTCTCAAAATTTTCCTTTATTCACAAATCATATCAATATAATTGTTGAAATATGAACAAAAAGTATATCAAATAGGAATACTACATAGTAAGATGAAGAGTAGGTTTTTCAAGGCATTGTTTATTCTTAGACTTAACCATCTTGCTTAGGGCCTTAACATAACGCTTTATAATTCTTGTAACTTTCAATCTTTGTGGGCCATTTTCAGGCTGTTTCATGACCATTTGAAGTTGTTTTTCATCGGCAAAATATTGGCCTAATATAGCGCTATCTCTATCATCTTTTCCATTAGATGTCGGGTTTTTTCTTTCACTGACATCAACGTTAATTAGTTGCTCGAGTTTTACACGTTCACCTTTCGGTTCCTCATCGACTTGGGCTAATAACACTGGTGTTCGTCTGGTTCGTTTCGACTTGCTAATATCATATAAGTGTTTTTTGGGACTGTTTTCACTGCCCATTTTGTGGTGGAATAGTTTGGAAGAATGAGATTAAGAATTGAAGAAATTATTTAAGAGTGATTAATATGCAAATGTTAGTTTAAGTGAGTTATAGGCAGTGTGTAGGTATTGCTTAAACAGCAAATAGTAAGGTAATTAGCCCTTATAGAAAGGTAAACCATCAATTTTGTAGGCTTCCTGTCTTTAATCCTTACATAGATCTAGAATTGTTTTTGATTATCTTAAGGAACTAGAAACATAACTTTCTACCAAATAGTTCCATTGGAGTTTCATCATCCCAATGTTAACTCAACCACTCTAATACGATAATTCTTTGGGTTAGAAGTGTGGACACGGCACACACCATCTTCATACTTAGCCCGAAATATTCAACCACTACAACATTATTTGCTTTTAGTGGAATATGTTTAGCGACATTTAATTTAAATGTCACTATTTAAATTTCTAATAGTATATATAGAGGATTTAGTGGCATTTATTAGACTCTTTAGAAGCATAATAAAAAATCACACTAAAGCTTTTTGCGACATAGGATCTAGTGACATTTATCACAAATGTCACTATAGACTATAGTAACAATTGCATATGCCACTAAAGACCAAATAAAGTGTCGCTAAATCACTTTATAGTGGAACTTAAAATAAAAACCAATAATTATTACACTAAAAATATGAATCAGTGGCATTTTTTTAATGCCATTAAATGCAATGTCGCAAAAAGTTAAATTTGTTGTAGTGAACTTTGAATAAGGGGTAGATGAGATTCATATTGGTGATCTCTTTTCATGTTGGCTTTTGATACCATATTAAGGAATCGATTTAATAAAATGCTTATAATGATGGTTACTTAAGCCCATGCATATGGTATATACTCTAACATTATTGGTGGGTTCCAATTAGGCGGGATTCAAAATGTCGGATACACACAATCTAACCCTTGTCTATAACTATTACTAAAACAAAACACGACTTATATCATCACCTTTTAAAATTGCATATGTGTGCGTCCTTATTAAAAATTTTCCCTCTAAACTTAAATGATGATGTCATCCTTATTATTATCTTTGACTTTCTATCTCTTATTTTGAGCATGTTATTATCTTATTAATTATTTTTTTTCTTTTTGCTTTTTGGGTCAAATCACATTTAATGTATTAGAAAACTATATATTTTTATTTCATTTATTTTAGTTATTTATAAAAAAATTTCAATTTTATTTATTAAATGAATATTATTTAATGTATTGGATATTTTAAAATGGTTAAAACATAATATACAATTATTAGAATTTGTTACTTAAATGCAATGATTAATTCTAATATGATTTAGGTTGTAACTATATTTATGTAAGTCACTTATATTTTTTATGAGAAAAAATTATCTTTGTCGTTTAAACTAATCAAATAATTTTACATAATTCTATGTATTTATATTTGATTTTAAAGTGTGTTATTGATAGTAATAATATTTAATACTTTTATAAATTAATGTAATAGGTATTTTTGTTTGAAAAATTAATATGTTATTTTTTATTTAAACAATTCATAATTTCGTTTACTTAAGGTGTGGGAACCATTTGCTCTTTTATTCAAAATAAAAAAATAAATGTACAAATATAATTATATTGCGCACAATGCAAAATATGATATAATGTACGTAATGTATACAACTGTTCATTGTGAAATAAATTATAAATATAATACAAAAATATGTTAAAAAATTTGATAAAGCCGTGCATCGCACGGGCACTATCTAGTTTGTAATAAAATTGAAGTTGTTTCTTATCAATCCTTGGTAGCAACATCATGTCCAACTTCACTTGAGTAAGAAGTGCATGATTTTATAAGTGGTTAAAAATTATATAAGTTCCATTAGAGTTTCATTATCCCTGTATGGTATAGTAGCTTCTATCTAGATAGAGTTTGAGGGTCAGATGTACGTGTAACGATACCTTATTAATAAAAAATTGTTTAATTTCAAACTTATTCTAATTGATATTTATTAGCAAACATCACACACTACTCCAAATATATAAAAGAAAAAATGATCATGAATAATACAACATTTTGCTTATTTTCCTACAATAATACAGATTTTTGATCAACCATGAATAATATAAACTTTTTGAATTATATTTGGTTTTAGTTACTATGTACTTGCTAATTTTTATCTCTGATGTTAGGGGGTATTTCCCAAATATACCCTTAACATGCTAAAAATCAAACTATAAGAGATTTTATGACAAAACAATGGTAAATTAGTTCATAAACTAAAGTTGGTATTATTCTAGGAAAAAACCAATCAAAAATTAGTATTATTGTAGAAAATTAATAAAAAGATGTATTATTCACGATAATTTTTCCTATATAAAATTATTTTAATTTATTGAGCAATTTAATATATTATGTAAAACAAAAAAAAATTATTATAAATCATTGGTCTCATCAATAACCGTCTACCAAATACAGACAAGAAACTCGAGCTTTTGTGATTGGTCACTCTTAAACAACGTAACTGTGTTTATAAACCATCATTTTCTAAAATTAGCTACCTTTCTCATCAGCTGTGTTAGGTAATAAGCTCCCTTTTACACTCTTTCTTTTCTTTATTTTCCACCTTCAATTTTTTGTTTTCCACACTTTGATAGCTAATTGGGTCGGTTTCGGACGGGTGTTATTTGGTTCGATTGTATTTCGAATGCAAGTTGCGACGGGTCACCCTCGGGTCGGGTCGATTAGTCACGGTTCGGTTGAAAATCGGTTATTCGAGTTGTCGTTGGTTAATAATTGATTCGGTTTTACCGGGTACAGATCGGGTTTCGTTATTTTTCAATTAGAATTCGGTTACGAATTGCGAGTTACTAATTAATATCGATCAAGTCAGTATCAGATTAAGTTGTTAGTCATTTTTTAATTGATGATAAGGTTTCCTCTACGTAAAGCAAAATAGTTAAAATGCAAATCAATTAGTGATCAGTATAAAATTGACTGGAAATTAAAATTATAAAGTTAAAATTATAAAGTTCTATAAATTTTCTTCTGATTCGATTAAAAGTAGTAAAATAAACATTGACCATTGATTATTAACTCTAAATATATGAAACCAAGTATTTATAAAATTCATTTTATTAAAAGATTTATCACTTTATTAAAATACCTAATAAGATGATTGAATATGAGTTGATCATATTTCTATGTTAAAAATTAGTTTAGGTTTATGCAGTTCAATCTAAACTTCGTTCGGGTTAAGTCGGTTTTAGCCGGATTGAGTTCAGTTTCGAGCATGATTCGGGTCGGTCATTGTTAGGTTCGGGTAATCTCGGTTAACGGTTATGTGTCGGTTACAAAAATTGGTTACAGCTCGGGTTCAGTTTTTTCATTTTCGGTTGTCAACCGGTTCGGGTTGAACTCCGGGCCGGGTAATATCGGTTCGATAAAACTAAAAACAGAACACATTTTCGGGTCGGTTTACCTTCGATATTGGGTCTGATTTTCGGGTCGGGTCACTTTTGAACATCTCTACTGTAGGTATACAGTTTATAACATATTTTGGGGCTTCAACCATAAGATATCAAAAACTAGCGTGACAAGAGGTTACAGGTTCAAATCTCAACATCATCACCATACCCGGTGTATCCCGCTCATAGACAGACTATTTTCAGGGTCTGGGGAGGAAAGATATAGACGTCAACTCATACCCATTAGGAGAGAACGATCAGAGAGTCCCCCGGCTCTAAGGTTCGAATCTCAACATCTCATCTTTTAAAGTGGAATATTCAACGCATGTCCGCATCCACGCTTTTAGCATAATTGGTTCTCGTGTGAGGGGACTTGTTAGAATATATAACATATCTGGAGCCTCAACCATCAGCTTAAGCTTTTGGTTGAGTTGGTTCCTTGACAATAAGCAAACAAACATAAATCAATACCTAATTCACTTTATAAATTCACAATTCACTCAAAATTGTCTATAAATAGTCCAAAACCAAAACCAATTTGCTTTTTAAATTCATATGGGAAATTCCACGTGGTGACCCTGAGGTTTTGGATTTTCCACGTGGTAACCAAAGCTTTTTAAAAATCCACGCGGTGACTCTGAGTTTTGCCATAATGTACCACCGTGATCCTTTTGAAGAAAAAACGTTAAGAAACGTTAAATGTAAACTGGGACGCGTATTGATCAGTGGTGCATTCGTTACTAACTAATAACCCCAACTCTTCTCTTTCCCTCAGATCTAACATTTCCCCCAATTCTATTAGAATCCTTACCCTAAATCCTCAAAAGTGACTTGAAATTTCCTAATTTTAATCTACAAGGATCACAATCAAGCTCTAGATCAAGAAAGATTAGTAATTTCTTATTGAATTTCGGAAACTTTGAAAAATTTTGAGCCCTAACTTTTTGCGAATGTTGTCGTGTGTATTGACATGTTGTAATGTCGAATATTGATGATGAATTATGGAAATGTAAACTGTTGGAAACTTATAGAAGATGAAGAATTGAAGAAAAGTAGGGTTTGAAATTGGGGAAAGAATGTAAATTGGATGAAAGAAGATAGATTTAGGGTTTGTAATTTGGGGGAAAGTGTTGAATGCTTGAGATACTGAAAATGACCTTCGAATTTAAGCAGCTTCAACAGCCTTCCAGCTTACATTTAACATTTTCTTAACGTGTTTTCTTTAAAAGGGTCACGTTGGTATATTATGGCAAAATTAAGGTTACCGCGTGGATTTTTAAAAAGTTTTGGTTACCACGTGGAAAACCCAAAACCTCAGGGTTACCACGTGAAATTTCCCAATTCATATTTTTGAGAAGATTAACGAATCATATGAGTATATAACATGTCCTTTCTTTGTTTTGCAAGACTACTTTTAAGTTTCAACTACATTACTACTTTCTTTGTGATTTTGGTTTTGCTACAAAGAATTTACTTTATAAATTTAAGGTAAGAGGTTAAGAAAAATCTAAGATAAAAAAACGTATTCATGAAATAAATTTGTGAAGTTGATTAAGGAAAATGTGACTGCATATATTCATCAACTTAAACTTCAATTAATTAAATCATTGTTATAGTATCATAGAAAATATGATAAATGATCAAGAGTTTAGATATATCTTTAGACTCATATTATTTAATAGTAACAAGGGTCAGGGGCTATATATATTGCATCAACATTTTCAAGTACAAAGGACTTTTGCTCGAGAGGACGCTATAGAATATGTACTTTTCTTAAGGCCAAAAACGAAAATGTGAAATGAATGGTGTAACAACGAGCAAAGCATAATAAACAAGTAGGAATCGTGAAAAAATGAGGTGTTTGAGTGCTATTAATGAACCACAACATTTGGTAAGTGAAATGATGAAACAACTATGAACAAAACAAAATAAAATCACACACAAAGTTACAAGGTTTACCAAATGGCTACGTCTTCACTTAGCCTAGTGTTTACGTTTATATGTATAAATGATGAACAACAAAGTTCACTACCAGTGAAGGAATTATAATGAATATAATAAATTGGTGTGTTTGGTAGAGGACATAACTAGCTAGACATCAAAGAGATCACTACAAACAAAGTTAAGCAAGTAGGGAAGCTCAAAGGTAGACTTTAGCTTAAACTAAACAAAAGCAATTTAAAGGGTATATGTAGGCAAGATTGCAAAATCATAGCACATGGGGGGCTATTGACATGAATGAGTGTTGGAAAATATGAAGAAAATCTTCCAAAAATTTTAAACTAACAAATTTAGAATTTAGAAAATGAAACTAAGAATGTGTTTAGCTATTGTGTTTAGTTGGAAATAAATGGTGTGACACGAACTTGTCGTTGCATTAAGAAAGTTATTTCCCTACTATCCCAAGTGTAAATAGGAGGGACTTTCCCAAGGTTAACACACCC
This sequence comes from Amaranthus cruentus, assembly GCA_019425755.1. Taxonomy (NCBI): domain Eukaryota; kingdom Viridiplantae; phylum Streptophyta; class Magnoliopsida; order Caryophyllales; family Amaranthaceae; genus Amaranthus; species Amaranthus cruentus. The sequence goes on from CM033466.1 coordinate 10,047,106, forward strand.
ACCAAAAGTAATGTACACTCACTACTTAAGGTGTGGAGCAAAACACCACTCTTGCACAAATGAATAGAAATAGAAGAAGAGAAGAATAGAACTATGAAATGTGTGTCTACAAATGAAAGAAACATCATCTATTTATAGGGATATTCTAACAACTCTTTTTCAACCTTCATAAAGCATGGTCAAAGAAAATAAATGTAATTTATCAAGATTAATACACCATGAATGAAAAAGAGTTGTTGGAGATTTAAATCACTCCATGAATGAAAAAAGAGTTGTTGGATAAATAAATATCATCATGAATGAAAAAAGAGTTGTTAGAGAATCCTTTAAATGGTCATTTATCCAACAATCCCCCACAAATGACATTTAAAGGAATAATAATAATAATAATAATAATAATAATAATAATAATAATAATAATAATAAGAGCTGCAAGCATGACAATGGCTCAGTTATCTGGACAACGCCCTTAAAATGGCGGGTATTTGGCTCTATGGGGAGTGCTTGCGCACTCATTCCTTTAGTAAGAGCTGCAAGCATGACAATAGCTCAGTTATCCGTGCACCTTCCTTTGGTGATGATGCAATCCTTGGCATCCTCCGCCCGTTGGCCCCTGTATGTGCTCCTTGTGTGGTTGATGTGGCTCCCCCTATGGGTTTGTCGTTTGGTTGTCTTACCTCTAGTTTTGATGTTGATCTTCTCGGACGAGCCTTTATGGAACCTTTGCGAACAGTTAAATGCATCCCTCCCAAGTTGCGTCTCGGTTTTGCTAGGGTGTTCCTCCAGGCCCTTGATATGGTCATAGCTAGTCCGGGTGATGTTTCTGCTTGGGTGCAGCTTCTTATCTTGCCTTGTTGCGTTTTGGGTACCTTTGTTCCTAAAAATAGAACCGAGCCGCGGTCAGGCATGAGAGAGCGCTGCCAGTTTGATCATATTTCCCATGCCGTTTCTAGATGGCGTAACCCCAGTGACAGGCTATGTTTGGTTTTGGAACGGCTTCCTGAGGCAACTCCCCCCTCTGGTAGTGCAAAGAAAGTTCGTAACCTAGAAGAATCTAATTTGTTTCAATGCAAGCGTAAGCTCGGGGATGGTCATTTTTCTGCTGCCATTAAGGTGTTGTCCTCGTCTGGTGTGGCACCCCTTTCCTCGGACACCCTTCAGGCTCTTGAATCAAAGCACCCTTTTGCGTCCCCTCCGGTTCTTCCCTTTATCCCATGTGTTGAGGAACCTCTCTCAGTGTCCAAAGATGAAGTGTTCAGGATGATACATAGTTTTCCTAAGGGTACCTCTTGTGGTAGGGATGGGCTTAGAGCTCAACATCTTAAGGACATGCTGGGGGGTGCGGCATCAGCTATTGCCGACTCCTTGTTGGGCTCCATCACCAAGGTTGTTAATTTGCTTTTGGGTGGTAAGTGTCCTAGTGTACTTGGGGGTTTTATAGCAAGTGCACCGCTTACCCCGTTGGTTAAGTCGGGGGGCGGTATTCGCCCTATTGCAGTTGGTACGGTATGGCGGCGTCTTGTATCTAAGGTTGGGGCTTCGGTGATTGGGAAAACCTTACATTCCTATTTTGAAGATTTTCAGTTTGGTGTCGGCACACAAGGGGGTGGTGAGGCTATTCTTCATTCTGTTAACAGGCTTGTTGAGTGCAAAGGTGACGTTGTTGGCCTCTCTATGCTCTTGGTAGATTTTCAAAATGCTTTCAACCTAGTTGATAGAAGTGTTATGTTGTCTGAAACAAGGTTGATATGCCCTTCCCTTGCCCCTTGGGTGGAGTTTTGTTATTCCCAACCTGCTCGGCTATATTATGGTAGCTCTATTCTCTATTCCTACTAGGGAGTTCAACAAGGAGACCCCTTAGGCCCTCTCCTTTTTTCTCTTATTCTTCACCCCTTGGTCTTGAAGATTCAGCAGTCTTGTAAGCTTAACCTGCAAGCTTGGTATCTTGATGATGGGACTATTATTGGAGATACCCTTATGGTCGCTAAGGCTTTACGCATTATTGAGGAGGAAGGGCCATCTCGTGGTATGTTCCTCAATCTGGATAAGACTGAACTCTTCTGGCCTATGAAGGACCCCAGGAATAGAGAGGATGGGGTTTTCCCACCTAACATAGCTCGCCCTTGTGCGGGGGTGAATCTTCTTGGTGGACCGGTGAGTACAGATCAGGGCTTTTGTCGTGGTTTTTCTTTAAAGAGGGTTTCTAAAACCATCGAGCTCATGACAGCAGTTAGCAAACTCCAAGATCCCCAATGTGAGCTTCTCCTTCTTCGCTATTGTGCTGGGGTTGGTAGGTTATTTTATGCGTTGAGGACTTGCCCTTCAGATTGGTTCGGGGATGCACAAGTCCAATTTGATCTTGCTTTGCGCTCTTCTCTGGAGAAGATTGTTACAGCCTCTGGGCCTGGTTTTGGAGACTGGCAATGGAGGTTAGCCACCCTCCCCCTTAAGATGGATGGCCTTGGCATCTTCGCGGCAGGCGATGTTATTAACTATGCTTTTCTTGCTTCTCGCCTTCAAACCAACTCTCTTTAAGCTAAGATCTTAGCTAACAGTGATGTTTCCTCCTTGGGTCCGACTTTTGAACGTGCTCTTGGTATCTTTCGGGTTCTTTGTGGCTCCAACGCTATTTCTCTCAACAATGAACTCGTTGCCCCCCATCCGATGAAAAAGTTGGCAGGGGCTTATTTTAATGTTGTTGAGAAAGGCCTTGCGTCAAGTTACAGGCTTACCCCAAGACCAGTTGCCATTCTTAGCTCTACCCGGGAACCCCATGCCCAAGATTTTCTGCTCACAATCCCCATTGAAGGCCTGGGGTAGAAAATGAACCATCGCCAGTACCGGGCTGTCTTGTGTTATAGGCTAGCTATCCCTTTATTCGCTGAAGGTAGTCGATGCCCAAGTTGCAACAATTCCAAAATGGACAAATGGGGGGACCACGCTGTACATTGCTCCAGCGAGCTTGGTGTGAAGTTTCGGCACAATTTGGTTCGGGACATGCTTGTAGATATCTGCTGCAAAGCGGGGATTTCAGTCCGTAAGGAGGCACCATTGGGGTTCTATTCAGAGGCAGGGAAAGACCTTAGACCCGCGGATATCCTTCTTTTCAATTGGCTTCATGGAAAAGACACATGCGTGGATGTTACTGGAGGCTCGCCTTTTGCTGGCACAGGAGTCACCTCATGGGCACCTGGTGCTTGTTTAGCCAACGCCGCAGAAAGAAAGAGGAAGAAATACACTGCGAAGTGTGAAGAGAACGGTTACAAATTCATTCCATTCGCTTTTTCCACCTTTGGAGAGTTAGGTGACGATGCCCTTGACCTGTTAGCAAGGATTGGTTTTGTTTCCGTGAGTAACTCAGGCAGTACCAAGTCCAGGGCCTACATCTTTCAGAGATTAGTTTTTTGTATTCAAAAGGGGGTGGGTGCTCAACTTGTTGCTCGACTCCCCACCAACTTTTTGTAAAAGCTTCTTTTTGTGAAATGAAATATAATAATAATAATAATAATAATAATAATAATAATAATAATAATAATAATAATAATAATAATAAATAATAATAATAATAATAATAATAATAATAATAATAATAATAATAATAATAATAATAATAATAATAATACTTGTGCAAGAGAAGGCTTCAACACATAATAACTAAGTAGACTAAGCCTTGAACTTGTTATTTATTAGTGATATGAGGCAACAATCCACAAGTTCTTGTGAGTGAACTAAGTCTTGAACTTCAAGGACTCTTGATCAAACAAGTGAACTAAGTCTTGAACTTGTAAGATTTGAATTGAGACCCTCAAATCACATGCCTTGCTTAAAGAGGTACAATCTCCGCTTAAGTTACATGGTGCATTTTTATGGCCTATGCACCTACCTTGATTTTCATGAGTGCTCTAGTAGAATATTACCCCGAAATTTCACATAGGAGGTGGCCAACCTCCACACTCACATAGGTGGATCGTCTCAAATAGTAGTACACCACAAAGTACTACAAGATCCATTAAGAGCCTAAGGACTCATCCCTCATATATAAAGCAATGCCAACAAATGCCATAGGGATAGGAAAATTGCATGCTCATCCAATTTTGGGTTTTATACCTATCCCCCTCAACGCTTCAAGGACTACTTTCCTTGATAATCCTTTTGTGAAAGGATCCGCTAGATTTTCAGAGGATTTCACATAATCCACCGCGATGACACTATTTTCGAGCAAGTGTCTCACCGAGCTATGTCTTATTCGAATGCTCCTTTTCTTACCATTATATACCTTACTATTAGAAACTCCTATAGCGGCTTCCGAATCACATAAAATAGATACCGGGGTATCTTTCTTATTCCACAAAGGTACATCCATTAAGAGATTTCTAAGCCATTCCGCTTGTTGACTAGCAAGTTCAAATGCAATGAATTCTGCCTCCATTGTAGACCGAGCTATACATGTTTGTTTGCATGATCTCCATGATATAGCTCCGCCACCTAGCAAGAAAACATAACCACTAGTAAAATATATTTCATCAAGATCACTTACCCAATTTGCATCACAATATCCTTTAAGCACATAAGGAAATTTAGAATAATGCAAGCACACATGTAACACCCCTGAATTTTCGACCCCTTAAACGAAACCAAAATCGTGAAGGACGGAAGGAAATTCGGGTGTTACATAAAAGAAAAGGAAAAGAATTTAAATATACGTCAAAAGATTAACTTTAAAAAGGTGAGGGGAAAATTCGGCAGCACCTCTACTAAACTCGTACATATGTGGTAGAGCAATTAGCATAATAAAACATTAAACTAATCTAAGGCATCATTTCCTTTAAAATCTCACGCCACGGCGGAATAGTTTATCGCCGACTTCTCAAATCGACATGCCAAGAGTGGATAGTGGTTCCAATGTCAACGCGTGCGTTTTTAAGATGACTTAACACTTTAGAACCATACAACGTTATAAAATACACAGCGGAAATACAAATATACAAAGGAGGACACAAGGCCTCATAACAAACGTATACAGCCAAAGTTCGCAAAAGATAAATAACTACAAAATCAAAGAATAACGATATGACACAGGTTATTCTTTGCCCTTATCACTCTCCCCCAATGCAATGCAATGCAAAAAGAAGCTCCAATACCTGCTACGACTGTCCATGATCCTCCTACTGCTCGACATCAGACCAAGGCCAATGTGTCATAGCAGGACAATCATAGAAAGTCATCAAACAATCAAACATAAACACAAACACGTACACGTCAGTAACTAGCATCAAATATAATAAGACCAACTAATAGATAACATTATGTTATACAACAACATAAGATGATTTCATAGGACACAAGCACAAATAGTAACCGTTTACCGTCAACCTATGCTTCTTGGATAGAATGTAGGTCTTCACATATCTCTTCTCAAAACATAAACTCTTGTAGAACACACGTAGTATCAACTCAACCAAGGCATTAACAGACTATCTAACACGTGACCCTATAGAGTTTGTCTATCTTAGAGTAAACGTATTCATAGCCCATCTTTGGGACTGGTAACTGCTTTTGAGGTAAGTTAGCTTAGGCGCACTTCTCACTAGCATAAACTACTCTATCATTGAATAATCAATGAGTAAACGTTCTATTAATGTGTAAGCTTTCTATGAATGAACGAGCTTTCTATCAATGAGTAGCATTCTATCAGTAAATCTTTTCTTCACTTTATGGCATAGTGACACGGCCATGGGCATTATCGGCCACCCGGCGCCCATGGCAAAGTATGAGCTCATACCCCCTCCAGCTGACCCTCTCGGGTCCTACCTTCGGGAAACTAACACTGGGGTACCAATCCAGTGGAGAGGTAACCATATTGGGGTTTGCAAGGCCCGCATGGTGACACCTCGGTCAAGGGGCGTTATCGGCCACCCGGTGCCCAATGACAAAGTATGCTCATACCCCCTTACGGTGGTCCCGTCGAACCTCACCTAGGGGACTACTAAATCAACCGGATATAATCCAGTTGAGTCACGCCAACTAATCATAATTTAGTACTTTATCAAAGGAGAATAACTCCCGCTTTTGACTATTAATGAATGCCCTGGGATAGCAGAACGCCGAAACCCACTGAGCAACTCAAATAAAATAAGAAATTCACCTATAAAGGAGTCATTCTAACTCCGAGTAAGGCAATAACCCAATTCTCAAATAAATAAGAGGGGTGGTCCCCGCCTTCTACCAACACTCTCATTCACTAAACTATTCTAAGCGCAAGGATTTCATAATCGATAGCTCTTTTTATATAAAATGTATTCACTAGTACCTCATAGTTTCGATACAGTGCATATATAATAAAGTCTTAAAACAATTGCATATAAGGATAGTAACTGCGTGTACGTACCTGTAAGCGTCACTGCACGACTAAAAGTCACAAAAATCATCCAATTAAAGTTCTACGATCCTCTTATGAAATGGGCACCTATAGAGTTATGAATGGAACTAATAAGTCTCCTTAACTACTTTGTCATACCAACTAAATACCAAAGTAACCGCTATCACCCATTCAACATGAGTTTCCGATCACTCTAGCACGCACATAACACATTCAGTACAAGTCAAAATCATTAACTCAACACAACATAAGTCCTTCTCAATTTAAAAGTAAATGTATATGTGAATCGTTTCTTTACATTAACCAATTTTGTACATATCGGCTCGCGTTACCCAAAAATAACCAATCACAACTAAGTTTTACAACTTTTAACACAACACTTATACAACGATAAGCCAATTCTTAGAGTTATCGAATCGCGATATCATTTGTTACATTCTACAAGGCTAGAAAGAACTATAATCAAAACAAGTCAAGAAACTTAAGCAACCATCGACGAAGAGTAGACATCATGCTCTTAGCTTTCTAACATCATGCATTATGACTTGAATAACATCCTAATAAGGGTATTTGTAATTTACAACAATCAACCCAAAACAACTAGCAACTATTATTCTCAATTTAGACCAAAAATCACTTTCATAGTCACTACAATCATCACCATCAATAATACCCAACAATTCATACTATCCATAATAACCGAATAAAGAAACATAAAATAATCGTAAATACTTGATTGAAGGAATAGCCAATTGAAATCCCCATTTGAACAATTAAACTCATAATTGACTATTTTCGATTTTCATGATAGTCTGCTAGTATTTTGGGCATAACTCTCTCATACGAAATCATTTTGGGGCGATTCAAGTGCCCACACGACCGCGACTTCGAGCTCTACAAATCTTATGCAGAAACTAGAACCTAAGAATTCCCTGAAGAGGCTCGAAATCAGCCAAGAACAGGTTGAACAGAATCTGAATTTTTTTTCTTTCCAAAACTTTGCTTTTAAACTTTGAAGGTGAATCAAAACCCCAAATTGTAATAACTAATCAAATACTACCACATGAATTAGAAATTAAAAATAACCCAAATGAATCTAACTTCAATACTTAAACTAATTAACCAATTTATGTATAATAAAGTTAATATTCAACTACACTTGATTTCTATTACCCACACAAAGATTCAATGAAAGTAACACAAAACCAACACCAAACTCATAAACTTAAATAAAATCTCAATTAAAACTAGAAAATTAATTAGAGAATAGAAGAGATGGCTTACAAAGGTAGACTAAGAAAAATTGGAGAAGAGGCAAGAGGTGTTTGGTGTGGTGGTGGTGGCACGCAGAAATCGTGGCTGGGGCTGCTGTTGGGTGACTGTGCAGCCGCTGGTGGAGGTACGTGCAGCAGCAGTCCACGCGTGGCTGGTCCGGTACAGCTGCTCACGGTGGGGAGGCACAGACCGGCGACCTGCTGGTGGTGTGGTGTGCTGCCGCGAGGGAGAAGGGAGAAAGGGAAGGGGAGGTGTGCCGTTATTTTTTTTTTTGTTTGCCAAGGCTCACTTTAAACCCTAGCCCATCTCTTTATAAGGTGAATCTTCTAATAAAGCCTTATTAAGACAACCCACTTTCATGTGCTCATAATTTAAATAAAAAAAATTAATCATAATTCGAATCTCTTTATTTTAAATAATCACATCTCTATTTTCAAAACAAATATGTTAATATTTAATATTCGTGAGAGACACGAATCTATTAAAACTAATTCGAAAATAATTTAATTAAATTCTAAAATCTCCAAAAACTATTGTAATAATAAAATAATGACGTCATAAAATGGTGGGGTGTTACAACACATCTATAGTACCCCTAAGGTACCGGAGAAGGTAAGTCAAAGCATGCCAATGTTCACTACTAGGATTATGAGTATATCTACTCAACCTATTCACTGCATATGCAATATCTGGTCTAGTGCAATTCATCAGATACATTACACTACCAATAATTTTAGCATATTCACCTTGTGAAACACTATCTCCCTTATTCTTAAGAGAATAATTATGCCAATAAGGAACACTAGTGGGAATAACCTCAAAGCTATTAAACTTTTTCAAGATTTTTTCAACATAATGTAATTGACTCAAGGTGTAACCAAATTCTGTTTTACTAAGTCTCATACCTAGTATGATATCGGCTACTCCAAGGTCTTTCATTTCAAATTTTGAAGATAGGAAATCTTTAACCTCTTTAACCACCCCCACATTTGGACCACATATAAGCATATCATCAACATATAAGCAAAGAAGAATACAACCATTATCACAAGGTTTAGAATAAAGATATGAATCTGAGGTATTAACCACAAATCCACCCTCTTTGAGGGTAGCATCAAATTTTTCATACCATTGCTTAGGAGCTTGCTTAAGGCCATATAAAGAATTTTTAAGTCTACACACTTTTTCCTCTTTTCCTGGGACAACAAACCCTTCAGGTTGAACCATGTAAATCACTTCATTAAGCTCACCATTTAAAAAAGCCGTTTTTACATCCATTTGATGTATCACATAGTCATTTATAGTGGCTAAAGCTACAATGGTTCTGATGGTAGAGATTCTAATGACAGGAGAATAAGTGTCAAAGAAATCTAGGTCTTTCTTTTGAGTAAAACCTCTAATAACAAGTCTAGCTTTAAATCTATCTATGGTGCCATCTGGTCTCATTTTCTTAGTAAAAATCCATTTACTAGAAATTGGTTTAGACCCTTTAGGAAGTTCACATAATTCCCATGTATGATTAGACAAGATAAATTCAATTTCACTATTAATAGCTTCTTTCCAAAAATTAACATCTATGGACCTCATTGCTTCTTCATATGTTTTAGGATTTTCTTCTAAAACAAACAAGTCAAGTGTTTCATCATCATTTATGTTCATAGGTTCACAAAAATAATTAGTAAGAAAATCAGGGCCAAAAGAAGACTCAATACGTTTACGTTTACTTCTTCTTGGCTCCACTTGCGGCAAAACAAGAAGCGAAAATTCTGCTGTACCAAGGGGAGCACGTTCTTTCTCTAGAGGGAGCGCACGCTCCACTATAGCAGACCTCTCTAATTCCTGTTTGCTGCATGTTTCACCTCTACATGAAAAAGTATCCTAAAAAAATACAACATCTCTAGATTCACAAATAGAATTATTATTAAGAGACATGAATCTATAAGCTACACTATCTAGAGCATAACCAATAAACACACAATCAAAGGTTTTAGGTCCAATGGTTGGTCTTTTAAAGTCGGGAAACGGAACTTTAGCCAAACACCCCCAAGACTTTAAAAAACTCAAATTAGGACTATATCCCTTCCATAGGTCAAAAGGTATCTTTTCAAGTTTCTTATGTGGTACTCTATTAAGCACAAAACAAGCAGAAAGAATAGCTTCACCCCACATAGAACTAGACAAACCAGAACAATCAACATAGCATTCATCATTTCTTTCAAAGTTCTATTCTTCCTTTCCGCTATGCCATTTTGTTGTGGAGTATAAGGAGCACTTACTTCATGTATAATACCATGTTCATCACAAAATTTACCCAAAGTTTTGGTGCTATATTCTCCTCCACGATCCGATCTTATCCTTTTAATTTTAATATCAAGTTGGTTTTCAACTTCGGCTTTATACTTTAAAAAAGCACTTTCAGCCTCATCTTTACTTTTAAGTAAATATATTTTAGTGTACCTTGAGAAATCATCCACAAATGAAATGTAGTAATTCTTTCCTCCTCTACTCGTGCAATTTTTAAAGTCCGCTAAATCCGAGTGTACTAGCTCTAACAAACTAGTGCTTCTATATGCTACTTGTTTAAATGTTCGTTTTGAATATTTGGCTTCCACACAAATAGAACATTTCAAAGTTTTATTATCCTTTTGAAAAGAGATCAAATTTAAATCTTTCAATCTTTGCATAGAATGTAAGTTCAAATGTCCTAATCTAGAATGCCAAATATCAAAAGACTCAATCAAGTAAGCAATAGAAGAACTTTCATTATTCAAAACATTGAGTACAAACAAACCCCCACATTGATATCCTTTCCCAATAAAGTCTCCTCCTTTAGAAATAACAATTTTATCGGCTTCAAAAACAATTTTTAGGCCAACTTTGTTGAGAAGATATCCCGAAACTAAGTTTCTCCTAAGTGAGGGGACATAAAAAACATTAGTCAAACTAAGAGACTTCCCGGAGGAAAGTTTAAGAAGAACCTTTCCTTTGCCAAGAACTTCTGCGGTACTATTATTCCCCATGTAGACATGCTCACCATCTTTGACCTCTTCAAAGTCTTCCATGAGAGCCTTATTGGAACAAAAATGCCTTGAAGCCCTGTGTCTAAGATCCATTCTTGTTTGTTTTCCACCAAATTTGCTTTAACTACCACGACAATTACTTCTTCAATTTCTTCAGTGAGATTTGCTTATGGTATCTTTCCTTGTTTCTTGTCTTGAGGTTGGAATGACCCCTTATGTTTGTCGCGACATTGCCAAGCCTTATGACCAATCTTTCCACATACATACCAACCTCCACCTTTCTTTTTGATAACTTTATTTTTATTAAAGTTTCCCTTCCCATTGTTGTTTTGCTTATTAAATATAGGTTTGTTTTCAACCAAATTAGCCTTAACCTTAGGAAGTGATTCCATTTTATCTTTTAAGTGATTTGCCTCTTCAGTTCTCATGTGACTTATAAGTTCTTGTAAACTCATGTCCTTCTTTTTATGTTTTAAAGAATTGCGATAATCATTCCAAGTAGATGGAAATTTTTCAAGTAAAACATTTGCTTGTAAAGTTTCGCATAGTTTCATTCCTTCACCAATAATTTCACCCACAATATTTTCATATTCATGAACTTGATCCATTATAGGTTTTTCATCAACCATTTTAAAATTTATCCATTTTCCTACAATATACTTCTTTTTACCTGCATCATCAAAACCATATTTTTTAAGTAATGTTTCCCAAATTTCTTTACTAGATTTATTATTAACAAATAAATCAAAGAGTGTGTTATTCATGTGATTTAAGAGATGTCCCCTTACCAATTTGTTATCCTTTTCATGTTTGGTTAGAGCATCTTCCGCCGTCTTCTTTTGAGCATCAGTAAGTGCGGTGGAAGAAAGACTTGGATCTCTTTTTATTACCTCATTATACAGGACATAATCAACCTCTAATTGTTCAAAGAAGATGAGTAACTTTTGAGACCATCTCTTATAACTAGAACCATCTAAAGGTTCAAGCTTGGAAAGATCAGGAAGAGTCTTAGCAAGCATATTAGAAGTTATGGACGACATATTAATAACTTTCTTAAATTGTTGGAAAATATGAAAAAAATCTTCCAAAAACTTTAAAGTAACAAATTTAGAATTTAGAGAATGAAACTAAGAATGTGTTTAGCTATTGTGTTTAGTTGGAAATAAATGGTGTGACACGAACTTGTCGTTGCATTAAGAAAGTTATTTCCCTACTATCCCAAGTGTAAATAGGATGGACTTTTCCAAGGTTAACACACCCACCAAAAGTAATGTACACTCACTACTTAAGGTGTGGAGCAAAACACCACTCTTGCACAAGTGAATAGAAGTAGAAGAAGATAAGAAGAGAACTATGAAATGTGTGTCTACAAATGAAAGAAACATCATCTATTTATAGGGATATTCTAACAACTCTTTTTCAACCTTCATAAAACATGGTCAAAGAAAATAAATGTAATTTATCAAGATTAATACACCATGAATGAAAAAGAGTTGTTGGAGATTTAAATCACTCCATGAATGAAAAGGAAGTTGTTGGACAAATAAATATCATCATGAATAAAAAAAGAGTTGTTGGAGAATCCTTTAAATGGTCATTTATCTAACAATGAGCGCCCTACGTGCTCGAACGAGCACCTACTGCGATAGTGTTATCGGTTGCTTTTCACATTTCTTTACGTGATGCACTTTCATCCCTTTTTGTTCCTCCTTGAAGTGCTAAATCTTTACTAAATTCCATACTTATACCAAAATAGTATTGTTTCAATAAGTCAATTTCTTCGAAACTTGTTTAGTTATCTAAATGAGCATGCATGATATATCGCAATTACATATCATATCTTCAAATTTCAAATTTCGGAGAAAAATCTTAAATCTTAATCATTTCAAAAGTTTAACTTTTTTAATTACATTGAACTTTAAAAGTGAGAACATAGATTATTTTTAGAGCCATGTTAAAAAGGAAAGGAATAGTAAAATACAATAATGGTGAACACACTCCATTAAAGATGGAGGACTCTAGATCCATCCAAAGTGTTGTGCTGTCAATACTCAACACTAGTAGTACTATATAGCAATGTACTCCCACCCTACCACAACATTTGTCTCATTTTCGTATTTAATGTGTTTTAAAAAAATTGCTTTAATTTTATTTTTGACTATAACTTAAATTTTTAACAACTTTGGCCAAAACCTGTCTTTCAGTGATATGATTTCAAAACAATGATTTTATATCACATAATTTCTATTGATTGATCTATATTAACTTATATGTGGAGCGCATTTATAGTGAGATCGTCTCATATAACAATTTATATTTCTTTAATTGTCATCACCCAATTTTTTATCTAATAAATACTCCTTTTGACCCGCTAAAATTGTCATACGAACCAAATTTTTCGTGTAGACCGAATTTGTTGTATAGGCATTTGTTGGGAAAACTAAAAAAAAGAATAAGAAAAAACAATTATTTTAAGGTAATGGGAGAAATATGTAAATGAGATGAAAATTAAGAATAATTAAATATGTGGCAGTGTGGGTGAAAATAAAAAAAAGTCACGGTCAAAAAGAACAATTTAAACAAATTTGATGGGGTGGATTAAAGAGAAAAATAAGATAAATTTCAAGCGACAGTAGGAGTTTTTCTTTCATCCACTTTTGTCGGTTTGTTTACGAGTTACATATGAAGCAAATTTAATGGGAATTCAATAGACCAGATAAGGTTCGAGCCGAACTTAAGCAAATATGGACTAGACCAGATAAGGGCCCGTTAAAATTAATATGTGCTTTAAAAATTATTTTTACTACTAAAAAATATTTTAATCCCCATTTATCAATTATAACAACTAAATTATCATAGACTATTAATAATTTCATTTACATTGTCATTTATAATATTTAAATTATACATTAATTTTACTATATACAAAGACTCGTTTTCGGCCCTTATTGAGCCCTTTTATAGCCCGCTTCATTTTAATTACAGTAAAACTCATTCTCGGCCCGACCCTTACAAAGGTTTTCTAAAAACAGATCGGATAAGGGCTCAAAATGGGCGCCCGACCATTGAACACCCCTAAATGGGACAAAAATACGGCTTTCATAATTAAGATCTATCGTCTTTGTCTATTTCTGTTTTGCAAATGAAGGAGCATGAGACAAGTGGCCTTATAGTACTAGTACAATCACAAAAGCTCTACCAATTTGTTTCTTTTTCATTGAATTCTCGGCCCTTTTATTTATTGTATGTCCACTTTATTATTTAGTGCATCATTTTTAAGAAGAATGAAAACGAAAACAATGTTGGCTCTAAAAATGAAGTTACTCTATGCTCTTCTCTGTTTCACCCTCTTTGTCCAAGGTTTGCTTACTACTTCTATTTCTTGCATTTTAGTGAGGTTATGTACATGAATAAAATGTGAGTGTGTTTGATTAATTGTTTCTAAAAGCATCCTTATTAGAGGTGTTCATTCAGGTCGGGTTCAAGGCCGACCCTAACGATGGGCAATAGCGGTCGTCGCTCAAGGTCCCATGTCAAAAAATCAAAATTAATGGTTGTAGGAGGTCCATACATGTTATAAATTACAAAGGAAAAGGGTCCCAAAATATTTAGGCCAGTCCTGGTCAGGTTTCAGATCGGTTTAAAATTGTGTCTTGTATCTATATTAATTCTTACATTATTTTAAATTCATTTTGAAGTAGGTTTAAGTCATATTCTGTTTTAAGATCGGGTTCATATTAATTCTTACATTATTTTGAATTCATTTTGAACTAGGATTAAGTCAGGTTCGGTTTTAAGGTCGGGTAAATATCTTATCATTGGATCTATTTTGAACCCCTCTACTTGTCATCAGTGGAAAAGCCACATTGGGTTATGGGTAGGTGAGTCTAGGGAAGACAAACTGGGCGAATAGGTGCAGTATGCCTTTTTCATAAGCTCATACTTATATCCAAGTAAAATTTGCGTACGTACTTACGCTTTTCATACCCATGTTTGTCTATCATTTAGACCCATTTCCACAACTATAACCTACTAGGTATCCTCATTATGGATATACTCACCTTGACCCAACCTATATCTGGCACCTGCCTCACTTTCATTCCAAGTTATGCTCCATAAAATTGTAATTTTCCACATATTTAATTGGCTAACTAAATTTTATTCAAAACATACAATGTAATAAAAATAAAATTAATATTTATAATTTTTTTTGTCAACAGCTATCAATAAAAATATATAAAATCAATATAGAGTAGCACTTGTAGATATGGGGTGGGCCGGGTGGATATGGGGCGGGTAAGGCCACATAATACCCACCAGGCCACCACTCCAACACCCACTATCCGTGGTGGGTACGACTTTTCATACCCATATCCACTAACTATTCATCAAATTCATATCTATAGTGTCCCCATTGGGACGAATGCGTTGCGAAATCCATCTATAATTATATTTTCTTGTCATCTCTAAATAGATCCTGATTCAAATGTGCGTTAGTTGTGGTTTTTAATATGACCCTTAATTAATTAGTTGTAGTTTTAATAAGATGCAAGGGGAGATTAAATATCACAAAATAAAATTTATAAAAGTTTTGTGTTTAAAATAATATAATGCTATTTTTAAAAATATTGATTTCATTTGAAATTGTAGATTTGACTCTAATATGTAATGTTTGACAAATAAAAAAATTTTAAATTTAAACTTAAGTCAAATCCACCAATGTTTTAAAAGTGGTATGGATTTGCGAATGACTTTTCTAACCTTGCCATTCTCAATTTTCTTTATGCCATGTTTGGGAACAATGATTTCATTTGAAAATTTGGAATCGACAGGAAGCGTTTGGAAACACACATTTCATTTCAAATTGTGAATTTCAATTATGAAATCATAATGAAGAATTTGAAATGACAAAGATTGGGGTGTCATTCTCAAATCCTCATTTTAATTAACTACTTTTATAACATTCGTGGATTTGGCTCAAATCCAAATTTAAATTCTTGTTATTGCCAAACACTAACTTTAAGTCAAATTCATATTTGCAAATGAAATCATCATTCCCAAACATACCATATGAATTCATAATTGAAATTTACAATTTGAAATGATTTATTTGGTTCCAAACACAACTTAAATAAATTTCTAATTACAGTTTGTCACCTTAACTGTTTCAAATCATTTGATAATTCTATCATGTAAATTTTTGTGAAAAGTAGCATGTTATTTTAAATATGTATTTTCTTTATAAATTTCATTATTATATAATAACATAACTTCATGTTATTTTAAACATGTTTTCAATCGAGTCAATTTCAAAGCAAGTTAATTTTAGATTGGGTGATCATTTTCAGATTGAGTTGTGTCGAGTTCAGTTCGACCCCATAGGTCAATGATTTTGTATGCGTAAATAAATTTTGTAAAGAAGAATAAAATTTGGAGAAGAAAAGCATGATTATGGAAGTAGACCCGTCAAAATGATCGATCAGACATGTTTAGGTTAGATTATCTTTAATCAGGTCGATTTTAAAGCGGGTTAATTTCAAATTGAGTCATTTTCAAAGTGAGTTGTGTCGAGTTCAGGTTAACCCATAGGTCTATCATTTTTAGAACTTTTTCTTATCATTAAATAATTTTTGAAAATATGTAATAATTATTTGTTTTATAAAAATATTAAAAAAGAAAAACAATATACCAGTTTAAGACCACTGCAAAGAATTATTGACTTAAACCACAAACTAAAATTGATTAGAAACATAATGCATTCGAAATAAAAACAATGACAAAGAACTAAAAAATTGAAAAAAAAAAAACAGGTCAAAATGGTCGAATTCGATCACAATCAAAACGATTGATCAGGGTTGTTTCGGGTAATGGGTCAAATATATCCGTTTGAGTTCCTGATCAATTTCTAGTCGAATCAAAATTTAACGGGTTAACCTTACATATAATTTTAATTTCCACCATAGTTACACTAAGATTTAATCATCACCACTATTTTTTGAGATCATGATAGAATCAATTTCTCTCTAGGCAGGGCTCTCACCTTCATGGGTAAATTGACCGCTTTCCTCTAATATTTCCTCTTAAGGGAGTACGGGTATGGATTGTCCGTCACATTCCCTCACCCAGACCCTATTTTCGAGCGGGATATTAGATTGTTGCTGTTGATGATGATGATGATAGAATCATACATTTATATATCCTTTTTACATTACATAAGTACTCCTTATAAGAATTTTTTACAGGATTTGGGCAGTGTTCATTGAAGAACATGAACATACAACAAACAAAGATAGTAAAGAGGGCAGCACAGCCAGTTTGGAATGTGACAATTACCAATAATTGTTATTGCTCTCAATCTAATGTTAGAATTTATTGCATGGGGATTCAATCCTTAAAAAAACAAGTATTTGATCCTTCAATTGTGAAGATAGTAAAGAGTCAAGGTTTGGTCAACAATGGGAAGCCTATTTATCCTTATACTTCAATTGGATTTACCTATGTTTCTAATGTGCCTCTTCAATATAAGTTTCTTTCTTCTCAAATTGCATGTTCTTAGAAGATTTAGTAACTTTAAACTATGTTCTGTGAGTTGTGATCGTATTGTAAAAGTTTTCAGTGTTATGTGTAATCACGGAAGTTAAGTTCGGAATAAATTGTTTATCTGTTTTGTAGCAAAGTAGTTGTGTTATTAGTTGGATCCAATTTATTAATAAAAGTATTGTTAGTGCAAGTGTCAAAACTCGTGATAGTAATGATGAATTTGATCACTTAATCGAAGATGCTTTAGTTTGTACTTTGGAGAAGGACTTTGAGGATGTGTAGAATTATAGTGAGTTGAGGTTTTAAACGATCAATGAAGTGATGGATGTGGGGCGTTTGGGGCTTAACTAAAGGGTGTAGAACCATGCCTTGAATGAGGTAAGACATGGAAAAGGGGTTGCTGGAACAAGGCAACACGCGAAGATCAAACAATGGGCTGCAGGTGGGTTTACTCGTTCGAGAAGAATAGTGCTCGTCTGAGTAGAAGGTATGTCAACAGGCAGTAGCTCTCTATTGAGGCTGCTCGTTTGAGCAGATCATGGGCTCGTTCTAGCAGCCCTGCCTAGGATGTTGTTCTGGCCTTTTGAGCTTCGATTTGTGCATTGATGGGGCATTATGTTCATTGTTTAATATAATGTTTATTGATATGTTAACTGTGTGTTAATGGTGAGTTATGAGGGAGTTTTAGAATGATATATGACTTCCTTATAAAAAGATACATCATTCGTAGAATCCAAAAACATCACAAACAACACAAATTGAGTGAGGGTTGGTTCTTTGTAAGAAACTTGAGAGTGTTCTTTATTTGAATTAGTATTTGAGATCTTGAGAGATTATTCTCAAGATAGACAGGTTTGTTTATACATTGTATTTTCGAATTCAATTATAAAATAAACTATTGTTGAGGGGGTATTCAAGATATCTCATATAACGTTAACTCTTGAGGCTTTCATTTCAAATAATAATCTTATTGTATAAAGTAGATAATATATTTAGTTTCACTTTTAAATAATGCAAATGGATGATGAACAACACAACATAAATAACGTTTAACATAAGATTTAAGATGTATCATCTAATTTAGGTAAAATTCACCATCCAAATTAGAGTTGTATTTCAATATAAGTTTAAAATTTTTTTTACAAACTTGATAAGAATTACAAGGGCGAAAAGTTATTTGAGAAGAAATGCTACTTTTAGGGCATGCTTGTATTGGGTGTAAATATTTAAGGGAGTAAAAAAAGTCAAACTAGTAAAATGAAAACAAATAGAGATGCATTTGAAGTAGTTGAGATAGTTGTGAAGAAGGTAAAATGAGTATAAAATAAAAATAATGAAGGAAAAAGAAGATAATTTCCCGTATTATGGAAGTAATACATTCTCCCACCCTCCCCTAGGATAAATATTTACCCCACAAAATTGAGAACTCCCTTCATTTTTCATTACTTTGCAACAATTCTTCCACTTCTACAATAATCAAATTTCACTAGTTTCTCATTTATCAACTTCATTTTCTTACTTTGACTTTTTTTACTCCCTTAAATATTTACATCCAATACAAGCATGCCCTTAGGGAGACTGTAGAGGCTAAGAAAGATTGGGTTTCAATGGGATACTAGCATGACATATAAAGACCTAAGCATGTAGTATTCATAGGGAATGTAAGGGTAGCGTACAAAATTACAAACACAAAAGTAAGCCAGAATGTTACGATAAGTTGTTGCTGGTTCGAGTAGTCAGGTAAAAGGCACCCTCTTATTCATCTTTAGGGGGTGTTTGGTTTGGGTTTTTGGTAGAGTTGGAAACGGAATCAATTACCGTTTCTCTTACAATGTGTTTGTTTAATGGTAAAAGAAACAAAAACTGTTTCTTGCCTCTAACGGTTTCCGTTATTTTGTTTCCAGGGTAAAATTTGAGGAAACAATTACCGTTTCCCAACTTTAACCCAAGAAAACAAGGTTTTCTCTCTCATCTCTCTCATCTCTCTCATTCTGATTGAAGAATCCTCAAATCAACAAGAGTTCTGATTCTGAAATCAACAAGAAATCAACAAGAGTTCTCAGCGTTTCCGTTATTCTGAAATCATTGTGGAGGATCTAATAGAGCGATTCTCAGAGTACATTTCAAGGTATGAAAAACGATTTTTGCTTGATTATCTATCTTTGATTGTTAAGAAGGTTTTTTTTTTTTAATTTTTTGATGGTTTGCGTTTTTTTTTTTTTCAAGTGGAATGTCGATCTGGAATGTCGTCTGATTTGTTTTTGTTCATCACAACCCAGAAAAACTTGCTCAAACCAACGCCTATCCATGGCCGCCAATATCTGAGAATAGTAGCTTTCTGCCATGGCCGTAGTTATAAAAATTCCTTATTGGGACATTTAGGAGATTATCATTGTCAAATTATTTTTTAATTTGAGGTATTGTTTGGTTGTTAGGTTAATAATAATATCTGGTATATAAGGTGGGTGCTTTTCTAGAATTTGTTTATACTTTGGATATTCTTGAGTTATTCCTTTGTTTGATTCATAATATGAGGTTGTTTTAATTCATAATGTGAATTTCACATCCTTTGAATTTAAGGGGTCGAACATTGTTCAAATATAAATATAATTAATTGTGATTATAGAATGATTAGGAAGGAAGAAGAATAATATTTGGTGTCATGTGCAATCATTCATCTTTGCAAGATCATTGTTTTGTCAATATCTTCTACATAGCTATTGTATATTGTATATTGATACTATTGTATATTTTTTGGACTGGTTTTTCAAGGTTTCTACAATGCCTCGACTTATGCGTTCCATAAGGAAGAAAAAGCTTAAACAAATACAACTAGTTATTTCAATGGTTATTATTATTTTGATGATGTATTGGATGTGGCATATGATGTGTGTTGTTACAATAAGGGGTGTTCAATTAAAAGAAAGGAAAAGAAACAAAAAATTGCTACGAATGTTAGTTTTGAGAGGGCTTTATAGAGAGAGTGATGTGAAATGCAAGAGTGAGCTTCGCGTTAATAGAAGAACTTTCAATATTATTTGTGAGATGCTTAGAGACATTGGGGGTTTAAGTGGAACAAAAAACATGTCGCTTCAAGAGATCGTAGCCATGTTTTTATACACATTGGCTCATCATAAGAAGAATAGGTCTATTGGACAATATTTCTTTAGAAGTGGAGAAACCGTGAGCCGGCAATTTCACCTTTGTTTAAGGGCTTTTCTCAAGTTGCATGAAGTACTACTTTACAATCCCACGTCAATATCGGATGATTGTGAAGATGAAAGGTGGAAATCTTTCAAGGTATTGGTTTTTTCTAAGCCCGTTGCTAGGATTTTCTTATTTTTGCTTGTTTGTAAGTAATATTTTTCGTATTTTTGTAGAATTGTTTAGGGGCATTAGATGGGACTTACATTAATGTAAATGTGCCTTCACAAGAACGACCTAAGTATAGAACAAGAAAAGGAACAATTGCTATGAATGTATTGGGTGTTTGTGCACCCAATATGCAATTTATTTATGTTCTTCCTGGTTGGGAAGGTTCGACCCATGATATGCGTGTACTTCGCAATGCTCTCTCTAGACCAAACGGTTTTAGGGTACCTCGAGGTAAGTGAAGCTCATCATTCTTTTGTGAGTGTATAAGTTTTGTTAGTTTTGGTAGGTAGTAATCCGTTTCTTTAATAACTTTGAAGGTAATTATTATTTGGTTGATGCGGGATATACGAATTGTGAGGGCTTTCTTGCTCCATATAGAGGTCAAAGATACCATTTAAAAGAATGGACGGATCAACAACCCGAAAGTGCCGAGGAGTTCTATAACATGAAACATGCTAGGGCGCGAAATGTCATTGAGAGATGTTTTGGTCTGCTTAAAGGAAGATGGAGTATTCTTAGAAGTCCTTCATTTTTTCCTATTAGAACTCATGGGCGTATCGTGATGGCTTGTTGCTTATTGCATAATCTAATTAGAAAATTCATGCCTACGGATGATATAAACGAAGATGAATTGAATGAATCCAATGATGATTCCGAAAGTGATTCCGATGATGAAAGGGAATTTATTACAAGTGTTGCTACTTCGGATCATTGGACCAATTTTAGAAATAACTTAGCCCAAGATATGTTTAATGATTGGAGGGCGAGAGGTAGACATGGTCAATAGCAAACAATGTATGCTTTTTCTTTAATATATGTTTAAAGATGAATTATGCTACTGTTGCTGTCTTTGTATGCTATTATTTAAAGATGATATGTCTGATTATATTTTATAGGATCATTTTATAACAATTAATTATATTTGTTTAGGATGGAGACTAGCAATCGAGGAAGAGGTAAAAATAAAAGGTATTGGACGTATGAAGAAGATGCGGTTCTAATAAGATATTTGCATGAGTTGAGTTGCGATCCGAAGTGGAAGTGTGAGAATGGGTTTAAGAATGGTTACATGAATAAATTGGAAGAGATGATCAATGGTGTACTTCCTAATTGTGGCTTGAGAGCGGTTCCCCACATTGAGTCGAGGATCAAGCATTGGTCGGAGAAATATA
This sequence comes from Amaranthus cruentus, assembly GCA_019425755.1. Taxonomy (NCBI): domain Eukaryota; kingdom Viridiplantae; phylum Streptophyta; class Magnoliopsida; order Caryophyllales; family Amaranthaceae; genus Amaranthus; species Amaranthus cruentus. Next base: position 10,068,867 of record CM033466.1, read on the forward strand.
GTGCATTTGCAGAAATGCTATCCACCTCAGGATTTGGATGGGATGCTGAAAAGAAATTGTTGCAAGTAGACAAGGCCATGTACGATGAATGGGTGAAGGTATGAACTGCTATTTCATTCCTCTTTGTTTGTTTGCTGTATTCAATTGTATTTCAGAAACGTTTAGCTACATTACATAGTTTGTTTGCTGTATTTTGAAACACAAGTTCAAGTATAGTTAGCTGTTTGCTGTATGAACCAATCTTTGCTAGTTTCTTCACCCAAATCTTGAGCTTTTCTTTTGTTATTAATGGTAATACTAGGAGTATTATTTCTTGATGATATAATGGATGCTGATTCTGATAAACCAGGATGATCCTGATCCTGATCTTTAATGGATGTAACTGTAAAGGACAGGGTGGCATACTAATAGGATTTGTTAGTTGGGCTTCCCAATTTAGATCATTATTATCAACATATGAATTATAATTACAATTGGGTGTCAAAATATTTGGATTTCTGGTGTAGTTTCCCATTTTTTGATTATGATTTTGATTTTGAGTTTTGGGGTTGTGAGTTTTGGATATTGGAACGCAAGTTCATGTTTATAATTTGTTTGATATCAGGTGATTATCTTAGTACAGTAAACATTTGTTTGATATCAAACCAGCATTTGTACCCATAACTTGCTAGATCAAAATAGGTTTGTATTTGATATAAACTCTAGATTTGTGTGCGTTTGGAAGTCATTAAAATCATTTGTAATTTGACTTGTATGGCAGACTCATAAGAAAGCTAAAGGGTTGTTTGGAGTTCCATTCATTCACTATGAAACTCTTGCGGAGATATACGCAAAAGACAAAGCTACCGGAGATGTAAGTGAGTCATTCGTTGATGCCATAGAAGGTATTGATCAAGAGATTGATAAGCAACCATTGATTGTCGAGAGTGATGAAGAAGATGATGTGAATTCTACTAATTCGGACACTTATTCTTCTACAAGTCAATCTAGAAAACGCCCCGTGAAGATAGAGGATGATCATATAACTCCTTCAAAAATGGCAAAAGTGAAGGCTTCTACAATTGATTCTTCCGCAAGTGATTCTACTACTCAATTTGGAAAACACTCTATAAAGGCAAAGGAGGTTAAGGTGAAAGGAAAGAACAAGGTAAATTTGAAGAGTTTGTGTAGGAATGATGATAATGATTTGGTGGCCTCCCTTCATGATGTTTCCAACAATTTTGGGAAGATATTTGAAAATATCAATGTTAATCTTGGGACTATGGCTAGTGCATGGTCTAAAGCGGAAGAAAGGGAGCAAAGGATGGATGAAAAGGTGAACAAGGTATTGGACGAGGTGATGAAGTTAGATGGCATTTCTCCATCCGAAGCTTTAGAGGTTGCTACTATTCTCATGGCGGAAGAACATAAGCTTCGTATCTTCTATCAAGCACCATTTAACATGAAAAAACAATATGCAATTGATCTTCTCAAAAAAAAGTAGCATTTGGTTGTTGCCATGTCTTTGTTTTTTTTGTTGAACATTTGCAACTTGAACAATACTTGAAAGTTCATATTGGAAAATGCTATGTTTGATCTTATTTAGGCTTGAACTATGTTGAGCTTTATCAAAGAAATCTTTTTTTAATGTTTGTTTAAAGTTAATTTTTGTTCAAAAATTGACAAAATGCCCTTTGGAGATTATTATTAAAAACTTAACTTATGTATCAAACCAAACAATAAGTAAGGGAAACGTAAACAAGTGTTTCCCTTACATTATTATACCAAACATCATATAACCATAACCCTTACCTTTACCCTTACCCTTATTTATTAATTCCCTTTCCCTTACATTTTCTCTTTCCATACCAAACACCCCCTTAGTTTATTCTATTATCACTTTGCCCATATGATTCCTCAAACGTCTTACATATGGTAGTATCCTTTAAATTTTATTAATAATGAGTTAATATTACAATTTCCAACTATAACTAAGTTGGATATACCAATTATTAATTAATTTCAACTTTTGAATATTCAATCATATTGACAAAATAACTTATTTTTCAAACTATATAAAATAATGTAATTTTAATTAAAATAACAATAAAAAATAGGCTTAAATGTTTGTGTCTACAAAATGCAAAATAAAAATATTAAAACAAAATTTAAAAAATATTGAATATTTCAATGTACGACCGGGAGTAAACTAGATATACGAATTCCGAATACACAAATTCTTGTGACAAACGGTCTCTTTGAGAAACCATCTCTAATTTAGCCAACCCATTATATATTTTTTAAAATATTGTAAATAGGAATTAACAATAATGTAAGTAGACATTTAAGATATTGAAGGTATGTGTGATACCCCGTTATTTTACGATCAAATTTCTTTATGGATATTATGTGTATATATTATGTAATAATATTTTATGTTTAACAACCAATTGATATTTATAAGCGTGGACTAGAATACACTTCGAATAAAATTATTATGAATATATAGCAAGTGATAACGCGAAGGATCCTATTAAAATTAAAATTTATAACATTGGTAATTGATCATTATTATTATTTTGTGTATTATATGACAAATCTTTATCTTATCTATTAAAAAAAATATACGGTTATTCTTATTAGTTATGAGTTATAATTTGAATGAGGATATTATTAGCAAGTTATTTGAATATAACTATACATTTTCTTAAGTAGTGGAATAGGGGCTTATATTAGTAATTATTAACTACCATTAAATAGCCATGTTTTCCATCTTCCTTATTTAACTATATACTCATATTTAATCTTAATATTTATTATCATTATGATCTATTCATTTTCCCTTTATCTTATAAACTCATGAAGCCATTCTACTTAGAAGTTAAGTTATGAAACTCAACCTACGTAATTAAGTAAAACCCTCTCGTCTTCCCCATCTTACCCTATAAATACCTAGCTATATTGAGAAGTCAAGTACTCCTCCACATCATACGTTCTTCTCATCCATTAAAATAATAATATTAGTAGTCACGACGTCAAATCGACGACGTGTGGGATTAAGAATATGAGTTCATTCGGGTGGTTTATTTCGTTTCATTCCCTTACGTCTTTTGTCCCTATTTCTATTTCGAGGTGAGTAGTTATGTCTAATAATTTTATATCTTTAATTCTTGAAAATATTGATAAGTTTTAAGACTATTGCCGACAATAATGTGCAAGTTTTTCCAAATAAAAATGTTAAGGATGATGAAGTTTTGCAAATACTAAATAATATAACATATGTTTTTAGCCACTAATCCTTTTGTCATTATTTCTCTTTATTTATTTTTATATATTTTAGAACCTTACTATGAAAAATGAGAGCCTTCGGTTGATAGTTAATTCTTTTAATTATTATTAGAATTTTCTTTTTATTTATCATTTAATTTTATTCTTTCTAAGTGGCATTTTGATTTGTGTACTGGTTTCGAAATGGTGCTAATCAGTTTACAACAATTTACTACTTCTTTTGATCTCAAATATATTGCTTTAATTATTTTTATTATTTAATAAATACAATTGATCTTTTAGTAACTCATTTTGTTACGTGGCAAAGCGTTTTTCTTACGGTGGACAGTGGTGTTTTTTTTTTTATCTTGCGATATGATTTGAAAAGCTATAGACATTAATATAAAAAATTGTTTTGCCCCGGACCGTGTAGGGTAGGTCAACCCTTTGTGCACCTAAACGTGACATGTGTTTATATATATTGCCAAGAGCAAATTACCTCCCTAAGGTGTCTGGTGGATCGGCCTTTGGAAGGAGTCCATGAAAGGGGATGTTTTATACTATATGTGTATTTCTTTAAAGTATGACAACTATACCATGTGATTGAGTGTATTTTGGTTTATAGAAAATATATATATAAGTACTTTACGATTTTATAGATTTCGAAAATGACAATTATATATTTTAAAGTCAAAAGTTTTCAAGTATAAATAGTTTTACGCGTTAGAGTAACTATTCACTGAGTTGTGACTCATGTGTTTGTGTTTTTGTTTTCCACAGGTAATGGCAAGTTGTTTGACGTGTTTAGTGCATGAGGGTGGGGAGACGTAGACCACACGTCATAAGTGCATTTTGAATAATTTGTGTTAGAAAATTTATTTTCCTTAAAATTATATTAGTTTTAATATTTGTTTTGACGCCTTACACTTTCTAAGTGTGGCGGACACCCTGGTTGAACCTTCCGCTGCTATGAGATACTTCTATTATTTAAGTCTCATTGTATTTTTTTTATTAGTGTAAAAATTAGGGGTGTTACAGTATGCATTAAGGATACGCTAAGTAAGCACTAAGGATAATATAAGTAGGTATTAAAATAACAGTAAGTAGACTATTAGTCTTTAATGGGTTGGGCTTGAGATATGTTTCTCAAAGAGACGGTCTTTCAAAAGACTAGTTATTCCGAGTAGGAGTGTTCAACGGTCCTAACCCGGACCGGACCGGACCGAAACTGGTTGGACCGGAAGACCGGAATTTCGAATATGCTAAGATCGGAGACCATACCGGTTCCATCTGGTTCGGTCTAGCCCGGATTCTTCCGGTCCGGTCCGGGTTTAGACCGGTTAGACCGAAAATAATTTTTTATACCAAAAATAAATTAAAAAAAGGAATATTTTAAAATAATTTAGCAAATTAATTATTATAAAATTAAATATTTGAATTAAAAAATTATTTTTTGTTGAAAATAAAATATTTAAAGCCATTTAAATAAGTATATACATAATAATCGTAAATATTATTCCCCTTCAAAATCACTTTTATATTCGGTCTAAGCCGGATTTTTCCGAGTTTAAACCGGACCGGAAATCCAGAATGATAAATAAGTAAGACCCGGAGACCGGACCGGACCGGTGAACAATTTTTACTACATTCTTGTGAGAGACGGTCTCTTTGAAAAACCATTTCCAATTGGGCCGGTCCGTTATATGTTTTTCAAAATATTGTAAGTAGGCATTAAGAATAATGTAAGTAGTCATTTAAGATATTAAAAATAGGCATTAAAAATGTGATAAGTAGACATTAAAGATAATATAAATATGCATTAAGAATACGGTAAATAGACATTAATCTTTGAGGGATTGGGCTTGAGATAGTTGAGAGACTAGCTATTTTTTACTATTTGTATCAGATTTTGAACAAGTCTATTGGATGCTTCCAAATACACGGTTGAGCCGTTGGCCTACTTTCACTAACAAACAGACCTACTTCAAATCTCAATTTTTTTCCGGGCAAAAATAACTCCCACCATTAAACAAATTCTTCTACACTTCGTCATTATCGCCTCAAATTCTGTTTTTCCCTCCATTAATCAAAACTATGAGCAATAATAATTGGGATGAATGGGTTGATTTGGCACTCCTAAAGTTAGAGTCCTCGAAATTACTTCGTTCTCTTAGACCCATCAATGTTTCCAACAATTGCTCCAATTTTCATGAATACAAAGTGTTCGACAGATTGCATCAATGGGATAGAACCTCTATTGAAGTTACTATTTCTGAATCTACTTTTCACAATTGGCTTAATGACATTCCTTCTTGTGGTATTTCCTCTTCTGGAACTATTTTGTTCTTGTTTTTTTGGATTAATTTTTTTCCAATGTGGGTTTTTTCCAGGTTCGATTTATATGTTACTGTTATTTATTTTTGAATTTGTTATGTGGGTGATTTAAATTGAATGCATTTATAAAGGAATTAGGTTAATTGGGATTGTGCTTTGTAGTTGTAGGTTAATGTGATCGGAGAAAGGAGTAAACTTGGAGCCATTATTCAAATTTATCATGGTTTTTTCATCATGTGGGTATTTGAAATTGAATAATTGTTACACAAAAAGAAGTTAATTTTCAGTGTGTACTATAAAGTATAAAAAGCTATGTTACTGACACTTTGCTTACCTTGATCATCCATGCCAGACCCTTTGACACTAGAACATGGATGGTTACTTTGACAGTGGTTCAAAATGTTGATATGTTTTTTCTGATGACTACACTTGATCTTATTGTATAATTTTTTCGAATGTGATGAAAAGTATAATTATCTGGAATCTTGTTTGATTCGTTATGATGGATATGTTTATCATTTCAACTTTTTATAATTTTTATTATGCATATTTGAAGATATTTAATGTTTAAATAATGCATTGGATATGATGAAAATTGAAAACGTGATCAATAAAGAAAACTGCGGAGACATTTTAATGAGTTAGCCAAGTTTGAAACCTAAATACTATTCGAGTATAACTTGTATACACGAGTTCAATTAACATAGGTTCAATTATTTGAAAATTAATGTAATTGGAAAGGGAATGAAGTTGGATTGATTAGAAGAGACGGGGATTCCAACTTGGGACTTGTTATGTGAGAAGTGTTACATATGTGTTGATAGGTAGACTTTGACCTTTATGACTCTTGATTTGCTTAGGAACTACTGATGATCCTAAGAATGAAGACACTAATGAAGGAGGAAATTCATGCTCTGGCCGGGACAGAAAGCTATTGTTGTTTTCAGGGAATGATTATTTGGGCTTAAGTTCACATCCCACAATTAGAATGGCTGCTGTTAAGGTGTTTTATTGTTTTATTCATTCATTGATTGAATTTTTTAATTTGCATTGAAGGTGATAATGTGTACTACTCATACTAGGCAGCACAAGAACATGGAATGGGTCCAAGAGGTTCTGCCTTGATATGTGGATATACTGATTATCATGGACAATTGGAAGCTTGTTTAGCAGGGTTGAAGAATAAAGAGGTTCGTATGCTCATAGTCTTGTTGTCATTTGTGTTTAGTCAATTAATGTTATGTTTGGTGACTCAATAATCCCAATTTGTTATTATGATGAATAATGCTTAGTTGTGAAACTGTCTGTGAAGCACCTGATGATCGCTCGACCGGCTGCTCGACCATGCTTGGTTGCTCGATCTGGTCAAGCAAGAGATCAGAAGCTCTGTTTGTATTCTGATCTCTCGCTCGACCTCACATGTCGCTCGACTCGGTCGAGCGGATTTGCGGGACATTTTGTTAAATGCGATAAGTTCATTTCTGTTCGTGGCATTCTTTATATTAGTTCTTCTGTTTCCAAAGCCTATATAAGGCTATTGTATATCTCTTATACATATGATGTAAGATCATTTGATCAATAGCAATTGGAAATTGAGTTGAGTGCCACATTTAAATACTTAAGAGTTTTAGTGAGAGTTTTTTGGGGCTAGTCTAATATCACATTGATATTAGGATTTTCTTCACCTCCCAATTCTTGTGTTGTTTTTCTTTGTTTTGCAATTTCTGTTTTTGATCGTTCTTGTTCTTTCATTGATTATTTGGATCAAACTCCAACAATTAAAGTGTTTGGTATACTTATGCTGAAGTTTCATGACTGGTAGCAATTAAAAATTTCGGTTGTATATGATGACCTTGCCATATAATATAACGAAAGATGTTTAATGGCGTTCATGTAATGAAGTTCCGGTTCTCAAAATTTTCTTGATCATGATCGACTATAAAACATCTTCGTATTTAGTATCAGAAAACGTTGGTACAATGCCCTTCGCTTTGCATTCTGTCAGATGGACATGGACTTACTAATAGCGATCTTTATCATGTAGGATTGTCTTCTTTGTCCTACGGGTTTTGCTGCAAATATGGCCTTCATGGTAGCAGTAGGAAGCATTGCCTCTCTCCTTGCATCTGGCAGAATACCTCATAAATCTGAAAAAGTTGTTGTTTTCTCAGATGCTCTTAATCATGCATCAATTATTGATGGTCTCCGCCTTGGTGAACGTTTAAATTGTATAGAAACCTTTGTCTACCGACATTGTGATATGTCCCATCTTGATGCACTTCTGTATGTCTTTGTTTGCCCTACTTATGTCAAAAAAGTTGATTTGCAAATTTCAAATTCTTTTGTGATTTATATAGTTTTGGCTTTCCTATTCTCTCAGATCAGATTGCACAACGGCTAGAAAGTTGGTTGTGACTGATAGGTTAGTCCTACATGTTATGCTTTTGTTCACCTTATCCTTTTTTATAAATAAATACTACTAGATTGTTGAGAAGGTAAACACTTAGACTTCTATGCATTTCTATGTCACTTAATTGTAAAATTGATTATTATTTTGGCAGCTTATTTAGTATGGACGGAGACTTCGCACCAATGGCTGAGCTAGTGAAACTACGTAAGAAGCATGGTTTTTTGTTGGTTATTGATGATGTAGGTGCTCCCTTTACATTTCTTCAATGATTTCCAGTAATACATATCAGTGTCACATGATTCGTTTTTGCGAAATCAAAAAAAGCAAATGGTCGGTTTTAGGTTATTTTTGAACCATTTTGAGCGAATCGCGAATCCAAAAGGCGAACTAGCTAGCGAATTATGACACACGCACAACAAATCATGCATAACCTTCCTCTTTTGATCTTTTCCATTTTGTAAATTCAGGCTCATGGGACTTTTACTTGTGGCAAAAGTGGTGGGGGAGTGGCTCAGGAGTTTGATTGTGAAAGTGATGTTGATATATGTATTGGCACTTTAAGTAAAGCAGCAGGGTGCACTGGTGGTTTCATAGCATGCAGGTATCGCCGCAATTGATCAATTTCTACAGTCAAGTAGGATCTTGTTTTAAATCGTCTAATAGTATATTTTCATGATATTAACTTTATAATTTTCATTTATGCATAATTAAATATATAAATGATCAAAATAACGCATTGAGTTGCATAAAATGTCAAATATAGCAAGTATAATGGAACAGAGTTAGTATATAAGAAGTAACCGACATTAATACATAAAGCTTTCCTCTTTTTGCCTGTTACATATCATGGATCATAGATGCAAACGGAAACAGCTTTTTTGAAGCTACTCATGCATTTCCTCTGTTTTTTATTGATCACAGCAAAAGATGGAAACAACTTATTATGTCCAGGGGCCGCTCCTTTATATATTCCACTGCTATGCCTATACCAATGGCTGCTGCTGCCCATGGTAACGTGACTATTTTTGTATTTCTCTGTTCGCTTTATATGTCATAATGCACACCAATTAGCATTCTGCGCCAATGAAAGCAGTTTGATTTGTATCTGTCGGGTTCTCCTAGGGTTCACAAAGAAATGAAAGTAGTTATTTGTTTATGTAGATGTTGCACTTCCAGGAAACTTTTTGATATCACGCTCTTAAAACGATGTAGAACAGTAGAAGTACTAGTTTAGCGCTTTGAATTTTGTTCATTTGCTACTCTCGATTATGTATACTTATTTACATAAAGTTGAAGATAATGTTTGCTGTCAAGGGTTCATCGGAAACAACCTCTTTGTAAATTACAAGGGTAAGGTTGTGTTTGTCTGACCCACTTAACAACATTGCGATAATGGCATGTTGTTTCAACTCTCGGTTATGCCTTTGGTTTTATTTGTGTGGGTGGAAAAGGATTGAAAACGAAGAGGGGGAATCGATTTTTTCATGTTTCATATTCGAAGAGCCAAGTGAACAGATATTCATTTACAATGACTTTTTTCAAGGTGCTGATATGTGTGCAGAAATATGCTTATATGCTTTATCTATCTAATGACATTGCATAGCAGCTGCTGCTTTTGTTGCGGAACAAGAAGCCTGGCGTAGAAAAGCTCTCCAGGAACGAGTACAAGACTTTCGAGACCTCACTGGAATCCCGATTGCAAGTCACATCGTCTCCATTATAGTGGGGAGTGAAGAGAAGTCATTGCTAGCTAGTCGGTAAGTATTCCTTCGTCCCATCTTTCTTCCTCGCTTTTGAGCAATTCTTGACTTTCCCACCCTCGTCTTCTTGCAGGCACATGCTGGAATCTGGATTCCATGTTACTGCAATTAGACCGCCCACCGTCCCTCCTAATTCTTGCAGGTATTTCACTTTTGTCCTCTATCCACTTTTTGATTCCTGCCATTCTACAGGCTACCATAAGTTTATACTTGTGATCAGTAAAGAGTGCTGAATCTTTTCCACTTAGGCGGGGAAATTTTTGCAACTACAACATTACATTACGTTAGAGTATAACATATCGCAGGGCTTCAACCATCAGCTTAAGTTTTTGGTTTAGTTGGTTCTTTGACATGGTATCAGGGTCAGTGTGACTAGAGGTCACGGTTCAAATCTCAACCACCCCTTAAATTTAAGTGGAATCTTTTGCACCAGGTATGAAGAGGGTCTGTGTTGCATCTACACTTCTAGCCCATAGGACTCTCGTGTGAGGGGGCGTGTTAGAGTATATAACATATTCTGGGGCTTCAACTATCAGCTTAAGCTTTTGGTTGAGTTGGTTTCTGGACACATTATCCTAACGCCATTAGGGGTTTCAGCAATGCTAGTCTTTCAATGAGTCATGCATGCAGCGTTGATAAATAAAATTCATTGAAACTCTTGAGTCGGAAGTGAGTTTAAGGATAGACTGTAAAGCTAGAAAGAATCGAGTCTTAATAATAAAAAAAGTAAATGAAGCGAGTGGAAATCTAATGAGGTAGAGTATGAACATTGAAGTTTAAGTCTGAGGATATTCACACCCTAAGTATCTCCCCACCTGTTTGAGAGGATCATATGTAATGTAAGCAACCTTAACTTTGTTAATAAAAATTGAGCTTATTGAAGATATAGAAAATGAGATTAACGATGTACACCAAATCTTCTAGATTCATTGTTATCTCGTTATTCAATATAAGGTCGATTCTGTCATTCTAGTCGTTAATGGGTGTTTGGAAAAATAACGGAGACATAATCATCATTATAAATGTAGACGTATTATATACTTCATTAACCAGAATTTTCGCATATTAGACCCCTTTCTAGCTCTGGGTCTAGGCAAATGCCTAACTTGCCTAGGATCAGAAACGACTCTAACCCGTTGAGCTGGTTTAATGTGTTTTTTATTTTCTTTTTGGGACCCAGACTGAGGATTACATTGAGTGCTGCACATACAAGGAAAGATGTGAAGAAGCTTGTTGATGCATTGTCTCGCTTCATAAGCTACCAAGATGTCAGCAACGACTCATCACAGTTACAAGCAAAGCTGTAGCGTACATCTTTTGGTAAAATTAGGGAAAATTTGTGGGAAAATACTTGATAAAAGTCATTTTTTTTGTCAGGAAGTACTTAAAATATTTATATTTTTAAAAAAAATTCCTTCAAAATCTATTTTAATTGGCAAAAAGTACCAAATACTCCCTTCTTCCCATTTGATTTGCAGCATTTTTCATTTTGATTCGTCCCACTTAATTTGCAGCATTTTTATTTTTGGACTATACCCACCACTTCTTTTTAATCTCAACCATATATTTCAACTCTTTTAATTTTAATCATACAATTCATTCTCTCTGTTCATTTATTATCATTATCAATCTTTTTTTTAAAAAGCAAAGTTTTCTCTATGCTTCAAATATAAGGGACAAATGAGTAGCATTTTTCATCCAATCTGGTGTTAGTTGGATCACGTGGAATTCACGTGTTCTTTTTTTTTGGAATTCACGTGTTTTTTAAAAAACTTGTTTAGTACTACCTCCGTTCCATTTTACTTGCAACACTTACCCTTTTTAGAAGTTTCATATTACTTGCAACATTACTATTTTTGGAAAAAATAATCTACTTATTTTATCCTCACTTTATTCCTACCCTACTATCACCATCAATCATACATCATTTCATTAATTATTTAATATACCCACAAGTCACAACCATTATCTACTTATAATAATTTTTTTATTTCTACCCCACATATTACCATCAATCATACATCATTCCTACTTTTACCATACTGATTTGATGACCCTTAAAAAATGTGCTAAACTCAATGGTGCAACTAAAATGAAACGGAGGAAGTAGATTTTAGTAGCAAAAACTCTTATCAAATAAGTACTCCGTCCGTTTTCTTTTATTTTTCTCATTTTGAAAATTTGATAATGAGTTTCTTATTTGAATTATTGTATTTTGATAAACAACAGAATTTAAGAACATTATTTACAGATATTTTATGCAATGAACTATGTGTACAACAAATATAATGTAATGAGATTATTATACTTGAACTTTAATCTATAAATTTTTGTTTTTACATTTTTTTTTACTCATCTCTAATGATAATAATGTGTAATTATTACCCCTTTGTTATCTAATGTTCTTTTTATTTGGAATATTCTACTTTAAGGATAGAAAAAATTAATTAAGGTTTTTGAGAGATATATTGGAGATAAAATATTTCGAGATTTTGTTAGATTCGTCTTAATGTACATTTTCTTATCATATTTTTTTTATAATTTTTTATGATTTGTATTTAGAGATATTGAGACTCAAAAAATTGCTTTAAACACTATGCAAAAAGTAAATGGAATGAACCAAAAAGATGGAGGGAGTATTAGTACGTTCCAAATTTTCATATACTTTCTCCGTTCCAAATTGCTTATAAAACTTCTCTTTTGGATATTTTATAATACATGTAACATTACCTTACCCTCATCACAACTTCAACAACTAATCCCCCCATCAACAGAACACCCTATACAACATCCTATTGTATGGGAGGATTCATCAGATGATGAACCTGAATCCTCCCCTGCATCTTACAGCCCTACCAGCCCAGATACACCATCCTCAACCTCTAAACCTCCTCCAACCCCCCTCTCCTCTTTGAGGCGTTCTGAACGCACAAAGAGTACCCCTGCTTGACTAGATGATTATGTGACTCCCATTGCTCATTGTACCAGAACCATTGTAACACCAAATTTTCACTGCTTCATGGTGCAAGTTCACCACACCTCTGACCCAACCAACTTTGTTGATGCTATTAAACGACCTCATTGAGCTATGGCAATGAATGAAGAAGTGTCTGCTTTAGAGGAAAATCTCACATGGGTGATCACTGATCTACCTTCTGGTAAGAAGGCCATAGGAAGTAAATGGCTTTATAAAACCAAATTCCTTCCAGATGGCGATGTGGACCGTTACAAAGCAAGATTGGTAACCTTGGGCAACAAACAAAAGTATGGAATAGATTATGTGGAGACCTTTGCTCTTGTTGCCAAGCTCACTACAGTTAGGTTCTTCTTGCTGTAGCAGCTATGTATGACTTGGAAGTGTTCCAAATGGTTGTCAAAAATGCATTTCTGCATGGGGATTTAGATGAGCATGTGTACATGAAATTCCCCACAGGGTATCAAGGTCCTGGGCTACCTATATCTCTTGAACCTACTCCTATATCTCCCTCCAAAGTCTGCAAACTTCAGAAGTCCCTATATGGCCTAAAACAGGCTCCCAGGCAGTGGTTCTCTAAACTCTCCTTTGCCCTTAAAACCTATGGCTTCACTCAATCAAAAACTGACTATTCTCTTTTTAGTCTACATCAAGCCCACATCACACTATCGTTTTGGTATATGTTGATGACCTCATAGTTGCTGGCAGCAATCCCAACACAATTTTGACACCAAAGCCTTCCTATCCTCCAAATTCCATATGAAAGATCTTGGACCTTAACACTACTTCTTAGGAATTAAGGTTGATAAATCATCCAGTGGCATATTCCTCTCCTAACACAAATACACCACTGACCTGCTGAAAGAATATAAACTCCTATCCTCCAAGCCCCTCAAACTTCCTTTAGACACACACCAAAGTCACTCTCCACAATGGTGATCCTCTCCCATACATTCTAGCATACCAGTAACTTATTGGTAAGCTTATCTACCTCACCTTGACCAGGCCTGACATAGCCTTTTCTGTTCACACCCTCAGCCAATTTATGCACCAACCAACCACATTACACATGCAAGTTGCCAAAAGAGTGCTGAGATATTTGCTCAACAACCCCTCTCAAGGCATTCTCCTATCTTCTTCCTCTGAGGCACAATTGCTAACCTATTGTGACTGGGCAGGTTGCCCCATCTCTCGCAGGTCCACAACTAGGTTTTGTATTCTTCTTGGTGACTCAACCATTTCATGGAAGTCCAAAAAACAAGTTGTGTTGCCAGGAGCTCAACTGAAGCTGAATATAGGGCTATGGCATTAACAACTTGTGAGGTTCTTTGGTTACTGCAACTTCTTAGAGACCTTGGTCTGTCTCAATCTAGTTTAGCTCTTTTACTGTGTGACAACAAAGCTGCATTGTCAATTGTTGCAAATCATGTGCACCATGAACGCACTAAAATATAGAAGGGGATTGCCTCTTCATACGTGAGAAGCTAAAGTCTGGGCTCATTCAACCACAATATGTGTCCTCTCATAATCAGTTGGCTGACATATTTACCAAGTCTCGTTCTGTAGCTCAACACCACCAACTTCTCCACAAGCTGGGAGCTTCTGTGCCTCCTCCGCTCCCACCTTGAAGGGGGTATTGAGGGAAAATATGATGTTGTACTGCTGTGTGCGTGTGCATCCCTCACTGCTCACCTGCTGCTGCTGTACTACCTTTCTGTTATTCTTTTTGCTCAGTGTGGTCCCCTCTTTTTATTCCCTTAGTTATTATGGTCCCCTAGTACATAAATAAATGGGTCGTCCTTTGTGTAGTTGGGCCTGTTGCTCAAATGCTTCTATATATGTAATACTTGGGTCTTGGGGTACAAGCCAAGATGACAAGATTGAATGAATGCAAACAAGAATCATTCTCTGTCCATTTTGATTTGCTCAACAAAATGTGTTTTTGAAGGTTTATGATACTAGAAAAACCTTTTTTATGAGATGTGATACTAGAAAAACCATAAAACTATTTAATTTTTATTTGGTTCAATTTAAATCAATAAGATCCAATAAACCAAATTAATTCAATAAAAACTTTATAGCATGCCGATAGTTTTTTTAAAGAAATTTAATAATTCATTGATAAAAATATCATACAACATCTACAATAAAATAATCTTAAAATGTCCTGCTTGCCAATAATATAGTATGGAAAAAAGATACATTATTTTTGAATAATAAGTCACTAATTTCAAATTGGATTTTTGGCAATAAATAAGCTCTTTTTGTACGAGATCTCCACACTATAACACGAGTTTATATACTTATCTTATTTTTCTAACAAATCACTTAAAAATTTAAAATTAACAAGAATAATTTGTGAATTACACCGTTAAATTTTACACTTTTGCGAATTACAGCCTCAATGTTTATTTTTTGCGAATTACAGCCACCAGAGTATCAAACTTTGCAGGTTCAAGCCAAAACACAAAATTACGACCATTTTGGTGGTCGAAATTTTCGGTTAAGTGGTCGGAAATATGTGTTTTTGACATGAACTTGTAAACTTTGATACTTTAGTGGCTGTAATTCGCAAAAAATACATTAAGACTATAATTTGCAAAAGTGTTAAACTTTCTGTAATTCACAAATTATTCGATTAACAATAATCACTTTAATACTCTAAAGTTTAATGTAGAGTTCGATTTGGATATCAATTTTCGAAGGCCAGAACAATCTTGTAAGTACCAAGTTATGTATTGTAGACGTGCTAAGTGCTAACTGTTAAGTTTTCGCTGTCCAAATCCGATGCCGATCACCGCCACATACCGCCGCGACGTGCATCAGTGTTAAATTACATCTTCCGCCGGTCCTACCACTTCATTTTCATCTCTTCAACTGCTATCTCTTTCAAATCCGTCAGTTTTTGGAAACAGATACTTCAATTTTTCGAATCGTCATTATTTCTCTCTACAAATTTTGTCCAAACAATTCGAAATTTTACAGGATTTGCTGCAAATATAACATTTTTGCGATTGAACTGTAGATCGATTTGTAGTATATTGAATTTGATTTAGCATTAGCTGGCGTTCCATAATGTCGAGAATTAGGGATAGAACTGAAGATTTCAAGGATGTTGTTCGACGAGAAGCTGTTTCTTTGGAATTTAGCGAGGTAATTATATCGATGTGCTTTGATATTTAATTATGAATTTGTCAAATTACAATTTTGACTGAAAATCCAAGATTTTTCTGTAATTGACGCACATTGTGGAAATGAATTAGTATAAAGTTTGGATTTTGCTGTGACAGTCTAAATTGGCGGCTTTGATGGCATCTTTTATCATACATAAGCCTCGTGAAAGGACTTCATTCATGAAATCTTCTCTGAAAACGGTAAGTGGCTCCTTAATACAATTATTTAGGGTTTATTTGGATTAGTTCAAGAAATTTTGGTGAATGTAATTACTGTTTTGTGTTGATTTTTGTGTGAAATTATGGTTTTTATAGCTTGAGAGCATTGGAGAATTGGAGCAATTTTTGGTGAAACATAAGAGGGATTATGTAGATATGCATCGCACGACTGAACAGGAGAGAGATGGCATTGAGCAGGAAGTAAGTCATAACAGCTTTATACAGAATTACAGTTCAATAACTTTATCGTGAAATTTGTAAATTGTTATCATGACTTGTTTGGATTGGATTATCTTAAGGTGTTTGTGATTGATTGGAGTATATTGGCGGTAGAACGGGGTGATATTTACCTTTGTTCTCTAGCTAAGTGACTGGGCAGTTTGAAATATATTTGATTGTTTTCCATAAATGTTTCATCGCATTATTATGCTTTGAAGAAACATGATGAAAGATGTACAATTTGGTGATTTTTGTCAATTTTAGAACTAGTGGATGTTGGCATGTCCATCTGGGGCATTTAGAAAGGACACGTATAGCCAAATTATGCTCTTTTGCTTTGTAAGACTTTTAAACACATTGCTACCCAAGTGTTGTATGCGAGCTCGAGGCCCAAGGTCACATACAAGTTTGAAAAACGAAGGTAGATGACGATAGGATGCGTGGGTGTGAAAGTTGTCTTTGTAAACTGAAATGGCATAGAGATAGATAGAACGGGATGATTGTGAATATGAATGAATTAGGACATAATGTTTATGGAGATGGATATTTGTGAGCTAGAAAACGTAAAGGGGTAAATGACTTATAATATGAAAGGAATGCAGACCTGATACAGAGTCACCACAAGTATCCACAAGTAGGAAATGACGATGAAGTGCAAAAGAAAGATAAACAACAAGCTCTCAATGATACAGGTACACCATAAAGAGCATGCAAAGGCCTTCAAGATCACAATCTTCTGTGCAATTACAACATAAGCATGTAGACATTGTATTCCTAAATTCTGAAATATTATGGATGTGTAAGCGGGAAAAGTTGCGGTTTGTGCTTATGGAGTTTTGGGTTCGTGTCTGTGAAAAATAAAAGGTTTTTCGAACTCAGATCTCGGACAATGAAATTATGGCATGTGCAAGCGAGAAAAGTTGCGGTTTGTGCTTGTGGTGTTTTGGGTTCGTGTTTGTGACTTGTTAGGGCTATGAACTCACCAACATGTTAGCTTTGATACCAAATGTTGTATATGAGCTCAAGACTCAAGTTTACATACAAGGTTGTAAACAATGGTAGGTAACATTGGAATGTAAGGGATTGAATGTTGATTTCTTAAACTGATTTTGATATTGTTTTTGATCTTTTTAGAACATGTACAATGAATGTTATGGATAGATTAGAATAGAATTATACTCCCTCCTATTCTCCCTAAGTGTCTCATTTGACTTTTTACCATTTTTTAGATGGTCAAATGGGATCACATGTGTAAGAGAAAAGTGTAGAGTTTTTTCAAATTTTTATAGGTGTAAAGTGGGGTTAGTAAGTGTAAAGGTGTAAAAAAATTAAGTTTAGTAGGAATAAATTGGTAAAGTTAACATACTCAAAATAGAAATGAGACATTTAGAAATGAGACATTTAGAGTGACTTGACCCAATAAGTAAATGAGACACATAGGGTGAATAGGAGGGAGTATATGTTATGCAATGTAGATTTGTAGATGAACTTGGTTGATACAAAAATCACCACGACGAAGATCAAATAGAAATTTGAATTTGAGATGAAGGAAGGATAATTAACAACTCTTAACTCTACTGATATAGGTACAATACAAGACTCTAAAGGTAAGTTAATAAAGATCACAAGCATAGTGTAAAAATGTGGTAACGATCGCGTTTGCGGTAACGGAACGGTGATGCAATAAGAGTAACGTGAGTGATGTAGTTATTGTAATGCCTAAATATTGGTCGAAACCATAAGATATCTCTTAATACAGCTCAAAATGCAGTTTTTTACACCTTTACATTGGGAAAATATCGGCTCATTTTTTGAAAACCTTTACAAAGCAGCTGACACGATGCGATGCAACCTTGTTTTTACACTATTATCATAAGTATGATTACTACTCACACTAAGCATTATGACTTTCTTTTCTTTAGTGTCTTCTCTTAAGCTCTTGGATTAATCTTAGGTTGAAAGTTTCTGTGCTTAGTGAAGTTGCGCTTCACTTGTGATCTTAGAGGCCTTTTTTATTACACCTTGTGGCGTGCTTGTATCAATGTTAACACAAAGCTTGCAAATAATCCTCTAATTCTTCCATAGAAAAATTGAATCATAGCAAAAGAAGAGCTACTATAATTGGCTCCAATCCTTATTTGACTGGGATTTTAAGAGCCTTTGCCTTTCCCTCTCTTTGGATGGAGATATAAGTAAGCCTCTTGTTATTTTTTCAAGAGATGTCTTGGAGGTTCAAATATCAAATATCAATTGCCAATAATTTTTGTATAAATGTCAACTCTTGTTTTTTGTAAAGTAAATTTACTGTACGAGAGCTGATCACTTTATGCAGTAATTATTTGACTAAGAAGTTTTTTCTTGCAGGTTACTTCTTTTATTAAATTATGTCAAAAGCAGATAGACGTATTGAAAGCTAGTATAAGTGATGAGGAAACCAATTCAAAAGGCTGGCTTGGTATGAGGACAGATGGCTCTAATACTGACATAATTGCACATAAACATGGTGTGGTATGTGAGATATATGCTGTACTTAGTAGTTTGTTTTGTTCCATTGTTCTATTGCTCTGTAGTTATCTTCAATACATATTTTTTGTGGGGTTCAAGGACAAAGCGGTAAGGGAGGAATGAGAATGCTGGCTCTTTTGCTGCAAGAAATTTTCAGACGCATATATTATATTTATTTGCTTTATCTAGGTTTTGCCTCCTTTTAGTTTCAATATGCTATTTACATTTTGTAGTCCTGAAATTTGTTGCTTAAGTCCAATTTATGTTGGCACTAAAGTACCATTTTAAAAACTTAATTATTTGACAGGGGCCACAGGGGTATGGCATCTTTACTGGTTTGATTTCACCTTGATACATCAATCAACATGATCTGTTAAGATAGAAAATATTAACATAGAGGAAAAAGTAAAGTGATGATCTATGGTAAAATATGAGCCTCCGATAAGATTATTTACAACTAGCATTAAGTGGATCTAAGTTGTTTTATACTCTGTCCCAATGAATATGTGTCATTTGCTTTTGGCATGGAGATTAAAGTGTTGAGTTTTGATAGGTTTAAGTGATGGATTATTTGGAGATAAGAGAGAGAACATAAAGAGTACAAATGTATTAAAGTAGTGAAAATCATGTTCAAAAAAGAAATATGGTAAATTCATTGGGATGGAGGAGTATGTACTATCATTTTACTTCTTTTTTTCTAATATGCATTTGAAATGTGAAAAAGCATGCAAATCTTTTGGTATCTTTCCACGTCTCCGCAGTCATGTCCAATTCTAGTATAGGATTCTGTGTCTGGGATTTTTATTTGTACGTTTAGTGGCATTTGAGGAATCTTGCCCATAAGTTCAACGAGTGAGGTGATAAACTTTTAGATGGTGGATGAAATGAGGAAGGTATAAAGGTTTGGTGTAGATTGCGATATTCTACTGTTTAAAACTCTGAAGCATGCCCCTTTTACAGACTATTGAATGTTCGATGATTTTCTTGCTGTGAATCAATACCTTCATGGCGTCATCTGTTTTCCTTGTTTCCCTTCAGTTATTTGGACTACCAAACTTATGTTATAGCAATATTAGATTTTCTGAAGTAAATGTAAATCTGAAGTCTATACTCCAATTCTGATGTTAGCATATTGACCATTTAATTACGCCAAGGGAGGGATCATTCTGTGTCTTCCATTTATTTGTTAAACAATGGCTGCAGGTTTTGATATTGAGTGAAAAGCTTCATTCAGTTACTTCAGAATTTGATCGGCTTAGAGCTTTACGGTTCCAAGATGCCCTCAACAAAGCAATGCCCAGAAGAAAACGTAACCGCCTCCCAGATTCTAATTTGAAAGAACCATTGAAATCAAAGCTTCCAGAAGTCAAGGAACTTGATGAACTGGAACCCAGTCCCCAAAGAGTCCAAGAGCAACTTTTGGATGATGATACCCGTGCGCTTCAGGTTGTTTGCTTGCAGATGCATAAGCAATGTACATTATTGTAGTGACCTGTAAATTTTGATCAGAATTTTGTGAACTTCTGTGAATCTGTAGGTGGAGCTGAGTAATCTCCTAGATGCTGCTCAAGAAACTGAAACCAAAATGGTAGAGATGTCTGCATTAAATCACCTCATGTCTACACATGTTCTCCAGCAAGCTCAACAGATTGAGTATTTGTATGACCAAGTCAGTTCTGTTTCCTTGGCTTATTTTTATCGATTCACGTGCCTTTGGGATGCCTGACAATTGACTCTATATACAGTACTATTTTGCTCATGTGTAGAAGAACCCTAAACTTATGTATCTTGCAACCTTTTTATTGATGGTAGGCTGTTGAAGCAACAAAAAACGTGGAGCTTGGCAACAAAGAACTGACACAGGCTATACAGAGGAATAGCGGTAGTAGAACGTTTCTTTTGCTGTTTCTGATTGTTCTTACTTTCTCAGTCCTATTTCTTGACTGGTATAATTGATATATCAAGCAGGGTATCGCCTTATAGCCTTATAGGCTTATATAGCTGTATAGTCATGAGACCGATGACGGTTTCTTTTCATTTTTTTCATGCAACTTAAACTGGGGGTTGCTGAGGTCAGTGGTTGTGTTTGTAAGTCATGACCTGATTACTATGGTCTGGAAACTGAGAACTAACATATCTCAACATTTCACGTATAGATTAATTTACTCAAACGAGTACTTTCGTATCAATTTCATATCCAGCACAGTAAAGAATGAATTTCATACTCAACGCTGGATTGTTTTTGTTATGATTATGGGGGACTTATGCTCACCAAGTAATCAAAAAGATGATTAAGCTAATTAATCATCATAATTAGTAAAGGTAAGAAGAGGACAATACATATCACATGTTTGTGATTTGGTTTGATGGGAATCCCAAGTTCAAGATTTTATGGGTGTGTAATCTTCACATGTGAAGGCTAAGGATGCAAAAATTCAGTCCTAGGTTAAAGTTGCAAGAGTATGGGAGACCGAAACAAGCATAAAAGAGGAAAGAAATGCGACAGCAGCAGGCTGGCATGTTCTGACCAGCTGCTCAACTGGTGGCTCGCCCGAGCACTAGGTCGAGCGAAGGTCAGCTGCTCCCTTATCGAGCTTTCTGGACGCTGCTGCTGATTTCTATCCATCCCTGTTCATTTGCTGCCCCAAATGCTTTATTATTTGGTATATATACATGAGACTTGGGACCTCATAAGGTGCACCAAAGTCTCTTCTTAGTGAGCTACTCTATTGCTCAAGAATACTCCTCATTTTAGCTCCTCTCTTCCCACACTTAACTCCATTGTAATTTCTTCAAGTTTTGGTTCCTATACATTGACACAACACAAACCTATACATAATTAGAAGATACAATATATACATGTGAGATCTCATTAGATTCGTCTTAATCAATACTTTTTTATTATGTATTTTTTATAATTTTTTATTATGCGTGTTTAGTGATATTGAGGTTTAAAATTTCTGTTTGATCATAATTCAAAGGGACATATTAATATTCGAAAAATTGAAATGAATAAGCAAAAAATTCAAAAAATAAAAAGGTTTTGAAACTATTTCTCAAGATAAACACTTTTTCTCCTGACCTTAGGTTTGGATATGTCCGTTGTTACTAACAGTGAACAGGGACTCAAAGTCAAAAATAGTCAAAAAGTCAGTTCACTGTTATTAACAGTGAACAAACATCAACACTATTTTTTGACTCAAGTGGTTGTTCACTATTAGTAATTGCAAACACCCCTTTGTCTTTTTTGAACCATTTGTCTTTGTTCGCTGTTGTTAACAGCGAACATAACCAAATATAATGTTAGGAGGAAAAGTGCTTATCTTGGAAAATAGTTTCAAAACCTTTTTATTTTTTGATTTTTTAAAATTTTTTGCTTATTCATTTTGTCTATTGAAGACCAACTCATGATCTAATTACCAATTTGATTATTGGTGATTCCCGGTTTTATCATCTACCGTGCTGTTTCGAATTTATCTTATATGTCCAATATTACTTCAAATCTTCAATGTTCATGTTCATTGCAAAAAAAGTGGACTATTGTAGAAAAATGTAAAATAAATAAAGTAAATTAAATCGAAAATATTGCAAAATAAAAGTGATAGAGTAATTATTTAAGAATTTGAAAAGCTAATAGTAACCTCATTGGAAACTATATCAATTTTCTACTTATAAAATTTGCAATCGGTATCCTACCATTACAAATGTTCATCAAATTATAATCTCAAATTCAATAGATGTACTTTTTCCGTTCCATAATACTTGCTACATTTGACTTTTCCACGCAATCCAATGTACTTTGTTCATTTATATATCGAATTATACACATTTAAAAATTATAAAAAGTTTATATTATGAAAGTATGCGATTAGAATATTCAAACGAGATCCCACTTGACTATATTATTATTAATATATTAGCCACAATATATAAAATAAGCTTAAACGATGAATAATGTCCAAAAATAAAATTTAGCAAGTATTTCGTAACGGAGGAAGTATACAATAAAGTATAAATAAATACTTACATGCCATTTTGGACATGAATAGAAGGGTTCTCTAGCACGAAAATCCTTCTTTAACCTTGTCAATTTTGCAACAAATTCATGCTCACAATTCACACTCTTATTCAAATTAAACCTCTACTGTATGCTGCAAAAAAATGAATATTCATTTTTGTAAAAAGAAAAAGAGGAAAAGAAGTGAAAAAAAGTGAATGAATGATTTAAACTTTCTCTTTTCTAAGGTTTGGGTTAACAAGGGAGAAATAGAGGTAACAAAGAGGAGATGAAGGCAACAACTATAAGGTAGAAAATAGGTTACAAAACGGACTTTTACCTGTTATATCCGATCACTTTGAGAAGGGGATGCTGTGAGCAAAAATATTGCAAAGTTCAGATTATTAATGAATAATAAAAAATAAAGGTTATATACAAAAAAATGTAAAAAAAAAATAAGCACTATTCTGACAATTTTTCCATAAATAAATTAACAAAAAGAAATCTCACTTAGATTTGATTTAATTCTCTCTATTTGCACGAAAGTCACAAGTCACAACCCCAAACTGTGTAGTTGTTTCATTTGCAAAAATGGAGAACTCGTTGCCATTGACGTCGGCAGCTAAAGGAAGTGAGAGAAGAGGCGTCGGAAGATCTTCTGCGTACTTTTCTTCTTCGTCTTCGTCGAAGCCTTCTCTACTTTTAGCTTTCCTCTCTTGCGTTGCTTGGCTTTACGTCGCTGGCAGGTTTCTCTCTTTTTCTTATATTGATTATTGATACAAAATTTTTACTTTTTTGATCATTTTATTTAATTGATTAATATGTGTGGTTTTACTTTCAAGATTTGAATTTGAATTTTAAAATTGTGTTAAGCAAGTGATTTGTACTACTTTTAAAACGCTTGATTTGAGGAATTAGTGATGGTTGAACGATTGATTTGAATTAATTTAAAATTTATGTTTTTCGATTATACTTTGTTCCGATCAGTTTTAGTGATATAGATCTGTTTTGCTGATTATTTTTTGAATGATTGTTGATCATTTTGATCGTTTATAGTTGATCATATTATGTTTGTATAATTTTTCTTTATTTTCGTCCAATTCAAATATTCGATTATACAGCTTGGTATCTGGTTTTTTCCATTGGAATCAGTGTTTAATTTGTTGCTGCCTTGCTGGTCAGTATGTTTCTTATATGTTCAATCTGATTCATTCCAGACTCATTGATTGCATTTTTTTGATTTAAATGGAAGATTTACATAAAAGTCTACTGTGTCAGTTGGGCGCTATACCTATTGCATTACAAATGATAATAGTTACACATTAAGTAGGGTGATATAGTTCACCGACCAGTGTTTGTTCAGACATCATGCCATGATCAAGAATTTCCAATTGGTTCAGGTGTTCTCTAGAATAGTCTAATAGATGATTTGTAGTTACCTGGTAACTACTAGGCATGGTTCAGATTCCACAATTCTTAAGGAAGTTACAGTAGTAATCTCTAGGAATGGATCATTGATTGAAGAGTTCAGTTGTAGTTTTGCAATCTGAATAGAACTATAAGCGGCTTCATTTGATTTGTTTAATATCCAAATTCTCTTTGATGTCTTTAGTATCTGCAAACATATTGGTAGGACATAGCAGCTTAAGTATTCCCGTATTCCTTTGAAAGCCTTCCATTCATTTACACATCTGATATTTGAGACAGCTACCAAATTGCACACTCACTACTTCTAATAGAAGTATTCACATTCAGTTTAACCCATTTACTCAGTCGAAGGGTGCATGTACTATTAGCAGATGGTTTGAATTATCTGAGAAATGTTCGATTAACCATGTTGCTGATGATTTGAATTATCTATGGAAGAGGGCTTTGTTGTGCATTAGTCCATAAGTTCATCCCATTATGGGAGGCATTGGAAAAATACGTAAGCTTTGGATGGCAGGTAGCTTTGATAGATTTGTTAGGGAAAGATTGCAACTAATCTCTCTGGCAATCTGGCTTAAGTAGTCTCCATAGCTCATAGTGGCTCAAGTAGACTCCATAGCTCATAGGCGTGGGGTCAGAAAATTCTTTCCATTAACTTGATGTTTTTAGGAAAATGTTGTGGCCGCAGTGACTCTAGCTTCGGATCTTTATCCTTTCTTCAACATCTTCTGTGAATGCCAAGGATCCTGGATATAAGAGAGTTCAATCAGAAGGGGCCAATAGAGGTTTTAGTATGAATTTACTTGCCTCGCGTGAACCCATACTAAAATCCAAAATAATAAGAAGTTAAAAAAACCCACAATTCTATACATTTTACTGCTTTTTCTACAAGTATATATCTCCCAGCCTAGTGCTAAAGTACAAGTTATTTTATTTATAGGTTCAAGGGTTTAAATTCTGTCTCAGTCCTTTTTAAAAAAATTTCCACACACTTTTAAGTTTAAACCAGTGTAGCCAGGATCGATGGTTTAGCCTCCGACCCCCGATCTAGATCGTGCGACCCCAATCGCGGTTCACTGGCGTTCTGGAACGCCTGGATTCACGACCTGGAACGTGAAATCAATCGATCCCAAAACCCTAATTGCAATAGTAAAAAAAAAGAAATATTAAAACAAAAAATTCCTGTTTCTTGAAAATAAAGAAGATGAAGGGAGGAGATGATAACTTGATAAGCACCATTGAAGCTCCAATATGGTTCTTGAAGATGAAGTTGGAAGGAGAATTCAAGATGACCGTACAAGCACTTGCATTTGTTAAAAACTTTTGAATAATAATTAAATGAGAAAAGGTGAAGAGTCATATGCCAAAAAAGTCAAAAAGTAATACTCCATGTACATTGGTACTCTAAAATACTTAAATAACTTGTCTCCTATACTTTAATTAATAGTTAAAAATTTTAAATAGCATATTTTAAATGTTATACAATGAAATTAATATTAAATGTCATAGAAAATATACTGAGAGAAATTGATGTTAAATGCTAAAAATACACAAAAATATTTCCCAAAAATATTAAATGTTATTTGTTATAAAAAAAATATTGTTTGAATGTAAATCGATCCCAAATCGTATCGCGATCCGGAACAAATCGTACCGCAAGCCAAAAAATGCGACCCAAAATTTTTTCGTTCCCACCTCAAAATTTTAGCAATGGTGAATTGCGTTCCCGATCCCGTTCCGCGACCCGGATCGTACCTCGATCCTGGCAACAATGGTTTAAACCATTAGAATTCTTCAATCTAATTTTTAACCATTCAACTAAAATTTTGGGTAAATCATACAAAAAAAAAATTCTATCACTGTCTTTGGAAAAAAAAAAAGCATTGGACATCAAATATTTTATCTGGTTGATGAAATTCATTATTTAGGGCTTTCGATTTCTAAGTATAGGTTAATCTTCATTCAAGGCAATCATCTGAAGTTCCAATTTAAAAATGAATCACATGTTTTTCTTTTGTTATTTTTTTCTGTTCGTTTTTCTTCATCGTTGAATGGATAATATTTTATGTTTCTAAAAATCTAGGTTAATTAGGACCCTTCCACTTTAATAAAGTTGTTTGGTTATAAGATACCCCTTTGCGAGTATTGGGTTTAGCCTACAAACTAGAATTTTTGTTACTAGTTTGTAAAGGGTGTTACATGGGATTTCAGGGAACTTGTGATCTGGAATCATACAAACCATAAAACATTTGTTACTCCAATTCCTTGCTCCCAACTAAGCACTGTGTAAGAGGTTTGATGTACGTAACCTTACCCTTACTAGTGATGACGTACAAGTTATTTTCGATTTATCCTTAGTAGCAAACATTAGAAGTGTGCACCGGTCCTAACCCAAACCAGACCAAACCCGTTGGATTGGAAGACCGGATTTTTGTATATGTTAAGACTTAAGACTGGATACGGACCCAATTATGTTCGGTCCGGTCCTGGTCTAACCCGTTTTTTTCCCGGTCTGGGTTTAGACTGGTGCATACTTCTAATGTAGGCTAAAGGTAGTAGACTAAATTTCAGAGAGAGAATGTAGAGTGTAAACACTGTGAGATTTTATCAAAATAGAAATAGATCAAATTCATTGGGACAACCTAAAATTGAAAATGAGACAAATTGAATGGGACAGAGAAGTATGTGATAAAGTAGTCTTTACCGCAATGATAATGAACGTTTTCAAGCTTGTTGCTTTTATAAGATGTATGTTATTGCTTTAATTATGGAGTATATATGTTTTAAAATTAATTTTTATACTTTTTAGCAAAAAAAGTGCACCTTGCCTATAAAACGTTTAGGCGGCTCTACGCTTTACGCCTAAGCTCTAATGACCTTTTGCGCCCTTGTGTGTCACACTTTTTTAAAATTATGGATGTGGTACACATTCCACAAAACTGTTTTTTTTTTGAGGAGGTGTCTTCATGGTATGACTTCACAGTTTACTTCCTACAAGGGATTCTCCTTTCTTCACTAAGATGTACTCTTCGCAAACCTCGTTTTTTAATCCTCCTAGGTTTTGATGGTTTCTACGTCAATGTGGATGGGTTTAATAGGGCATTTAGATAGAGGATCAAAAGGTTAGAGACAGTCTTCTTGGCATTGAGTTGAATTTGTCGTCTTGGAATTTGGGCTAGGTGATGAGATTGAAATTTCCAGTTGGGTTGCTCTTTTGGCTATCTTTCTAGCCTCTATCATTCTCTATATGGTATGTTAGTTTTTTCTTATCTTAAATTGGAATAATGTAGTTAACCTGTTGTATGAACACCTAATTCTTGCGCTTTATTAATCCAAAGGGTTGGATCTGTCTTTTGCAAGGGGAATATTTGTAGATTTAATGTTTAAGTGCATGAACTAGCTCTATTCTATTCTATTCTATTGATATTATACATGTGGAAATTTACGAGTAATAAGAGATAAAGAAAACCTGATTTGGGTTGTCTTAAGGGTTATATTTGTTGATTTCTCATGGTTGGACATAAAAAATAAGTGTGGCATTATGATTTATGAGTACAATTACAACTTAGGAAGCTAGAGAACTTCTATGACTCTGTTTGGATTTTTACATTTTATGTGTTATGGATTTGCGTAACTCTGTACTTGTTTTCTTACTTGTCTGAAGGATATTTGTTTTTTATTTGTGCTCTCTTTACCCTCAAGTATGTTTCACATATCATCAGGTTGTGGCAGGATGCTGAGAACCGAACTTTACTGTCAAACCTTCTTCAGAAAAACTCAGCCCAGGTCTGTATATTTTTTTTTACTATCTTGAGAATATCTCTTGCTAATAAGAATTGGTGCAGGATATCTTCTTGCGAACCTTATATTTTCCTTCTATGTTTAGCTGGTGATGGTTGCGATTTGCTAGTGATGGTTGAATGTTTCTTCAAATAGCGATTTGATTTCTTGTTTTTTGGTTAATGTAAAAATGATTCTCATGTCTTTTTTTGTCTTCATTCTCCCATTGCAGAGACCAAAAGTTCTCACAGTAGAGGATAAACTAATGGTGTTAGGATGCAAGTACTGCTTCATCTCTTGTCCTCTATATGTACCTTCTTTTAGTATAACAGTTCACTGTTTGTGAACGCCATCAAGTGTTATTCTATTCAATCATTTCCCTTACGTTAGCCATGTTGATTGTTTTAAGAGATTTGGAGAAGAGAATTGCTGAAGCTGAAATGGACTTGACACTGGCTAGGAGTCAAGGATATTTAAGAAATCAACAGAGAAAAGATGGTTCTACTGATAAGAAGCTTCTTGCTGTTATTGGAGTTTACACTGGATTTGGAAGTCGTTTAAAGCGCAATACTTTCCGGGGCTCGTGGATGCCTGGAGGTTGATGTTTATTCTCTTTTTCTACTCTCTTGACTCTGGTAGCATGTATTATTGTGAATTGCCGTGCACTCTTAAGTGTGCTAATACATTTGAGTGATTTTTGTTGCTGCTTAAATGGCTGTAGTCCGATGATTTTTCTTACACATTGTAGACACAGTCAACAAATGAATTCATGAATTCCTCCATTGTTTCGAACATTTCAATATTTCAGTTGTACTGTATACCCAGTGATTTCTCTCTGTAACTCCTCTTGTCTATTTTCGCCGCCTCTTCTCTCAGATGTGAATTAATTGTGGTTATTAACTTATTATGCGCCATCGGTCATTCCAATTGCAATGTAATATATTGGCTTTTCGGAATCCCTAGCTTGAATGACTTTCTATGTTTCATGCAGGAGTGATGTATTTGTTATGTTTTTGGGATTTTAGTTTTATCTTCTAGCATACTCGCGTCCTTCCCGTAGTGAACAATATGAAGCTCAAGTGATGAACTTTTATTAAATCAATTTACAGACTAGGTAGTTATCTGGGCGTTTTGTATCTTTAACAATATCAATACGGAGTGAACCTTTAGCTTGATATGTTCCAATATTCCACATACTGTCTGCCCCAATATGCAATTCCTTCTAGAATATGTTTGTCATATGAGTCCCTATGCACATTTTTTTAACTTTTATAACGCATTCTTGCAACTAATCATGTGTATAATAAGTTACTTTATGATGTCTGTAGGTGAAAAATTAAAAAAACTTGAGGAGAAAGGAATAGTCATACGTTTTGTAATTGGTCGGAGGTCTTTTCTTCCTCTCAACTCTTTTTTTGATCTTCTTAGTAGTAGGAATATTGTTATCTTCTGTTTTCTAGCTATTACTATTTTGACAGTATCTTGGGGAGGAGTCATTGATCATATTTCTGACATGCAGTCCAAATCGAGGTGATAGCTTGGATCGGAATATTGACGAGGAAAATCGCCGAACTAAAGATTTTTTGATTCTTGTAAGTAAAATATTATTCTTCGGAAGATATCATTCCTAATCTTTTTAGTTATTGTAGGTGATACCATAGGGCTATACGTTTCCTGGCTTTTATTTTTATTAACTTCGCTCTAAATAGTTAAACATATTTTGTAGTATGATTCCAAGAATCTTTTTGTTATTATCTTTCTGAATTGAGGATATCATATGAATTATCTACTATGATCGATCCTGACGCAAATCCTGTTTTCCATCTCTTTCTTATTACTAGCTTAGAATTCCTTGTCGAAAGAGAACTTAGAATTTAAGCGTATCCAGATGTCTGTAAATTTCTGATATTGCTAGCATTGCAATATATTATTTGGAAATTAAGGTGACCATCTTTCTTTTTTCTGAAACAGTCTGTAGGCAAATGCATCCTTTAAGTGCTAAACAGCTAAATATTTATGGTCTGCTAGTGCCTATATTTCTTAAGATCATAGTTTCTAAGATGGAAAATATACTTTACTTGATGCATTTGCTGTGACTAAATATCAGGAAGGACATGAGGAGGCCCAAGAAGAGTTGCCTAAGAAAGCAAAATTCTTCTTTAGTACAGCTGTACAAAACTGGGATGCTGAATTTTACGTAAAAGTTGATGACAACATTGACCTTGATCTCGGTATGGGGTCGAAATTTTGTATTACATTTAATGCTTGAGTTGTATATGTGATTATAATTTAGATTAATGGTTGTAAATGTCACCTGTTTTGTTTGCTTTTATGTTACTTATTAGATGGGTTGATTGGACTTCTTGAGAGCCGGCGTGGTCAGGAAAGTGCATATATTGGATGTATGAAGTCAGGAGAAGTGATTACAGAAGAGTAAGTTTTGTGCTTTAAATTGTTTTGGCATGGGCATTTGAATGCTTCAAGTGAGTCCATTTCAGAACCATGTGCTTTAAATTGGTTTGGTCGTGGTAAACTCAAAAAACTGTTACAATATGGTTTGCGATACGAATCATTCGATGATGCGGTTTTGTTTTTGCACTATGCTTGTAGGGCATCTAACTAGTCAGATTTTACCCGACCTGAAATTGACCCAAACCCGACCCGAAGTTAGTG
Organism: Amaranthus cruentus; assembly: GCA_019425755.1. NCBI lineage: Eukaryota > Viridiplantae > Streptophyta > Magnoliopsida > Caryophyllales > Amaranthaceae > Amaranthus > Amaranthus cruentus. Next base: position 10,099,585 of record CM033466.1, read on the forward strand.
GGTCATAATCTTAAAGCTTTGATCCGTAATTCAAAAACGACCCCATCCGAAAATACTTGAGATAGTTGGGTTAAACTCGACTGAAAGCTGAACACGACCGTTTTGATCCGTTAATTTTGTCAACCTTTTCAATTTCATGTCAGGGCGATGGACCCACTATACTTTGTGTAAATTTTGGTTTCTTATATCAGCATATCTTTATTGTAACCGTAAAATCCGCATATTGGTCCTTTTTTATATGTTTTTTAATAATTTTTTTTCTAAGAAAAATCTTAATGATAATAACAGCTCAAAACCTTTGACCCGTGAATTGACCCAAACCCGAGCCAAACCTAGAATGTCCGAATCGAATTTAACCGAACCTAAAACCCTCGCGGCCAACCTTTTTGGCAGGTCTAGTAGCGTCCACCCCCTGACTCTGCCCTTGTATACATTATGGTTTGATTTTTATTTTTTTGCTTATTCAACAGCCTGATTACTGGTTATAATGTCTGGATGCTGATGATGCTTAATATGTCTCAGGGGAAAACAGTGGTATGAGCCAGACTGGTGGAAGTTTGGTGATCAGAAATCGTAAGTTTGACATTCTACAAGCTAGTCCTGCACTATATGTCATTTTAATTTGCTCTTTCTGACACATAAAAATGCTAAGGGGGTGTTTATGTACTGAGATGACTAATCTTGTATGGTTTTTTACTTCCTGAGCACATTGCATATTGCTTGTGTAGAGGCTGGTGTCTTTGTACGTGCAAACTTTTTAAGTTATATAGTTTACAACTATTACACCTAATGTACCTTAACCACGGGCCAATTGCAGTCTTATGTGATGTGATGTAAACGTATATGTTGATCTTTTTTCTGATTGGCTCCACCTCATGTTACAAATATACTTATTTTCTGGTCAGGTACTTTCGACATGCATCCAGTTCACTTTTTATATTGTCCAAAAGTTTATCGGAATACCTTTTCGTAAACAGGTAGGTGTTGCCCAAACTACTTTATTTACTCATAATGCATTCTTTACGAAGCTAGAAATTGATTTGCATTCAGTGAGAGCTGATATAGTGGATACTTTTTATCTCTTAAAATTTTGCAATTATTGGCTTGGGCAGTCTGCGCCTGCAAGGCCATTAGAGGGGTAATGGAAAAACTGAGCCTCCAATTAGAGTAGGCATGACCACATGAGGACTTAGAGAGACTAGCAAAATACTGAAGTTACGCTTCCAGAAAAAGAAGCAAACTCAGAGTTTGGTTTTACATAATCAGCTCCAAATCTAGCAAGTGGACTTTTAATCAAGGTTGAATTATGGACTAACACAGTACTGAATTTCCCTTCCAGTAAATGTGTTATTGAAATTTCTTGCATTAGCTACACTACTTTAGCCTTTTCTGCCTCATGAAATGCACGAAAGGATTTTCCAGCTCCTAATACCTTTCATGTCCCTGCTCAAAGTGTATCTTTGAAGGTGTATGCGCATGATGATACTTCTGTTGGTTCGTGGATGATGGGCTTGCAAGCTACCTACATAGATGATAACCGTCTTTGTTGTAGTACCAACCGACAAGGTAAATTCAAATACATGACCATAATTTAATTTAGTGCACAAATCTCAGTGATAATACTTTTCCTTTCCCAATGCAGACAAGGTGTGCTCTGTGGCTTGATCACAAGTCGCTCTCGTATAGTCGTATATTTGGTGCATTAGAGTTTCTCCTACATTTTCATACCTATACAGGTGGAAGCATATACGATTCTTTATAGAGCAAGAGTATAAAAGCTTTTTAGGCCATATCATATTGTATGTATTCTGCATATTGTAGCCCCTTCATGAATTTAGATCCAACAAATTTTTTCACAGGTCTTCCGCTTGTTTTGGGTAAATAAGTAAAAGCATTTGAGCCCACTTGTGCGTATTTTGAACCCCAAAAGATCATTTATCAAAAAAAGCATAGAATAAGATTAATTTCAACTTATTTCCAAATATAAGCTCCTAAAACCCTAGAGTACAGGTTCGGTTCTGTTAGCACTTATTAACAGCGAACAGAAATAAACTGGTCAAAAAAAATTGAGGGGTTGTTGGCACTTAGTAACTGTGAACAGATCAAATAGGGTTTTGAGTTTTGGGAAAATGGGGAAGGAAGGACCTGCTGTTGAATTTTAGTCACGCAGCTGTTGGCACTTAGTAACTGCGAACAGGTCAAAAAAATCAACAAGCCTGTTCGCACTTACTAAGTGTGAACAACTTCTTTGGCTTTTAAAAAAAAAACCACCTTGTTCGCACTTACTAACTGCGAACAACTCAGTTACTCAGGTTAGGAAATTACACGCTTATATTTGGAATAAAGTTGATTTTGATCTTATTTGGTGCTTTTTTTTGATAAATAATCTTATTTATTTTCAAATTTCACTGTTTGCTCCAAATTGAGGGTTATAATTGTCACGGTCGCAAAGAAAAAACAAATTCTCTCTTTTCATGTCATATAGAAAATTTAAGATTAGTTATAAAAAAGGGACAAAATAAGAGCAAAATGATATTACTCCAAATGTAAACGCCTCTAGCTCTAAAGTTCAGGTTCGATGCTGTTCGCAGTTAGTAACTGCGAATAAAGGCAAATTGGTAAAAAAAAAGTCAAACAAGCTGTTTTCACTTACTAAGTGTGAACAAAGGAAAACCTGGTCAGACAGGGTTAACCCCCAGTGAACAGCGGGTTTTTCTCTGTTTCCACTTAGTTAGTGGGAATACCTTGTTTGACTTTTTTTGACCAGTTTGCTTTTGTTCGCAGTTACCAACTGCGAACAACACCGAACCTGAGCTCTGAGGTTAGAGGCGCTTACATTGTGAAATAAGTTAATTTTGCTCTTATTCTTTATTTTTTTTTAATAATTAGTCTCATCTATTTTAAATTTTCTGTCATATAGGAGTGGAATGTTTTGACCATTATGGATGAGTCCCTTATAATGCCATTGTGCCTCTTACAACATGACTAGATTAAAGCCATATGATATACCCTTTAATGTCGGTGTAAATATCTATCTTCTCATTAGGTTTTTTTTTTTTTTTTTTTGAGATTATTTTCTCATTAGGTTAGTTTACTATAAGAGTTTATTTTCCTTACTCTTGTTTGAGCCCCACAATATTTCTAGAGTATTTTCCAACTAGTAGTATTTTTACAAAATATCTATTCAACTATTTTTAAAGCTGACAAAAAGCTAACTCTTCTAACTGATCAAACAAGCCAACATGCAATTATGATTTGTCAAACATCTCGTAAACTTGTAGAATCTTATACCTTCTATTAGAGTGGAAAAGGTATTTAATAAAATTTAGTAGGAACAATGGAAGAAATTTTAAAAGAAAAATTACCGTGAATAATACAATTTTTTGTTAATTTCCTTGCAATAATATCAACTGTTGATTAACCATGGTCCATGAATAAAGCCAACTTAGGGGAGTATTTTCCTAGAATAATATCAACTTTAGTTTATTAACTAATTTACCAGTTTTTTATCTTATATAATTACCTATAGTTTGATTCTCAACATGTGAGGGATTTTCTAGGAAAACAACTCTTTAAGTTGGTATTATTCATGCTTAATCAATAGTTGTTATTATTGTAGAAAAATTAACAAAATATTATATTATTCATTGTAATTTTTTTTAATTTTTTTATATACTAAAAGAGCATACGTAGAATAATACCCGCTAATTTGAAAATAAATCTCATCTTATAATTGTATTGGTTATATTACCTCAAAAAAAATCTTCTTATTCAACAGAAAAAAGAAAACTCCTACCACTTGAACTATTTAGTTAAAGAAAAAAGTTCTTTACACTTGAACTATTTATTTTTCATATAAAAACATTGGATGACAAATAATTTCACTCACAATATTCTTTGTTCCAAATTAAGTTTACTCATATAATTACCCGTACAAATAAAATTCTTATTCTTAGTATCCACATCATAATTTCCCTCTAGATTCTTTTTTTTTTTTTTGATACTGCTCTCTAGATTCTTTATAGAAAAACTTTTGAAAACGTGAAAAATATTTTGCACTATTGTCTTGTACATTTAGTAGACATGGGCAACTTTTTGACCATTAAACCTACTCGATTCACAACAAATAATATAAGTTTTATTAACAAGAATATTAACTTCGCAATAATAAGACCAAAAGTCATCAAACCAATAAAACCATAACAATTACTTTTTAGAAAAAGAGAAATAAATAACTGAAGAAAAAAAATGAAATATGAAAAAATTCCTAGAGCATAAGGTTAGGAAAAATAGTACTACTTTCCTGTGAATTTTACACTTCTAAAGCATTTCCTATGCTACCCTTCTACAAGGTTATAAACCATTATACATTGTATTAAATAACACAAGAATTCTAGAAAACTGTAAATTGATACAAAAGGAAAACCAGATGATTCTTCATCATCATATTCGGTGTATCCCGCCAATAGGAAAATATGATTAGGGTCTTGGAAGGGAAAAAAAGCGGCAACTCATACCCATAAAACAGGATGCGGCCAAAGAGTCCTTCAGCTCGTGAAAGTCCTCAGAAAAAGAGGGTCCTGCAACGAAAAGGCTTATCTCCGATAAGGGTGCAAGTTGGCTGCAAATGATGAAGGAGCATAAGGGAACATAGATTGGCGACGATCCTGAGATCTCTCCGACTCGATTGGATTTCTATGAGAAACAGTAGGATGATAAGGTTGATGGTGAGATGTTATATTTTCTGGTCTAGAGGACAAACTATACAGACGAGGCGATTGGAAACTTGGAGTAGCATGGTAGTTAGTCTCAGTATGATGTGTCTCTCCTCGAAACCCTGCTGGTTGGCTGTTTAAAGAGTAGCTCGGTCTTGCAGCATGCGTTCTCTCGGGTATAAAACCTCCAGAATCTCGTATCAGGGGATTTGAATGCGAATATGGCGGGTCTGCAGGAAACTTTGGAGGAGTATGTCTAGATGTCTCGACATGAGCTCTGTCTGATATAAATCCTCCATAACCTGAAGCAGGAGGCTGAAAAGGCGGATAATTTTGTGCAGCTTGCCTCGACTTCTCAGCATGAGTTAGGTCTGGCCTAAATCCTCCATAACCAGAAACGGGAGGAAAAGGCGGACAAATCTGTGCAGCGTACCTCGACTTCTCAACATGAGTTAAATCTGATCTATATCCTCCAGAATCTTGGATATGTTGGTTTGAAAAGGAAATCGGTTGGGAAAGTCTTTGCGGTCCAACTCCTCTACGCTGTTCAATGGGCGGGTTGGCTAGAGAATATTGTTGGTTTACCGGGAAACTTGAAGCAACATGACTTGAATTCCCAGCATTAGATATCTGAGGTCTATATATACCGGAGCCTTGATTGAGCAAAATATTAGATGGTTGGCCAACCTGAAAAGTTGGAGCAGCATTCGTTTTAGTTTTAACGTCAGCAATATGAGGTATGAATTCTCCAAAGCCTTGCGGACGTGATTTCTCGGTGTGAATCCCCCGCGACTTGTCTAATCCTTGTAAAGATGTTAAAATTACACTGTTTGAAGCCTCTGGATGCATTTTTCTCCCAGGCAGCTTATTCTTTTTTACCTTTTTTAGCTTTATCGCCTTTATCACCTTTTTTACCCTAGCAGTCGCTGAGAAACTCGCAGATTTCGTACTAAAAGGAACATGCTCGCCTGGTTTTCCTTCTACAAGACGTGATTTCTCGGTGTGAATCTCCTCCGACTTACCCTGTTTTAGCTTTTTTACCCTGCCTGTCACCGAGGGACTAAAAGATTCCGTTAAAAAAGAAATATCCTCTTGTTTGCCTTTTCCCTCGGCTGTACCCTCCAATGCAAATCGCTTTTTTTTCTTCTTTTTAGCTACTTTTAAATAATTTACGCTTCCAATTGCATTCTTTTGTTCAGGTTCAACTCCACAAAATAGTTGGTCTTTTAGTTGCACGGCATCAATGTTTCCCTCAGTGAATGACTGAATTAGCCTTAGAGAATGCCAGATGCATGAATATATCTCGTTCAACTTAGCTGGTTTCACTGCTCTCGCAGTATTCTCAGATCTGTCCGTAAAATCCTCAATCTGTACGATGGACAAGTTTGAAGTCATAGAACCAGCCATTAGCATGCTTAACGAAAATGACAGGCACAACATTCAGAATTCAGATGATAGACAGCAACTTACTCTTACAGCCCCAGCTGCTTTCCAGTTTACAAATTTCCAAGACCCCTCATAGGTACTAGCACAAAGTCCCCTCTTCCAATATGTTTTCACTGATTCGAGCTATAGTGACAGGGAAAAATAATTAAAAACAGGTATTAAACAAGATATGAACCGCATAAAGATTTTAAAAAAGGTTTCGAAATTGCACACACAAAGTTTTCAGCAAAACACCACCTGCGTGTAATTTATTTCAAGGAAAGTTGTCTATAATAAAACAACATTTGTTGATCCGCAGAAAATAAATCCACATATTGTTTATTTTTAAATAAATACACTTATTAAATATATTTGTTAAAAATAATCCACCTATTATTTATAAACATCTTTAAAGCTTCATTGTGATCAAGCAAATAGGAATAAACAAAAGTTGGGTTTTATTTTCAATTATACCGAACAGGTGGATTTATTTAAAAATAATCAATAGTTGGGTGTACTTTCAACGGATCGAGTAAAGATTGATTTATTTTTGACAATTTCGGCTTTACTTTAAAGGGGATAAGAGTATGGAAAGTAGCTTTTTTTTATAAATTTTTTGTTTTTTCAGCTGCTCTTTGGAGTGCAGAGGGAACCATCCTAAGGAATTGATAGTTGGCAGATGTCAGTACAGATTTTTCATAATTGCTTCCTTTTCAAATGAAAGAGTTGTAATGAAACAAAAAGGGTGCCCACAGCTAAGATTTACTTACTCTAGGAGGGGGCACAAGGACAAGCAAGGATAACATGTATGAGTGGTGGAAACTGGTATTACCTTATATAGTACTTGTTGGTACTTAAGGAGTATGTTTGCTGTTTTTAGAGAAACTTGGATGAGTAGTAGTATTATATATACTAGGGGATTGTGATGTGCAAGATCATCTTTTGAAATGTGTAATGCCTAAGACTATTTTGGAGTGAAAGCCACTCGAAGAGCTTAATCAATCAATTAGTAATATTTCCCTCAATCTCTCTTTTACTTGCTCACTGTTTTGTTACTGTTTTGTACTATGTTTCACCCCCAACAGCCCCTGTTCCATCACCAAACAGCCGCTGCTGCACCCACCAAACAGCCCCTGCACCACCCACCACCAGCAGCTGCCTATCCACACACACCGCACCACCAGCAGCTTCATTACAAGAATGTTCAAAGGTTTGTACTTCATAGCATACACCCCCTGTTCAGTCCGTCCAACAAGATTTGCAACGTTTCCTTTTTAATGATATGACCCCTCAGTCTTGCTTCTATTCGCATCCTCATTTAATCTCTTTTCATCTCATGCACACATTAAAACCTCTTATTTGATTCTCTAAATCCACCCAAAATTTCAAAAAGCAAGAGTTAGCATTTGTAACTAACTCAGGGGGACTAATGAGTATAGAACAGCGTACACACTAGTTTAGAAACAGAGAAATTTAATATGTTGGATTATTGGATATGAAAAAGGTCTGTAAAAAGACTTATATTGCCAAAAAGTTTTTTGTAAAACATGTCTTATAAGTTATAATTTGGAAAGGGGCAGTATCATAATTCAAAACCATGATTACCTTAACCAAGAAAGATACAAAGAGCTCAGCGAGAGATTCTCTATTATCTTCCCCGTAGTTATAAAAACTAGGAATAATTTTCTCGACAGCCACAAGGTCCATCTCATCTGAGTATAAAAAGTAAAATAACATATCAACACCAAAATAGCGAAATTATGGGACTGTCTTTAACCCAGCAACAGCATATACTGTGTGAGGAATGATGTATAAACATAATAATGTTTGTAGCAGAACAAAAAGTTGTCAACTAATGTCGATGCCACGAATGCAAGCTTTTTTGGTCTGGCTAAGGCAATTGCACTTGGCACTTGGGAGCTGTCTACAGCGCCTTAGCTAGAGCCAGAATATTGTCCTTAATGATTACGCATCTAGCATAAATATATCACGCACTGAGAATGAGGTAGCCACCAACCCACCCCCAGGTCTTATTTATTTCACTAAAAATGTACTTTCTGATGATATGAAGTGAATATTTGTCATGAATAGGTTAGTTAGAGGAATATGAATCAGAAGGAAATAGTATAAAAAGAAGGGGAAGGCTAAGAGATATTCAATTATTTTGTAATAGAATTTCGATGAGTTCTTGACTCACTGGCTCTCCAAAAAATGAGTCAAGAACTCATCCAAAATCTATTACAAAATGATTGCATATCTTTCTCTTACCCTTCCCCTTCCAATTATACTATTTAGCTCTACTTTTTATTCCTCTAAGGCTCTAACTAACCACTTACTAATTATTACTTATCAAGCAATTCCTATATCACCCTCCAAAGCCATTTATGAAAAGATTCCTAGTGGTGAACCGTAGAAAACAATTACCTTTGAAAATGGCAGAAAATGGAGGCAATATAGGGACGTCTCGAGTCTGCAAGAATTCATGAAAGTGAATTTAGAGGAGAGGAGAAAGTTTTAATTAGAGATATCATTATGCAGTTAAAATAGATTGTGTAGTTTTAGTGTCTTTGAATGTGAGAATGTCTTAGCTTTTGATCTAGATCTTCTTCAAAACAGTCTTTTTGTGAGCTAATGCTTGTGAAGATCCCCCCTATGTAGTATGTAGGCAACTTGATAAGTGCAATTATTTGCGCTTATTCGTGCTATCTTTACACTCCTTACATGAAGTTTTTAGAGATGTTTAGGGATTATAGTATTGAATTGTTGCAATTTTTGTCTGTTGTGCTCATTTTGTAGTTCTATGATATACGAGGTGGAATTGAAGCTTTGTTACTAATATACGGAGTTATAAGAGGGTGAAAGCTTGGAGAAATAGCCTAAGACCTCTAGCATGATGGAGAAAAGGAGCCAAAGCAGTCCAGAACATAAGCGGCGAGTCACCACAAACAGAGCAACGACTCGTCGCCAGCATGCTTATTTCAAAATTGTTCCAGAACATAAGCGACGACTCGCCACACTCAATGCAACGAGTCGTCACATATTCACTGATCCATCCATGAGTTTCCAGGAACAAAGCAACAACTCGTCGCTTACTATGTAGCGACTCGTCGCTCCAGCACTGGACTCAAATTCGCAGGCAGAACCAAAGTGGTGACTCGTCGCCCCTGATGTGGCGAGTCGTCGCTCTTCAACTGAGGGGAATTTGAACCGTTTTTCTCTTAATTTTTGGAACCACTATTGAAGTGGAGGTTACCCTAATTTAAAAAAAAAGAGAGCAGTTTTCTTTCTTTCAATACTCTAGAGTTCTTTTGTATTTCCATAAATCTAGTCTTTAAGCATTCCTTTGAGAATTATACATTGTAATCTTGGATTTTCATTAGCAATTTACTTATCGTTCTTCATCTCCATTGTCAAGGTATTTTCTTTATATTCAAGTTTTTAAATTATGTCTTATATCTTGTTTCATGTTAGTTTAGTTTGTGTAGAAATCTTTATAACCATGATTAGTGAGTAGTTTTGTATGCTAGGGCATTGGATTTGAACCCTAATATGTATGTGATTGCTAGATGAGGATTGGTGATTGTGATGTTGAATTGATTTGATTAAATTGTTATGTATGATCATTCAAGTTAAAGTCTTTTAATTTTCTTAATACCAAAATCACGAAAGTTGAGGGATGAGAATATTATTAGTCTTGGATGATAAAAGAAGTTAATATGCCTTCTTAGTCAAAATCACGAAAGTTGAGATTGAGTAGTATGTTTTCTTGCGATGTTAATCGATCAAAATAAGAAAGTTGAGATCGAGAGAACCTATTTAATTTGATTTAATTTGGTTACCATCCCGAAAAGGAGTGATTAAGTTAGATCGGTGAATCAATTCAACGGAATCAATTGCAATCCTTATCGAAATAATCGCATGCTATTAGTGGGGAATTCCTATGTCCTAGTCCTTTTATTATCTTGATATCAACATATTTCTTAAGCATTTTTACGTAGTTCATAGTAACAACCAACAAATCTTCTGTTCTCAAAGTGATTAATTGAACGACTTTTGTATTAATCTTGCCTCCCTGAGATTCGACCCGTAATTGTGCTACGACACCCGTACACTTGCGGTATTAAAATAAAACCCTAACACAACTCTGATTTGCATACACAATTCTGCTAATCCCAGACTTAGATAAATTAAGGCCAAAGCTCACTATTTTGAAAATAGAGAGCACTGGTCTTAATCTATTTAAGTCGGGATTAACAGAATTGTATATGCAAATCAGATTTGCCTACAACTACGTAGGGGGAATCTTCACAAGCATTAGCTCAGAAAAAGACCGTTTTGAAGAAGCATTAGCTCAAAATAGTGAGCTCTGGTCTTAATTTATTAAAGGCCAGGTTTGAATTGAAGGAAATGGAGGGAAAAAAAGGAAAGGATTTGGAGGGATGAAAAATCCTCTTGTTTGGATGGCAAAAAAGGAGGAGGAGGGGTTTGGAAGGAAGTGATTTGGAAGGATTAAGGCCCTTAATTTTGTTAACATCAAGATCTCTCGATAAGAGGAAAGATTTGGAAGGAAAATGGATCTTTCTTTCTTTTCCCTCCCCTTCCTTCCTAAACAAACAATAGAGCCTTAACCCTCTCTTCCCCTCCCTTTCCTTTCCCTTACTTTCCCTCCCCTCCCCTTACTTTCTTTTCTCTTCTATTTTGCTATCCAAACATCGTGTAAGTCTGGGATTATCAGAATTGTATATGCAAATTAGAGTTGCCTAAGTACTACATAGGGGGGATCTTCACAAGCATGAGCTCACAAAAAGACCGTTTTGAAGAAGATCAAGATCCAAAGTTAAGACATTCTCATGTTCAAAGGCACTAAAACTACACAAGCTACTCAAACTGCATAATGATATCTCTAATTAAACTTTATCCTCTAATTTCACTTTCTAAAAAGCATGTTAGAGGTGAAGTTGATTTTTTTAGATAACAAAATAATCCTCAAACCTGCAAATGAAATGCCGCTAACAATATAAGTGATATAGAATTAAGTGTTCCATCTTTCGAGCTGTTGATATCATGCGCCTTAGCCCAAGCTTTAATCTGCATAATTGGTAGCATATGAAAAGGTTTAACGGATCGCATGATTAATACCATTGCTCCATGTTTTTCTAGTTTTCAATTTCATGATACTGCAGAACCAAAGTAGTATGTAAAAAACACAGAAAATTGCACATGTCAGCTGCCAACTAACTGAAAACCCAAATTCACCCAATAAATTTATTAGCCTAATCAGAATATCTATTATTCTTTCAAACAAGGCATTCAACTTCAAAGGTGTTGACATCCAGTAAAAAGTCAACTCCATTCAGCTAAGTGTATCCTATATTATTCATCTTAAAACACATTCTAGCTTGTCCATCATTTTTAGATAGGAAAAAAAATACAATGCTAGTGGCGAATAAAAGGCATGGAGAAAGGGCGATCAAACAAGACACTGAATAGCAACAAATTCCCAACGCGTCAAATGTAACTTTTAAGCATCATGTCACCATGATATGTGACCAACTTCTAGTGGCTGATATCATTTACTATCTTACAAGTATCACTACCTTATGGTTTGTTGAGAAGTGTTTAAACAAGCTACTTTCGTTCTATTGTCAAAGCGATAATGTAGATCACTCAAAATGAGAAAGTTCACGAACCATAAAACTTAGCTTTCGAAACCTTTCATCAATAGCCGAAATCAGGCGTATAAATTGCGATTTGGCAATACCATCCCTGTTTCCAACAGAGAAATCACAATCAATTCCAGACCCTCGATCAGTAACTTTTAATACAGGGACCCTGGCCGACAAGATCAGCTCCACAGTAGTAACATGCCCTGCCCCTGCATATCGTTGAGGTGGTTTGTGGTCAATCGAGCATGGAAACAAGAAACTAAAACAATGATAATAACTGGATGTAGGAGTATTTGATCACTTCAGCAAAACAAAAAGATCAAAAAACATCACATGATAATGAAGCATTTCTTGTTTAGATACAAATTGTCTTGGGGAATATTAGCCCCAATCCCCTGTTCCGATTAGTTTTTAAAATTTTCAATACCACAACATAGAATTCTATGCACATTGTTTCTACAAATAATATTTACCATGCTACAACACCCAGAGATAAACAAAGTTTCAAATCACTAATCAGGCTCTCTCTTGAGAGACCGTCTTTTCTAAAGACAACTCTTAAAAGCCCTGCCCAAATCTAATTTATGTTAATTTAAAAATAAAAAAAAAACTGACACGCGCGTGTGAAGTGGAATGCGAAAAGCCACATAATATATTTGAGGTTATAATAACATTTATTTGGGGTTATATTTGGTGTTATACCAGCATATATTTAGGGGTTATAACATAATTTATTTGGGCTTATAACATAATATATTTAAAGTGATAACAAAATATAGATAACAATATAGGTTATTATAACCCCATATATATTATGTTATAACCTCAAATATATATATATATATATATATATATAGATTTAGGATCAAATGAGAAGGATTTTAAAATGAGAAGGATGAGAAGAATTTTTGTTTGGTTACTATGTATACAAAAAATGATACTATGTTATAAAGTAAGGACATTTTAAAAATTTTGTTATAGTTACTTTTTTGTGTAACATAGTTACTTTTATAATTATGTGTTTTTGGCTCAATCTTGACCATAGATTTTTTTATTCTAGTGAAATCAAGGGTGTAGAGTCCTTACCCTTCTCATTTTCAATACCCTTCTCATTGGATCCCTCCCCTATATATATATATATATATATATATATATATATATATATATATATATATATATATATATATATATATATATAGGAAGAAGTTCCAGTGAGAACCATCCTTATATGAGAACCGTGAGAACCAATCTGCCTTACAAAAAAGTATATTTTTAAAAAATTAAAAGAATACTAAATCTGAAAAAAAAACTCATAAAAGGTGTTACTTTTTACATAAAAAGGTGCTACTTTTCTGAAAAAACGTGTTACTTTGTAATATTTTTGTTTTTTATGAAAAAATATTTTTTTCTGAAAGTAACTTTTTTACTAAAAAGTACCAACTTTTTTTTTGAACAAAAGTAACAATTTTTTGTCTAAAAGTAACACATTTTCTGTAAAAAAGTAACACATTTCTATCATGGAGATTGGTTCTCACGGTTCTCATATAATCTTAGTTCTCACTTCCAGTGAGAACCAAGTTTATATGAGAACCGTGAGAACCAATCGCCTTGATAAAAATGTGTTACTTTTGGACAAAAAAATGTTACTTTTGTTCAAAAAAAAGATGATACTTTTTTTGCAAAAAAAGTGTTACTTTTAGAAAAAAATATTTTTTTCAAAAAAACAAAAATATTAAAAAGTAACACGTTTTTTTCTTAAAAATAACACCTTTTTGTGCAAAAAGTAACACCTTTTTATGAATTTTTTTTAGAATTTTTTTTTAAAAGTAACACTTTTTTGCCTCATAGTATCATAAAAAACAGTAACACCTTTTTGTCTAAAAGTAACACTTTTATAGTAAAAAGTAACACTTTTTTGTAATAAAGATTGGTTCTCATATAAGGATGGTTCTCATTGGAACTTCTTCCTCTCTCTCTCTCTCTCTCTCTCTCTATATATATATATATATAGTTGTAACTTCGAATATATTATGTTATAACCCCAAACAAATTATGTTATAACCCCCAAATATATGCCGGTATAACACCAAATATATTATGTCATAACCGAAAATAAATATTGTTATAACCCCAAATATATTATGCGACTTTTCACATTCCACTTCACACGCACGCGTCAATTTTTTTAAAATTAACATATTTAGATTTGGGTTGGGCTTTTGAGAGTCGTCTTTACAAAAAACAGTCTCCAAGTAAGAATTTGTGATCACTAATAACAACTTTAAACTCAAATTATAATACTCTTGTTCCAAATATAACAACAAAGAGAAAGCCAAAGCCTTAATGCCAACAATATGAGATTTGCTACAAGAACCAAAACATATCAATGTGAGATGTCGTTTCTGATAAAGATTAAACTTTTTTAACCTATCTATAACACAAATTTATAATTAAGAAAATTAATTCTGATCCCTTATCTATGATACACTCTAGGATTCTTGTACAAGCTATCTCTAGCTAAATTATAAGTTTCTTCAACAAGCATTTACTAGAGCTAGTTTCCACTAATTCCTTGATGATATCTTCTAGCAACTCTCACTTTTAAGATATTATTAACTGAATTATTATGTAGCTCCGTTCATGCCTCTCCTAAAGGTCAATACATAGCAATATTCTGCTTTTTAGTACATGTAGTACCTAAATATTCCCTCAATGGATAGCCATTCAATCAAAGAAGCTTCAAACAAAATCATCAGTACATATCACTTTATCAACTCCATACAGCGATAAAAGGACAACAAATAATATTTGTTGCAATAACTCTCGTCCATATGACTACACAGTATACTTTATACACATGCATGATCACAGTTAAAGCCACTGAGAATATAGGTGCCCATATCCCCCCCACGACGCGCACACACTAAATTACACAGATTTTGAATAGACAAATGGAAATTTTGAATAGATGCAATACATACATTACATAAATCACACCATGACCTATAATAAGAATATTAAGCAAGCATGTCTTAAAGAATTAACTACGAGGCAAAAACCATTAAGAAAAAGAAGGTTTCATAGATATTTACTTTGAAGTTTATAAAATTTATTCGCGAACTTCCTCAGGGTCTTAATTTTTGTCCGACGATCAGCCTCAAACACCTTGTCGCTGAAATTTATTGATAAATCAAGATCACTTCTAGCATTGAACATATCCATCGAGAATGAGCCAAAGCTCTCCACGGTAGGACAATTACCATGATCACCTGAAACAAATGATCAGTCCTAAACCAATTAACGAGAAACCTGAAAAGTCAATTTGCCTAAGATTCGGACTTCTGAAAGCTTTGATTATGTTCATTGGCAGAATATGGCTTACAACAGAAAACCCTGCCAAGCATCTAATTAATCAGCTTCACTGACAGAAAACAATACAAAGCTCGCCATATGATATCACGAGAAACATGTAGAAAAACAAGAATAATCAATATCAACTCCTGCACACTAGTAACCAGTTTGGTATGGATGATATGAAATTTTTACCAACACATACATTCAAGAAGCATCATTTAGAAATCACAAGATTTTCCCACCATAATCATGCTATAGAACATCTAAAAATACCAGATCAACAAACAATATACTACCTCTTATTCCACTAAAAGAGGTTTAGAATAATTTTTTACAACGAAACCACTTGAGTATTCAGAAAAAGTAAATTTAAACAAAGAAGATGGTAAACTTACCATACATTTCCTTCGCAATTTCATTAAAAATACGAACCATATCTCTTCTATTGGCATAATCTTCGGGGCTGGGGCAACTAGTTTCATAAACATTATTCAGTACTGTATCAAAAGCTAGTAATTCAGAAAACAGAACTTGGTTCTTCTGAAATCCCAATATCTCCTGTGCCTTAACATCCAACAGCAAATCTAAAAACAACAACAAAATTAACACTGCTTTAGAAGTTTTCCCTAAGTTGACCACAAAATAACTTCTATTTCATGCACATGACTCGAATAATAACACCAACTATCCATATTATTTTACTTCTAGCATTTGAACACCACATGATCTCCATTAAAATTTAAGTCTATACAACCCGGTGCATAAAGCCTCCACGGAGAGCAAGCGTTCGGGTCCCTTACCACATAGGTGTAATGGAGTAAACTTTGCCCTACATTTCTGCAAACACATGACCTTTTAGTCAAAAAAACGATATCTGAACCTCTGTACCAAGGCACTCTTTTTAATAACACATAATGAGAATCAGGTTTTTTCTCGGTTGGAAGCTTAGAGCGACGGTAAAATCTTAGGTTCGATTCTCACCTGGCCCTTTCATTTTGTAATATAAAAAAAATAACAGATAATCAAGTAGCATAAACAGTAATCTGCTAAAAACCAAATCAAACAGCAGAAGCATTTGCACTATTCATGCATGTTTGATTCTTTTATTAACTTCTATTTTATTTTTCTAATGTGATGTTCTCTTCTCACTAATAAATACAAAAATCACTAACAAAATCCATAATTATGGTAATTAATACTCCTATATCCCATTGAATTTGACAAAAGTTTCAATGTGAGAGTTTTTCAGGACAAAAGTTGCAAATTTAATGTAACAGAGTATAGTACAACCATGAATGAAGTATAAGCTAAGGCAATGAAACAGTTGCATAACATATACCACTCACCTCCCGCCATATTTGCCGGTTGCCACAAGTCGCACTAATGTTTCTGTATCATTTATACTACTTTTCAAAATCTAACTGATAATATACCCCTGCAATAAGCTAAAATTAAATAAAATAGCCATTAAAATATATCAATATTCAATCACAAAATCACAAGATAAGATAGAATGAAAAAAGACAAGAATTTTTATTGCAACAACCCATCATTTTAGTAAAGTATCTACTATGAAGTACCATTAAATTCGATCTAAACTGAACAATACAAGACAAAAAGCATACAAACTTTGCAGTAATTGAAGAAAATGCAAAGAATAATGTGTTTACTCCATGAGAATTTAAAGAACAAGAATTGCAGAAGAAAAAGAAACCCAAATTTGTTAGAATTGTATACCCAACACTTACCGCAAAATCAATTGCAAATTGATATAGATCTACATGGAATTGAAAAGGATATGAAGTATTTACAGGATGATTAGAAAACATGAATTTGCTAATGAAATTAAAGTTGAGATTGCAAAGAAATAAGTTTTTAGTAATTTGTTTCAAGGAACAATAGGGATTCAAGATTGAAGAGGCGGAAAATTACCTGGAAACTCGATTAGGGGAAAGGGAAGCAACAAGCAAGCACTACCGGTTTTAGACATATAGCCTCATAGTCATAGGAGTAGTTGGTAAATTGATCCATGGAGCCCGTGCATTCATTCGGATTTTCAAATTAATTACAATTTTTTTTTAAATTAGCTTAAAATTGATTTTAATTACTACTATGCTGTTTACTTAAAAATATTTTCCAAATAATTTTGGTTTGGGGTTTATTGTAAACCGAAAGAATAGTAGGTTTGAGTAGAATTAGAAAATAAAACAATACATTTTCTAGTCCTCACTAGAATTTATTTTCTAAAACGGTACTCCTTCCTATTCAGCCTAAATGTCCCATTTAGTTTTTCACACTTGCCGAGACGAATCAAACAAGATCCCACATGACTATGTTTTAACTCATAGATTAGGAGTAAAATACAAATTAAGAGTGATAAGTGCATAGGGCCAAAAAAAAGTCCCATTTAGCCTGAATAGGAGGTTGTATTTTATAAAGAAAGAATTTTAACCAAATTCATCTAAATTTAATTTGGAAACTTCAAATATAAAAATTAGTCCGACAAAATAATTGGTATATACATCATATAACATGTGACACATAAAATCAATTATGATACAATAATATAGATTATAGATACAAAATCGCAACAAAGAATTAAAAAGTTAGCGTTCTCCTTTAAATATGTTTAAAAATATTATTTAATTAAATGGGTTAGGGGAATTTAGAAAAAAAAAGTTAGGATTGCATGGGTGAAATATTTAGGACAATGTTAAGCAATTCACTTATTTATCTACTTTATTAAAAAAATGTTATCCCAATAAAAACGATGAAATTTTGAAAAAAACATCAATTATAATTTAACTACTTTATGAGAAGGGTGCACCAATTGTAAGGATAATTTACTTAGATTAATCTAAGTCTCAAATGCATCAAGTATTTGCGGCTAGCTATAGGAATATCAAGAGAAGCGACTTTTACTTTTTTTTCATCGCAAATCGAAGAACACTTTCAAATATACTTCAATCCATCAAAAAAATATTCTAACAATTCTCACATTGAGGTTTGGAAGTTCCAAACCAAAACTAAAGTAGCTTAGTATCAATCCTCACCTACATGAACACTACTTTGGGATATTTTTTTCAATAAGCACCAAAGTAAGAAATATTTTTATTATTAACACTATATAGGCAAATCATTCTTTTTAAAAAGACCCGACCCGTCGACCCCTGTCTTAAATGGCGGGTGAATTCCTTTGAAAAAAATTATGTTACGCGTCGAGTTATGGGCCGCAAAATAAATTTAATCGGGTACCCGTCGTCTCACTGTATTAAAGATTTTTTTAAAAAGAAAAAATTATTAGTTGCATAGCTTGCTCTTATTCCCAGGTATTTGATTGAAATTATAGAATATGACTTATAAATTTATTATTTATGCAAAACCTTACTTTTCAGTTTTCATATATCAATGTAATGCAGTCTTTCAAGCTCTCTGATTTTTTAAAGCAAGTTTTTTTTTTTTTGTTTTATTTTGTGCGATTAATTTCTGATTTTCATTGTTGGGCATTGTTTATTTTTTAAATTTTTTTATTCTTGATCTTGTTTTCTTAGCAACTTTTCGCGATAATTTTTGCTATTAATGAAAACTTCATCCCGATGTGTTGTTAGTTACTTTTCACGCTAATCTTTCACAAATTAAACTGGGTACTCGTGTCCCGACCTAATTTATCCGGGTACCCGGTTATGAACACCCCTAATTAGGATAGGTCAAGGTCAGGCTTGGTTATACAGAATCAAAGAGGTTTTAGTAAATAACGGTGATTTCTGAAGTTAACAAATCATCTTTATGTGGTATACTTTGATAGGGTGGGAATGTTGTAATTTTAATTTACGTTTTTTTTTTTATTTTATATTATTTTTTTGTCTTTTTGTGGTGATTTATGAATCACGGTTATTAATTAGGAATTATTGATACAAAATCATGTAAATATTAACTCGGATTTGTTTTGAACATCTCTAGATTGTGCATAAGCAATTTAATATATTATTTTGATCATTTATATATTGAGATATACACATCTCAAATCTATCTAAAAATTATAACAAGTGAGTATTATGAATATATGCGATTAAAGAATTGAAATAAAATCTCAGTTGACTGTATTTTTTCTTACACATTAGTCGCAATATGTAAAATAAGCTTAACCGATGAGTAGTGTCAAAACTGCAATGCAACGAGTTTTTTAGAACGAAGGAAGTATATTGCAATGAACTACAAAATGTCTTTCTTGACCATCTTAGAGTGATGGGTGAATAGTAAAAAAAAACAATTGAAACATTGAAACAGAATAGTACAAAGTACAAAATATCTTAGGTTTCAACCTTCAACCATAAGCAGTCTTTAAACAAGACTAATCAATAATGTGTATCATGTTTACATAGTCTTAAAGACTCACTTGACTTTTGTGAGCTTTTTAATATGTCAATTAACATTTTAAATATTTGAAATAAATTGAGAAAGAAGTGTAAATCATAACTTTAATTTGTGAGTGAAAATTAAGAAAAAAGTGCAAATCATAACTAAAAATAAAAAGAACACATTTGATAAAACATACTAAAAAGGAAAATATATAGACAAATTTAACAGGGACATAAGGGAAGAGCACTAAACAATTAAAATCTCTGACAACCAAAAATCATGACTTAACTTAGGAGTGGAATTTTTTCCCACATAAATTTTTTATGAGTCAGTTTTACTGTGAGTTGCGAAATATATATGGATTAAAGAGCTCAATACTACAAATATTAGCATATCAACTTTTTATTTTAAAGTCACCTCACAAATTAAAAATTGATTAATTTCCTTTAACTTATTTTTATGACTTAGGCAAAATAAAAGAACCTCTAACACTAAATAATAACATAAGGAGGTAGTCTAAATAAATAACGATAATTTTTTATATTAGCAAATCACATTGGAAGGAAGAATTTAATAACATAGGGTTTGGAGGATTTTAAATTATCTTTTTTATTTTATTTATATTATTAATATTTATTTTTTTATAGTGATTTATAAAATAAGGGTCGGAAATTCTATAACATGAGTGGTAGGAGTTCCACAAGATTGACAAGTACAAACGGCCGAGTTTGTGAAATCACATCTTGATTAGCCTTCAAACCAGAAAAATGGTACTCCTTGTGAGGTTCTGTAAACCCTTTCTCCCACCCCATCTTTCCCCTCTTTCTTTCTCCAAAACCCCACTTCAATTCCCTTCTCAATTCTCCAAAAACATCAAAAACTATGCAATCCACAAAAGGGTTCGTTTGTTTTCTACATTGCGTTGTTCTCAGGCTTCAATTAATGGTAACAATACCAATAATAATTTGGTGGATGATTCCAATACTGGGGAATTAGAGGGTGGAATCAAGAAAGAATTTTGGTTGTTTAATACAATGAGTAGGAAAAAGGAGTTGTTTAAGCCTAAAGTGGATGGAAAAGTTGGAATGTATGTGTGTGGAGTTACTGCTTATGATTTTAGTCATATTGGTCATGCTAGAGCTTATGTTACCTTTGATGTTCTATACAGGTGAAACCCTTCATCTATTTTGATTTTTAGTGATTTAATTTTTGTTTGAATGGTCTTTTTTTGTGTTTTTTTTATGTTTATGATGTAAATTTGAGATTCTATTGGTGGGTATTGAATTTATTGGACATTAATCAAATTTTGATGTTTATAATGAATAGGAAATGGTGTAAATTGGGTTATGCAGCTAAAATTATATGTTTTTTTTATGTAAAAGATGAATACTTTATTGCATTTCAACTAGAAATGTAACTCTTTTTTGATGTATTTGAGATTCTATTGGTGGGTATTGAATTTATTGGACATTAATCAATTTTTGATGTTTATAATGAATAGGAAGTGGTGTGAATTTGGTTATGCAGCTAAAATTATATGTTTTATATGTAAAAGATGAATACTGTAATGCATTTTAACTAGAAATGTAACTCCATAGTTTGTTGAATGGATATGGTTACATGATTTGATATATAAGTTTGAGGCTGGCTGATTGGGGAATATTGATTCTTGATTCTTTAAAACTTTAGAATTTCATGTGGTTGTTTGAAATTCCCTCTTCTGTGGCATTTGCCATTTAGTATCATTTTTTTATGTCTTTCATATGCCTCACTGATATAACGGCTTGTTTGGTAGGTGGTAAGTAGTGGTATTGGGAATGAAAACTAGTATAATTTTGGTTGAAAAATCTCTTGTCTACTTTGATCTCCATGTTTGTCTAATTTCAATTATCTCATTTTCTGCATAAAATTCATTCCGATGCGTGACCATTTGGAGAGGTGGTATTAGGTGGTAATGGAAATTTGTAAACAAAAAGTGTTTTTGTGATCAAAGTTTCATCACGAAATTTTATAATATAAATTATTCCGACTACCACCATTTAGTATATTAACCAAACGGGCCGTTAAGTTCTTTGACATTGTGGCAATGTATTTTTTGTTCTTGGTTTCCTTGATTTCTAGTTTTCATGATGTGAACTTGTGAAAGAACCAAATAAAAGAAATAGTATTGTGGCTGAAACTAATTGCCTTTCTAGAAACGAGGGAGAAATAATGGGATTTTTTCGATAATTAACTTTAATAGTGGCAATAAGCAGTGAAACTGATATAATGTCTCTATTTTATGGCAAAATGTTGGTTGTTAGTTTGACTACCACAAACAATCGTTTTCTCCTTGGCTTGTGAACGAGTTATTCAAATTTCGCTATAGTGGCTTACTAGTGGCTTATTAGTGCTATTCCCGTGCTAACTAATTATTTGGCAGGTGTCTCAAGTATCTGGGTTATGAAGTCTTTTATGTTCGTAACTTCACTGATGTTGATGACAAGGTTAGCTAACCATTAAGAAGCTGCATCATGATATGTTAATGAATTTAGTTAAGCGTCTTCCTTTGAGTTTCCGTGGCTATAAATTGATTCCGATCCACTATCCAGAATATTCCACTATCTTCCTTCTAACTATTCCTCTTAGTACCATCATGGATTTTATGTATAATTATAGCTTTGTCTTAATACTTAAATTCTACGGATCAAGCCCATTTATCATAGTGGTAGCTTTTTTTTCGTACAACACATTAATTAGTACGTGCCAATTGTGATCTTATATGTGTCTGACAGGATACCTGAGTATGGAATTTTCAAATTCTGTAGATAATTGTAAGAGCCAATGAACTTGGAGAGGATCCAATTTCACTTAGCAGTCGTTTCTGTGATGAATTTCTTCAAGACATGACTTATCTTCGTTGTTTACCTCCTTCAGTGGAACCCCGTGTCTCGGATCACATACCACAAATTATAGACATGATTAAGCAGGTAATTTCCTTATCAAAATCCCTATTAAAATATGCTCCCCTCCGCGGCCCCGCCCCCTTTTTTGTTGGTGGCATGATATAATACATAATAGTTGGCGAAAAAGCATTTTTTCATTCTAGCTCAGAAGGATTGCATATCTCAAACTATGAATGCTGCTTTTCATACTTATGCTGTTTAACTTATTTTGGCAGAATAGACCCGTGTCCGCTGATATAATCTCCTTTTTTCCGTCTTGCAGATTATTGATAATGGTTTTGCGTACTGTGTGGATGGAGATGTTTACTTCTCTGTTCATAAGTTTTCTGAATATGGACGATTGTCTGGGCGAAAATTGGAAGATAATCGAGCTGGTGAGCGAGTGGCTATCGATTCAAGAAAGAGAGATCCAGCTGATTTTGCGTTATGGAAAGTAAGTACTTAAATTGCATTTGTTCTATTATCTCTCTGAAAGTTTTAAGAACTCAGAATTGATTGTAGATTCAATAAATGCTGAATGTGAAGATATATTGCTGTGAAATTAGACTAAAAATATATAGAAAATGGAAATGTGGGTGAAGAAACAAAGCCAACACACACACACACAAAACAAAAGATGCAAGTAAGACGTAAAATTGAGTGTTTTATAGGTACCTCAAGCCTCAAGGTACTCTCCCCCACGTTAGATGATTTTTGTTTCTGTATGATAATCTAACGATTATATTATGCGATCACTCACAAACACACTCTTTAAGTGTTTGGATACTACTCGAAACATTCTAATGGAGTTTCCTTACATACATGCTCTCTCACTCCAAACTAAGTCTTTAGCATTATTGTTGTCGTTTACTTTTAACGGTTCAAATCTAAAACATGCAAACAAGATTGATATTTTTTGTAGTAAGTATGCTTCAATAAATCAGCAGCGTGCATAGCAAGCTGTTGTTAGTTAGTCGATTTAAAGAAGTTAATCCTCAAAATATAGGAAGTTGCATCAAAATTTCGCAACATATGTTTGTTTCAGTGGGTTTTGATCTATGATTTCTTATTAATCAATACTAATTGTGCAGACTGCTAAAGAAGGAGAGCCCTTTTGGGAAAGTCCATGGGGTCCGGGAAGACCCGGTTGGCATATTGAATGTAGTGCTATGAGTGCTGCTTATTTGGGGTACACTTTCGACATACATGGTGGTGGTATGGACCTTATGTTTCCTCACCATGAAAATGAAATAGCTCAAAGCTGTGCTGCTTGTAGTGAAAGTCATATAAGGTATTGGATTCATAACGGATTTGTCACTATTGATTCAGAGAAAATGTCCAAATCTCTTGGAAACTTCTTTACAATCCGTCAGGTAAAAAGTTTTATCTAAATGTATTTTTGAGCGCGTAGTTATTTAATTTTGTGATCTTTAATTAACTATTATATTCTCAACTTTGTCTTTTTTGGTTGGTGTAATGATCTATTAAGCTCTCGGTTTTTTGCCAGGTTATTGAGCTTTATCACCCACTTGCCTTGAGACTCTTCTTAATGGGAACTCACTATCGTTCTCCAGTAAATTACTCCGATGTATTACTAGAAACTGCTTCAGAACGCATTTTTTACATATACCAGGTATCCCGGCTTCAAGATAATACTGTTGCATTCCTTTCTTGTGAAGATAATAAGATATTGAAACAGCCAATTACATTTTCTTGTTGACTTATGGCATGAGTTATAACGCCTTTAAACTGAATGATACTTTTTTTAAGGAAAAATTGATATTAATAATCCAACCTTTCATCCATTCACTATGAATAATCCCAACTTTAGATTATTTTTAATAAACCAACCTTTGACCTTAGTTTGCTATCAGCAACTCATCATACTAATAGGATATTTATAGCATACTAAGGGCAAAGGTTGAATTATTATACATAAAAGATTATGCTGATAGAAAACTAAGGGCAAAGGTTGGATTATTAATAAAATAATCCAAAGGTGAGATTATTCACGGTGAATGGGTGAAAGGTTGGATTATTAATATTAATTTTTCCTTTTTTTAATTCATTTAATGTTGCTTTTTAAAATTCTTCTCAGTTTGCTTTTTTAAATTTTATTTGCATGTGATCTGTGAAAATTTAGATAGTACAGTTCTTATTCCTCGATGCTCCTCTTACAAATGTTGTTTTATGCGATCAATATGTAGACATTATATGATAGCGAAGTTCTTTTGAGTGAGCATGGGAGAGCTACTTTAAAGGACACAATCCCCGATGATATTGCAAGCTGCATAAATGATTTCCAAAATGGATTTTTGACTGCAATGTTAGATGATCTTCACACGCCTGTTGTCCTTGCTGCACTTTCTGACCCATTGAAGACCATCAATGATCTTCTCCATACTCGTAAGGTATATCAGTTTCTGGCTGATCCCCATTTCTTTCCGCCTATATTATAGATGAAGTCATTATTATATTGTGTTATTGGACTGTGTCCCAATTAGAGGTGTTCAACGGCTCGGGTCAAAGTTTAAATGGTCGGGGCGGGGCGTGTCAAAGCCCGTTTAAACCCGACCCACTTTGACCCCTTTTTAAAAGTTCATATAATGAATTTTTTTTTATTTTACTTTATGGCCTGTTGGATCGACCACCTATGTATATAATAGTATCATATAAAAATATATAAAAAAAGTGGTGAATTTTTTTCACAACCAATTCCTATAATTATCTATCTCGAACCGGCCCGGCCTTTACACCAAGCTTGTTAATGGCCCGACCTTGTATTGAGTCGACCCGCTAGTGACCCATTAAAATGTGACCCGACCCTGACTGGTTGGTCGACCCGACCCGTTAAACACCTTTAGTCCCAATCAGCCAAGTTACTTTAGTTTCATATAGTTGCACTTATCTATGACTATTCATTTCTACTATTCTATGCTCCTTATCCTTTACTCTATTATAAACGTAATAGGGGTGTGGCTTTCTTGTATTTGCCTCTAATGGTAAAGGCTTTTATCAATTTTTCAACATTTCGCATTGCAGGGAAAGAAGCGTGAGATGCGAATGGAATCACTTGCAGCCTTAGAGAAGACAATAAACAATGTTCTGACTGTTCTTGGGTTGATGCCATCGAGTTATGCCGAGGTAGAAATTTCTGATATTTTGAAATTAATTGCAGCTCAAATACTCTGAAAGAAACGTTCAATTTTGTTTTGTTTGTGTGCGTAATTTTATATCTTTATTTTTTTGTGAAAGAGCAAATTGCAAATACAAGTTGTAGTTTTCACTTTGTAACCTTGTTTCGTGGGCAGCCCTTATATTATTCTATTTGTTTCGTGGGCAGGCTCTACATCAACTCAAAGAAAAGGCTCTGGTACGTGCCAAGTTATCTGAAGCTGATGTTAAGAAAAAGATAGAAGAGAGAGACGCGGCAAGAAAAAATAAAGAGTTTGAGAAATCAGATGCAATAAGAAAAGACTTAGCTGTAGTGGGAATCGGTCTGATGGACAGCCCAGAAGGGACTACCTGGAGACCAGTGCTTCCTACTGCACTGCAGCAGGAGCCAGCAATGGCTAATTGAGTCATTGTAAAATGAGGATTTTCATAACATATCCAAGTCAAAATCCCGGCAACGATCTACCCAAGAAGACAATAAGATTTTGTATTCGGGAAACTTTGTCGTCAATGAAACTTGAGGATGAGCATAGGATCTAGGGACCGTCATTATTGTTTTAAGGGGAACCATTTTCCCCGTATGATGAGTTTTGTTTGCTAGTTTACCGAGTGATTGAAGCACGCCTTTCTTCTGATTTTAATATCGTTTTTGAGCATTGAAGCCAGGTCCGAATGTTCGTAAACACATTTGAGAAAAGAGAAACATGTTTAAGAGTATGGGGATTACCGTGATATCAAAATTGATTAATATTTGTTACATTTGTGCTTTGTATATCTATTTTCTTTCCTGTTCTGATGTGTATCTTTTTCTATGTACAAGCATATGAAACCATGCTCGGGATATGTACGAATACAATCGAGAAAGGTACGACAGTTATAGGTTCGTTTATATTTACAATTGCAGGTTTTAATGGTGGAATACCACTGGAGGAATCAACTGTCAAAACTTTCCCATTTAAGAGCACTTTCTTGCTGCTCAAATCCTTATTTATCGCGGTCAGGTGGTATTCTTCTCTTGTATTGATTATTGGCATTTTCTCGAACTTGGATTTCCGAGCAAACGGGCCTCTATTTTCTACTGAAACGCTTCCGTTTTCTGTAGCTATGTTGACGTCAAATGTCACCTCGGCGTCTATGTTGATTAAGAGCAATGTGATCCCTTGCTGAATGGATAAATATTGCATGTGAGATAAATCTTCGCCTTGTCGGGAAGCTTTAGATGAGGATGAATGCATGAAGTAATGTAGTTCATAATGTTCAAGGTATTTATTTTTATTCCATATGAGTGCTTCCTTTTCAATTTGGAAAATTTGTAAATAATACTCTCGACTATTTCTCATTGACTGAAAATACCCCCAACTATTATTTGTATACCCCGAAGTATTGGGATACTTCTTGAACACTATGCACATTATTTTCAATCGGCTGTTTAGGGTATTTTGAGTCAATGAGCAATAGCTGGGGGTATACAAGGTTAAGTATCCCAATACTTCGGAGTATACTGGTTAAATAATAGTTGGGGTATTTTTAGTCAATGAACAATAGTTAAGAGTATTAGTTACAAATTTTCCTTTAATTTTTAGTACACAAGTTCCTCATATACTTTTGCTTGTATGAGTGACACTTCTATTTTTGGCCGATAAGACCGTTACACTATTTTTAGAATATGAAGGTTGTTTTTGTATACTGAAATTGAGTGACATGTTCCGAAAATCAGACTCAAATATGGAAAATAGTAGTACTCACAGATTGTTTTGAGCAATGAGTGTAGGCTCGTAACTTTCTCGTCCCTGTAACGCTTGTAAATAGAACTTGTTTTCCCATCAACCGATGCCAGAGTAGAGCACTACAAATACTCACACAAGTTAGTAAAAAGTGCAATTTATGGTGCATTTCCGAAAATTCTGTTTAAACAGTTCATAACTGTACCTGTAATAATCGGGATTTGGAACGAAGTTAGATTTGTCGAGAAGCCCGTAATTTCCACCTATCAATGTTTGTCTGCAATAGGTTTTGGTGTTATAGGTTGCTGCCATTCCTAGCTGATCTAAGTACCTGTTCTTGTTAACAAAAGCTCATAAACTTCAGCCTTAGGAATCTAGTGGAAATTAGACAAACTTCAGTAGCTAATGTAGAGGAAAGTTTACCAGAAGCTCATTACAAAAGCATTTGTCACATGATTGCGGCCGCTGTTAAAAGCGCCACCCGCTTCACCGACCCAAGCTATAGCCGAAGTCCCTGAACGCCTAATTTCTTGTTGGAGAGTACTGAATACATTTGCTTCCGAGTCAAGGACAGATGGGTTTAATATCCTACCAATAAGGTCACTATTGTCTCCTGCAAACCAGTAGAAAAATTTAGTTTTCACCTAGAGATCCATAGTCCTTTGATTTTGGATTATAGTTGACTATACTAAAATGGCTCATTGGCCGCATCTTTTTTTGAGGATCTTTTTCGAGCCGAGAGACTCTTTGGCCGCATCCTCCTTTATGGGTATGGGTTGCTGACTTGTTGCCTTTTTTCCTTCCCCAGACCTGATTATAGCTCCTATGGGCGGGATACACTGGGTACGATGATCATGATGATACTAAAATGACTCATTAAATTACGGACACTTCTTTTCTATGTGAAGTTGCGATTAATCGGAAACGATCTCTTTGATATCACTAACAACTAACAAGGGTAATCTTGTTTGCATCCGGACCTCCCTACCCCCTGTATGTGGGAGTCGGAGTCATTTAACGGCATTGAAATAATGAAATGTTGCTGGGATGGTATACCTGCACCGAGATTATAGACATGGTGAGTGATCGCTTGTAGAGACTTGGTTGTTTCACCGATAAACTCAGAAAACCATGTAGCGTCAAAGAATCCTCCCGGGCCTAGCACAATGGGCTTCGATTTAGAGCCTACATACAGCTTTTGCAACAGACTTCGTAGCGTTTTCACATCAGAAGCATACTGCTGAGCCCTTACTTTCGCCCCGATTCCATTGCCACTGAGCTCATTTCCTATCAGTAGTTCAGAACATGAACAAAATATCAACAATTTGGAACAAGTTCAAATTGTTTGAGAAAAGTTCAGCACAATTCAATCCTTAAGAATGTCTTACCAAATTCCCATCCATAGATATTGTATCCCTTGTTGATTGTATATCTCAAAAAGTATTCAGCATTGCTAGGATCCCAAGCTCCAACCGCTGACCCATCTGGGTTTATTGTCCTTCCCTTAAGTGCATTCAACCCAAAAGTAACAATAGCCCTAGCCACAAAATACCAATAAATCTCAAAACTAAGCCTTATACATGATTGCACAACTCGAATTAGAAATATATAGACTATTGAATGTACATCCCAAGTCTCACGTAGGAAAAAAGAATGATAAACATATAAGTTATTTAACTTCGAATTATTACGAGGCAATGGGCTCAGCCCAAAGGGAATAATATCATACTAATGCGTGTCATTCACAGCTTGTGATGCTTTGGATTGAGCTTTAAAAATGATTGATAGATTATTCATATCAATAAGATGAATCTTCTTTTCTAGGGAGCTCATTTGCTAACAACTCCACAGTTAAGCATGCTTGGTGGGAGCAAAGTTAGGATGGTTGACCTTTTGGAAAGTTTTCTGTGGGGTCAACCTACAATCTTCATGGATAGTCACCAGCGGTTCGATGGGTCGAAGTGTTACACATCTAGTAGCCCCAAACCCCGACATACTCACATCAACCCCACCACTCCTATTACCATTAGACCCGAATGGACTTGCTAATGAACCGAACTAAGCGTCACCCGGAAATGACAAGAATCGAATATGTCTAACCTAGATCTCATTATTGATGTATCTTATCTTGCTTTTGTGACATAAGAGAAGCCATTACTTAAGTTTTTGTGTTTTTAAAGACAGGAGGAAAGTTTATGAGCCTACACAATACACACCCTGTTTCTTTGAAGAACCTGTTAAGTTCATCCCACCGCGCCATGGGCAAACAACCTTCCGAGAAACCAAGAAGTTGAGAGCTGTCTCGGACAAATGGATTACAAGGTTGTTCGTCGTTCGTTTGGTAAGTTAGCTTATCTTGTAGTGTCCCACCCATTCTGATTTTCAGGGGAGTAAATGCTGCAATATGAAGAGGATTTCATCAATACATACTACACAAATACATCCATGCTGATTGTTTGACTAGAAGTACTTCTATATTGTAACTTACCTTTCACTGCATTTGACAAAATTGTGTTGTTCAAATCCTAGAGATGAGAGTAAACATACTAATTAGAATTTACTCTGTAAGTAAAATTTAAGCATCTCTAGAGGTGTACAAAACAGACTAGATTATCTGAAATTTACCCGACCATGTAACTGAATTCGATTTGATATCAAATATAGGCTGTCAATTATGTAAAAACCAACATGGACACAAGATCGACCCGATAAACTGAGTGAACACCTCTAAGCATATCTAAGGTTATTAGTTACTATAAATAAATGAAGATAAATACTCTAAAGAAATCCAAAGACCAGATACTACATAAATTTAGTTTATTTATGCTTTTATTATGAAACAAAAAGTAAATAATTTTGGGGCGTGTTTGGATGTCTTTGACATTCTGTTAAACCAATTACTTAATTAGTTAGTTCTTGTTTTCTTGATTTGGTTTGTCTAGGTTAATATAACAAATCTTTTTTGTAATTGTATATAAATACATTACCCTCTCTAGTAATAAACTCAAGCTTTCATGATTAAATTCTTTTACTCTCTATATGGTATTAGATTTTGATCATCTTCCCGCGCTCCAATTGAATCCATCCTCTTCTCCAATGGCTGCCGCATCCTCTCCCCACATTCTTCCCGATCCTAATGACCCAAATCAACCATTTGTTACTCTTTCCATCTCCAATGTCATCAAATTACATTCCAAGAATTATTTAGATTGGAAGCTTCAAATTAAAGCCATTATTAATGGGCATGCTCCCATGGGTTACATAAAATATTAATCTATTATTAAAATATTAATGGACCCTAGTCCCTACTACTTTATTTTTTTATATATATGGTTTTCTTATTGTTGTTATTGGCTTTTAGAGTCAGATAAGAAGCTAAATGTAAAAATATTACGTAAAAGGAAATATTATTAACATTATTATTTATTTAATTCATACTTAAAATATAAAGTAATTATATTCTAAAGTAAATGAATTAATTTTATTTAAAAAAAATTATGTGCTTATATTATACTCCTAACTCAATTTTAAACTATTAAAATCTAGATATGACAACTTAGGAACATTGGGTAGTTTATACTACCTTCTAATCAGCCTAAATGTCTCATTTAGTTTTTTGTCACTATTCACTTATCACTTTTAATTTGTATTTTACTCTTAATTTATAAATTAAAACACAGTCATGTGAAATCTTGTTTGATTCGTCTCAATACTAGGATTATTAATATCAGATTTTTATAATTTTTAATTAAGAATAATTTGAGATATTAAGAATTAAAATATTATCTCGGCAAGTGTGAAAAAACCAAATGGGACATTTAGGTTGAAAAGGAGGGAGTAATAATTAATGGAAAATTTATTAAGGTTAGCCTTATTAATTTTCAATGGTTATAGTCTTATAATTAATGCCTTAATTGAAAATTTTAATAAGGTAGAAAAATGAGTTGTACTCTAAGGTCATAGACTCTTAGTTTTAACTTTCAAGTGTCATACTTCCTCATTCTATAATACTTGCTACTGACAGTGATATTTTTCCACACAACATGTCACACTCAGTAATAAGTATTATGGAATGGAGGAAGTATATTGATTTAGAATCCAAGATAGATAATTAAATAAAAAGGTCAACATATAATAATTAATAAATTAATGAAATGTTTAATCTAATTGAGGAAGTGGGTCAATTGTCATCATATTCATAATGCTATTCTATAAGTATTTTTAATTTGCCAATTTTAGTTTACTATTTTTATTTTTAATATGATTTCAGCAATTTACTCTTTGAATTTTCTCTTTCATCAGTTTTAAATACATCACTATTTTAACGATTTAATTTATTATATTTAATTTTTTAATTTCTGTATAAAAGCGAATGAGACTAAAATGGCTTTGATCAGTAAATCAAAAGCAATTCAAAATACTTTCATAAAAGAATAGTATGAATAAAAAAAAATGCTTTTTTTTAGCAACCATGTAATTGGTTTATCTTTAATCTAGTCTAATGATGTAATGCATCACTAAAAAAGAATTATGGTTGGCTATCATTCATCTTAGAGCCGCCAGAATTGTCAAGATCCAATAATGTGCCACTATCAAGAATATGGACTACTATTATAAAGAAAGATCAATATTTGAACTGTTATATTAGAGACTATTTTTTGATAAGACGATCTTAAATAAGAAGCTTATATTTTTATAATATATATGAAATGAGCTATTTATCCATATATGAAATGAGTTTTTCTATGAGACCGTCTCATACAATAATCTATATTAAAATTTTAGTTTAATTTAAGTCTAGCTCTTTTACATCAATTTATTTTGTTAAATTGATAAATTAATTTATTTAAATCAACTCATCTTATTTTATGTAGTAAAATATATCTTCTTAACTTAAGTTTTCACTAAAGAGGATAAAATGTATTATAAAAGATATTAAAATATTACTCCCTCCGTTTCAGTTTACTTGTCCCATTTCCTTTTTTGGCAATTTCATACTACTTGTCTCATTTTCTTTTTTGGCTATCCTTTTCTTACCTAAATACCCCCACTTTTCCAATTCCCAATACTCCACTACCACCTTTACAATTAATTTAATCAATTAAAATACCCAACTACCACCTTTTTAATGGATCCCACTCAACCCTTAAAATCCGTGAAAAGTCAAATGGGACTAGTCAACTGAAATAGAGGGAGTATGATTTGACAATTCAGTTTTGTCTGAGTTAGAGCAAGTAGCATTTTCCTATATAATATCGTGAGTTTGATTCTTATACAACCCTCTATTTATTATTTATTATTTATATATTAATATCATATTTAATACTCCTTATTGGTGAATGCTTTAAGCATTTATTGAGCCTTATTAAAATATAATAATTGATAAAAGTCTATTATTTTTTAAAAGTTATTAATAATTTATTTATAGAGATTTAAATCAATAAAAATATCAACTACAACTTAAATTAAATTTCACATAAATCAAATTAATATTTTAATTTAAATATTTATGGTAGATAGATATAAAACCTAGACAACCCATATAAAAAATATTTTTGCTGAGTACAAATACCATAATTTTTATCCTTCAAATTTTAATACAAGTAGCATAATAATTTGGTTATAAACAAATAATAATCAAAATCAGCGTGATATCAACACCATTATCATTGTTGCATATATATTAAGCAAGCAGTACGTAGAAAGTCTAGTGGCCATAATTTCTTATTATTAATTCCGACTAGGAAACATGTGTTTTCTTGAGAGATCGTCTTTTGTAAAGATTACTATCAAAAGAATTTGAACAAAACCCGATTCTCAACTATTTATCTTATAATTAATTATCTGTACGTATTCTATTTATTGTGTAAGTCGCTTACTATGCTTTCGGTTAGTTGATTTCTATGCTTGGCTAACGTGGGTATAAGATGCATGATTTCATATATTTGCAGATTCCTCTCTTTGAAGACCCTTTTTGAGCCAAGTGACTCTTTGACCGCCCTCTCCTAATGGATATGAGATGTCCTCTTTCTTTTCTCCCCAGATTCCGACTATAGATTGTCTATGAGCAGGATACATTAGGTGTGATGAAGATGATGATAATTAATGTCGTGAAAATTTTACAATTAGTATAATGTGAATCACGGAATTTGTCAATTCAATTGCATTAAGCTAATGAGATTAAATTTTTAAAAAATTATAAATATAAATCCTTTAAAAATATAATACTCCCTCCGATCTTTTTTGTTTCTTTCACTTTGGGTTTTTTACAAATATTAAGGTAGATAGAATTTTTGGATTGTAGTGGGTATTATTTTAATTAAATAGTAGTGTGAAGTAATGATTGTATTGAAAGTATGAGAAAAAAAATAATTAAATACTTCCTCCGTTCTTTTTACTTGCAACATTGTTGACTGCGGTACTATTCATCAAGCAAATTGACTTTTATATTGTCGGTAATCTAAAAGTTAAAACATAGTCATATGAGATCTTGTTTGAATCATCTCGATTCAAAGTTTATTAATTTTGAGTTTTTATAATTTTTCGATATGTATAATTAGAGATATTAAAGATTCAATTCGTGCATTGGGGAGTGTGAAAAAGCAAATGGTGCAACTAATATGGAACGGAGGAAGTAGTAGTGTGAAGTAATGATTGTATTGGAAGTATGAGAGAAAAAATAATTAAATAGTAGTGTGAAATAATGATTGTGTTGGAAGTATGGGAGAGAAAATAATTGAATACTTCCTCCGTTCCATAAAAGTTGCTACCGATTCTAACATGTTGTGTGGAACCATGTCACTATCAGTAGCAAGTATTATGAAACGAAGGAAGTAGTAGTGTGAAGTAGAGGTGTTCAACGGGGCGGGTCGACCCAACCGGTTAAGGGTTGGATCACATTTTAACGGGTCGGGTCAATAACGGGCCTTGGTGTAAAGGGTCGGGCCGGGTCGTGTCGGATAATTATAAGAATTAATTGCGAAAAAAAATTTGCCACTTTTTTAAAAAAAGTTTAAATGATATTATTATAAACATAAGTGGATCGACCCAACGGGTCATAAAATATAATTAAAAAATT
Source organism: Amaranthus cruentus (assembly GCA_019425755.1). NCBI lineage: Eukaryota > Viridiplantae > Streptophyta > Magnoliopsida > Caryophyllales > Amaranthaceae > Amaranthus > Amaranthus cruentus. The sequence goes on from CM033466.1 coordinate 10,134,004, forward strand.
GTTTTTATTTACTTTTTAAAAATGGGTCAAAGCGGATCGGATTTAAACGGGCTTGACCCGCCCCGCCCCGCCCCGTTTAACATTTGACAAAACCCGCCCCGCCCCGGCCCATTTAAATTTTGACCCGACCCGCCCCGTTGAACACCTCTAGTGTAAAGTAAGAAAAGTGGGGTTGTAAAGGATAAAAGTGAGAAGAAAACTTTCCAAAAATAAAAAGTATTTTAAAGTGAAAGAACTTTTAAAACTACCAGTTATAATAAGGTGGAAGAACTTAAAAAACGGAGTGAGTAATTTGTATACTATCAATCAACCCAACCAATTTAAGTTAAAAACGATTCTTATATAATGGATCATCCTTTTTGTATAACCATCCAAAAGGAAAATAAAGCCAAATATATTACGGCAAAATCCAACGAAATCCGTCATGATTTCACAAACTCTACTAAATTAATTAAAATGGTCAAGAAAATAATTTTCAAAATTCTTTATTAACCAAGTATTGTGCTGCATTTATGTATTTAAAAGTCAACCTCACTCACTTTATAATAATATTATTATTATTATTATTATTATTATTATTAAACACCTCACTCACCTTCTATGTGTTAATTATATTCAAAAGTTTTTTTTAATACAAATAAGCCCTTTTAAGAAATCTCAAAAAGTTGACATATACTATCTATTTGAAATTAAAAAAAATTGAATTTTATTTTAATTGAAAGCTCGTGTACATGTAATACAACTAAAGAAGCTCGTCTTGTATGAAAATTTTTCATCATGTAATAGACTTATATAACCAATTAATTTCTTTCACTGCTCACTTTAATATTACAAGTGATTTTAACACATTATATATTGGTCAGCTCAATAGAGATAGTATCGTTTAAGAATTTATGATAAAAAAATATATAAAAATTGAAAGAAAATATATAGAAGAAATTAGAAACAAACCAGATTGAGAAGAGAGGCCATGCCCCAACTACAAGAACCATAATCACACTTATCAGAAGGCCACCAATCCAACGTCGCACAGATATAATCATCATCAGTCTGAGCAATCTTAGCCGTTGAATTAAAGAACACAACCACCGTCTGATGCTTTGGAGATTCAACTGAATGGTTGATGATGAAATACAAAAGGCAACCCAATCCAACAAGAAATATTATAGAGCTTACCATAATTTTGCAACAAATCCCACTTTTTATTTTCATGTTTGTCATAATAATAATAATAATAATAATAATAATAATAAATTTCTCTTGTATTCTACAAATTTATACTAGAGAATTAGGTGGATAACTAATGAAAAGCATCTAAGTAGTAGCCCTCCCCAAGATGAGTGCTTTCCTATTTCAAATAATAAAAATTATAAATTATTAGTTACTTATCAGTTAGTCTGGTGGTTAAAGATTTTTCTTTTTTTTAAAAAAAGTTTGATTTTCATAACTGGAAAGAAAAGCAAATTAAGTTTTATGTAATTTTTGTGGATTTAGCCTTATACGGTCTATTTTGTTGGAGGAACTTTTTAAAAGATTTTTTGGGGATTTTTCTCTAATCGAGAGAATCTTTGGCAGTATTCTCTTTTATGGATATGAGTTGTATTTTCTTTTATGGATATGAGTTGTCGCTTTTTTTTTCTTCCCAGACCCTGATGATGATGATCGATGATGAAGTTAATTTTATGTAGTTTTTGATTTGGAATAATTAATGATCCAATGAATTTAAATGAAAGAAGAAATTCAAATTATTAGTTTGGTGGGTTTTGAAGATTTTTTTTTTTTTTTTTTTTTAGTGGTGGAGAAAGTGAAAGAAAGTTGACTAGTGATGAGACATGAGAATGGTGGACTATATATAGTAAGTGGGAAGGAAAAAAAGGGAGCCTCTAGCATTGACATTGGGTCAATGGATGCTTAAATCTATATACTTTAGATTTTTCTATGTTATAGAACATGTTACATGGGTCAAGGTTGGCTAATCACACTACTACTATTTTATTATATAGAAGTATTCTAAAAACATCAAACATGCACGTGTTTTAAGGGTTAGGATTAGGATAAAAGGTGCATGGTATGTTGTAAAGTGAGATTATTATAGGAATTTGTTGATCAACTAGTGTCTTTAAGAGACGTATTTGAAGCCCAATCCATTAAAAATTAATGTTTATTTTCGTATTTTTAATATCTACTTACATTATCCTTAATGTCTACTTACAGATTTTAAATGTCAACTTACATCATTCTTAAGCCTACTTATAATATTTTAAAAAATATATAATGGGCTCGCCCAATTAAAAATGATATCTCAAAGAGAATATCTCTCACAAAAAATTGTATTTGTTGATGGGTTTTGGAGAGATGATTCACGGGTATTAAAAAGTTTTTATATATTAAGAGCGTCTTTGAATGAGATGACCTTAACATAAGAATTCTATATGCTAATAATTTTATCAGATGAGCTATTTAATTTATATATAATGTGCGTCTTATGGTGAGACCGTCTAAATTTTCACAAAAGAATTTGCGCTGAAAACAGTTCCCTAAGACTTGGAACTTCAAAGGGATGGCTATTGCGTACTTGAGGATTTTGTTCCAACGGGTCAAAAACGACGCAAAATGAAGCTACCAACGTCTAATTTAAGTCACAATTACTGGATTTTGAGTTAATTAATTGTGACTTAAATAGGTGTAAGATTGTTCTATTTTTGGATTTTGAGTTAATTAGGTGTAAGATTGTTCTATTTTTGGATTTTGAGTTAATTAGGTGTAAGACTTGTTCTATTTTTGGTCACACGGAGATTTTTTTGGTCGCGCTCTCCTATATGAGTATGTCGTCTTTCCCTCCCCAGACCCTATGGCTGTCCATAGTTTTCTATGAGCGGAATACTGGATGGTAGGATGATAATGATGATGATGATGATTGTTCTATTTTTGAGTTAGGTGTGAATCTTATTGTCACACATACAGTTTTTGCATTAAAGTGAGAATTGTCAAAATAGTTGGTGATACAGATTTCGTGTTGGTTTAATTTTCAGTCGAATAATCGGGTTAATTTTAAATTATATCGGGTCTAACTCAAATCAAATTGTATCAAGATTTTTTTCACGAATTTCAAATAATTCAAATATTATTGTACGCTCTTTTGAAATCACAAATGAAAATTTTGCAAAATTCACCAATATCCCAACAAGTTTTCTTTTATTGTCCTCCAATTTTAAGGGGAAAAAATATCGACTGATGGTCTTCAAAGTTCTAAAAAAACAACTCTAAATATTAATAATTCATAAATGTTAAATCAAATGTCCTTTGAGTTTGAAAATAGGAGAGCATTATTATTTAAGTTTTTAATCGGAGAATAAAACAAGAAAAAAAAAGATAAAAGAGATGAAGATGAAAAAATATATTAGTATTTTTTGATGAGACTAAAAGAATATATAAAACTATACTTCCTCCGTTCCGTAATACTTGCTACATTTAACTTTTTTACGCAATTCAATGTACTATTTTGTTCATTTATATGTCGAATTATACACATTTAAAAATTATAAAAAGTTTATTTTATGAAAGTATGTAATTAGACGATTCAAACAAGATCCCACTTGACTATATTATTATTTACATATTAGCCGCAATATATAAAATAAGTTTAAACGATGAATAGTGCCCCAAAACAAAATGTAACAAGTATTTCAGAACGGAGGAAGTAACTAATAAGGAAAATAACTATTCATCTCTTCAAAATAACTCTCCCGCAATTTTCGTATCATAAAACAACACAAAATCAAATCATTCTATTTATGTTTTGTATATCAACTATCAACATAAATATGTTATATGAGGTATCTACTTTACAAAATATCGTCATTTTTGCACACTTCTCTTCTTCGAGTACCAAGAGACAGACTTGGGATACGCAAAACTTTTGACGTATGCGCGATTGGTAATAGTTCCTACATTATCAATCAAGTTTCCCTCTAACGATGTCGACAATATATCGGTTCAAATGCTGGCCGAAAACCTTGTTTGAAAACGACTCTACGACATGTTGACGGGCACACTTGCCCATTCTTTGTGCTAAACCAGGGTCTTGAATGAACTTGCCCATAGCTAAGGAGAACCCCTGTGGAGTAGGATCACAGAGAAATCCTGTGACTTCGTGCTTAACGGTTTCTGTAGGTCCTCCGCTGTTACAAGCAATGACGGGTTTATAGGCTGCCATTGCCTCCAACGGTACAATACCAAAGTGTTCGTCCTGATGAATTTTAATGTTTTAGTCAGATGATTTAGTAGTTTATCTGTAAAATGTAAGGTATGTTTAACAATATACCTGCGGCGTATATAGGACGCAAAGACATTCCGAAAGAAGAGTGTTTCTTTCACTAGTGGAGCAAGATGTGATGAAATTGACTCGATCAGCCACTCCTTCCTTTTGTGCTAAGAACTTGAGTTCTTCCAAGTACTCAACGTTTTCCCTCAACCGTTTGTCGTAACCACCTGAATGGAAAGAAATTGACAAACTTCACCATCAACACTATTCAAGGATAGAACACGAAGAAAAGTACAACCAATTGTTTTCCGAAGCACAGAATGTGAATTGATTATAAAAGGATAGCAAAAAACGAATTATGCAAAAAGAGAAAATGCGAAAACCAAATAGCAATATGTACAAATCATATGTACACACAGAATTAACCTCTGGACTACAGATAAGAAGTTCCATAAGGAGTCAGAACCCTAGAAGCTAAATCAAATCAACTATTCTGACCAATCAGAATTCATCAAATCGAACGGCATATATTACAGAACTGCTTCTAAAGAATTTATGACCCAACCTACTTATATTGATCCTCTGCTGCCTCTCACCTCGAAGGGAAAACATATCCCCATGACCCCAACACTTCCCTTGAACTTCAAGGGGAAAACCATCAATACAAACAAAACGCACTTGTAAATTAAGACTTCATGTGTTTTTGTTACTTTTCTACATATTAATGTCAGGCTTCTACGCAAACATTACCGAACAATCACACTACTAGCAACTCGAAAACAGTTGTGTACCACACACAAGCAAAAACATTGAACTTTAGATCGAGAGCCTGCACTTGAACAACTAATAACCATTAATCACTACTTCCTAAAACAAAAAAAAAAAAAAAAAAAAAACTAATTTTTGGAGCATAATTCTCATTTGCTTTCGGCCAGGGTCCGAATATTGATTCATTCAACTTCAATTTCCTCTAAGTCACTTCAACTTTCAAGAAGATAGAATTTGATATCAGCTGAAGGCAGTCAGATAAAGGAGAGTATATTGAAGAGAAGAAATAAGTAGGAAACCAATGGAGAGGCCAACCATCTCTGGTAGTTCTCAGTCAACTGAGCTTTTAATTTGTTTTGTTCAAAAGGAGTTGAAAAACCATGACTTGGGCATAAAGAAGGCTTAAAACAAGATGCAAATAGTTTCTCAAAGGGACTTTGTTTTGAATGAAAGACAGGTCCTCATTTTTTAGCAGTTGCAGGTCACTTGTTGATTGGACTAATACGGTGATGAGACCCACAAACTTTGAATTGTACATACATTCCATTACCCCAACGCCATTAGTGGCTCCCACCTATGTGGGGTTTGAGAGGTTATGTTTATGCAGTCTTACTTTTTTAGTAATAACAGAGAGGTTGTTTCCGATTGACTCTTGTTAACAACCATCATCTACAACTTTACATAAGCTGATTTGATATAGCGGTCAAATAAGAATAAGAAATGCTTGGGATAAACAAGTGAAGGCATGGCAAATAAAGATCCTATTGCACTATAGTAATCAAGAAAATGATTGTGGCAGATAAATGACCAGTAGCCATATATAATAGCAATATGAAGGGTAAAGGAAATATTTAGATGTAGGTTGAATGACAAACCTGCAATAGTCAGATTTACATCAGTAGCATTATTGTCCTCGAGGGTGAGAAGCTTTGAAAATGCTGTGATTGCTAATTCAATATTCTTCTTTCGCTCAAAGCGGTTGATTGACAGGAAGTTCATTCTGTACATCAGTACAACGACCAGTCAAAATTAGGACATTGAATGAGATACGCTAAGCAAAAGCCTACACAAAATTGTTTCGAATTGTAAGCATAATTGAGTATATGTTCATTACTTGTATACATGAGATTCGCGAAACTGGTCCACATTAACTGCTGGGTAAAGAACTGAAGGACGAACCCCACCAGCATTTAGATGCTTAAAAGTGCTCGCAAAGGTTGATGCAGTGAATTTACTGTTTACCAAGATTAGATCTGCCATTCCTGTAAATCCCCGAATACAGAAGTATGTTCTTGAGAACTGTTAAAAGAAACATGAGTATCAAAAGAAAGCTAAGTGCAACAATATACCTGTTGTCCTTTCTTCTAAAAAATCTATAGGTTTGCGGTATATCATCCTAAGGAAAGTAGTATGTTTAGCCAAGAGCAAATCAGGAAAATGACAATAAAAGACAACCTGCACAAACAGCCGAGAAATCCTCATGTAAATAGCAGCAGCATCCATTAGACTTTGAAATATACAAAAGCCTGTAATAATTACCTTCATAGACCTTTTAAGCTTCAATACTGGAATGACAACGGAGACTTGATCAACCAATATAACATCAAATGAAGGCCACATGAACAGAACACAAAGAGCAACAAAAATGCATCGGAGATATGCACATACAGCATGGAGTCGATAGAAGATATGCCTTGGTAAGAAATCCCCATACACAGTGACTGGAAAGGCACCTAGGTATTTATGGGAGCAGAAACAACAAAAAGTCAGTGCCTTTGTATAGTACAGAAAAAAGAATGTAATAATAATCAACAATAGGTATTGCTTTATGCATTGCACATTTTGTAATGCTTCTTTAAAAACAAATCACAAAAACTATGTATGAATCAACTTAGACTCTAACTATGTTAGGAAATGGCTTTCTACACAACTTATTGGTTACTTATGGCTTGTTGGTTGGTCAAACAAACAAAAGTTTAGTTTGGTGAATGGCTTTAAGCCGAAATGAAAAAGATTTTGTTGACAAGTTTTTTCACCGGCTTCTTGGCTTGTTAGCCTACATTTTTTTGTTAACAACTAACAATCAATAACCAATTGATAACAGGCTTATACAATTGACTTAACAACCAACAAAAAAACAATGCTACAAGCTTGCCAAACAAGCCAAATGAATCAGGCAACAATCAACAACCAATAATCAATTGTAAAACATCTCTTTTAAGAAAGGCGAGAAAACAATCACCAGATCTCACAATCATAAATAGAAGCATCAAACAAATTCATTAGGGGATCATATCTTCAATATAAATGAGACCATGATGAATTTCATTTCCCCAAAGAGATCAATCACCTCAATCTAAATAAGTCTCCTTTCAAAGTTCCTTCTAAAGATACCTTCAAAGAATAAAGCAATCACCTCAAAAACAGCAACTTGATCATGAAATCCATAAAAGAACTCCTTGATCTCCTGTAACTCGCACCAAAGCAAGCATTGGACCAGTGTTTCTATGCCCACCTCATTTTCACTTATGTATGCCACTCTTCCATTACAAAACTCCTCAAGAGACTCCCAAAGATTATGCAATCATGGTACAAAAAATGCTGCAAAGCATCGCATTGGTCGCGTTGTAAAGTTGTTAAAAAGAACAAACTGATTTTCCCACGCTATAAAAATGTAAAAAAACACATTTGAGGCTATATCAAGAGATATTTCATGCTTTTGACTGATATTTAGTCGTTACAATAACAACATCATCAATCTGTTATTGCTATCACGACTGTTACCGCATCTTTGCACTATGTATGCAATATTCTCTATTAGCAAAACACCTATGCTCACCAAAGCAAGCAAAAACATCAAACATTGCGATCTACATAAAAACACCTTTTTATTCCAAATACCATTTAAAAGAGCAAACCAAGAAACAGTCTTCACATGCAATTTATTTACAAGACTTCCTCAATAAGAAAAAACCTTTTGGGGAGGGGGGCGGGAGAGGGTCAGCAAGATGTATTCTACATTGTTGATATTGTGACTACTTGAATGACGTGCCAAATGACCAAATCCACAAGGGTAGGGGGTGCTATTTACTATCCTTAAAATTGAACTACACACCCATACTGAACATTTCACTTCACAATGTCTTACCAATGTCAAATTGTAACTATCAATTAATAAATACGTGCAGAATTTCAATAACCAGTAGAAGAAAAAAAGAAGAAAATTTCAGTTTTTCAATATTCTTCTACATATGACTAAATAGACAATACTATCTATATCATAACTTATAGTGGTGGAAATTCTCACCGCTAAGTGTCTCCTCAAAACAACGATTCCTGTCATGATGCGATGTGAAAATGTGCACATTGTGTCCATGGGAAACTAGTTCTGTTGCAGCATCTACAATCAATCTTTCTGCACCACCTACATAACAACAAATGCTTCCATAATTGATCATAATTAAAAAATCCTGAGAAGCGGAACTATATTAAAAAAAAGAGGCAAGAAATGAAACCATAAGCGAAAACAAGATATACATTTCCAGCATTAATAGTTATCAAGTTAAGCAACATGTTTTTGCTACTCATACACCCAAGACTCCCATCATCACTTTGTCTCAGTTCCATAGAAAACCGATTTGTGAGGTGTGATGCAGCTCATCATTGCTCACCAACTTCAATAGCTTTTAGGTTTATGACAAGTTATATTCAAAAAAAAAAAAAAGGTTTATGACAAGTTTTGTCATAGAATTTCAAATTTCACATTTTGGGCGATTTCAAATGCAACCAAAATTAGCTAAAATTGGTCGATTCTAACTTCAAATTTTAGAATTTCTGAAATACTAATTTCCGATTCAGAATTTCGAAATAAAATTCAAGTCCCTATACGGGTCATTAAACAAAAACAACTATCAGAAAAAGAGAGTAAAAGAGAGAAAATTACCTATACCAAGATCTGGGTGTAACATTGCTATCCTCAATTTGGAACTTTCGTTCTTCTCCATCCTCGTTGGTCTAGTGGCGGAACAGCAATGTATAAGGTATTCAAGACAACGTAACTTTATCCTAACACCCAATGGAAAACACATATGATCAATAATCCACAAGTCTTACCTAATCACAAATTTCACCAATTACGTAAGTATATACTCAATTCAAATTCCCACAATCACAAATATCCAGATAGAATTCATAAGTCACCAACAATCCAAATGTATAATACCCATCGAATAAATCGACAATCTCTAGCCCAAACCAACTGATTTCCTTTCTTTCAAAGTGGCATTGCAAAAGTAGAATCAAAGGCTTTTTTACAGGGTACTCAATCAAAATTCACAAATTTTGAATAGTCAATTACAGCCAATACACTATATTTAATCATCAGAATTTTTACCAAATAGCAATCTCAAATTCAATTCAATAAAATTCTTTTGTTAGCATAGGATAGTATTGAGATACATACATCAAAATTTGAGATTGATAATTTGAAAACAACCAAAAGATTGAATTAAGCATAAGTATTTAAATCTAAAGATAGAGAGAGAAGTAATTTACAAGAAAAAGAGAAATGGCGACAGAAAAGTAAAGCGGTGGCCAGTCTACGCCTCTACGGTGTGCCGGTGCTTCATAGTCTTGCCTTCGCTAAATACTCCCCCGGATTTAGTAGTTAAAAAACATGATTGTGATTTTTTTTGAGTTTTTGTTAATATTAATTTGTTTATTTATATAACAAGGTAATAATAATTGAATATATGAAAAATTATCTAGCAATAATCTCATCTAGTGGTTAGTTATGAATAATCCCAGCTTTGAGGTAGACCTGGTAACCGGATGACTTGCTATAGAAGTTTTATTTTTTTGAAAAAATGATAAACTAAAATAAAATGTCGAAAATTTCCAAAAAAAAAATAAATAAATAAAATGTCGAAAAAAAATATTAAAAAATTGTTGACAAAAAAAATTTATGATTTCTTTAAATATTTAGAATTTTTTATGTAGTTTTTTAAATTTTTTTCTAATTTAAATTAATTTTCAGTTTCTTCTCTGGTGAATTAACTATTATAGCAGGTCATCGGGTTATCCAAGTTTACTCTAGGCAAATACCCCTTAAAGTTTGGATTATTCATGATTAACCAATAGGTGAGATTATTGTAGGAAAGTCACGAATAGGTTGGATTATTCTAGGTAAATTTTCCTAAAATATATTAATCAATAATGATTATTTGTAGATAACCATAAAAAGACAAAGACAAATAATCAAATAATCAAATTAAAAATTGAAAAACAAAATTATAAAAATGATGGACCTATAACATAGTGCCACATACCAGTGATTTACAATTAATTTAAATCGCGATTATTTACCTCGTAAAGCTCAATGATTAAAATTATACTCCATATTTAGTGTATTAAATGACAAATTAAAGCTATTTTCAATTTATTACAAATAAGAATTGAATTAAAAACATGAGATAATGACTAATTTGTATGTATTTTAGACTCATGAGTCCCTCTTAATTTATATATTTTTTAGTCAAATGCAGTGTATAATTTTAATTATGCAAATACTAAAGATTAAATTAGAGTATTACATATAATGTGGAAATAAATAGAACATATGGTTGAAGAGAATGACACTGGATAACACAAATTCTTGTTTAATACGTCTCATCGTGTTCGTGACGCAATTCTTAGTTGGGTTGAATAACCTAACTAAATTGATAATTTCTATATTAAAATACTGACTTTAGCTATTTAAGATAGTCACTTTGGATGTAAAAATACTCACTTTAGTTGTTTAGGTTCTACTTTAAATTTGAAAGTGATTATTTTAACCGGAAAAAATGATACTTGCTCCAGCTGAAATAAGATTCGATTATGACTGCATACTTTTAGCACAAAATTGACTTCAATTTCTATTTCCAGAGCAAATATAGGCAATGTATGTACACAAAGGGTGCAAAACCCATACACAAACTGAACCTTTTTTCTTCTTTGGCTAAGCATACTTGACTACCACAACAAATTTGGAGTACATTTCTTCTGTTGTTACTATTCTGTGCAGATGGGTTTCAAAGACAATAACCCCCTTGGGGAATCATGCTTCTCTTTATGACAATTCTCGTCCACATAACGAAGCTGAGGACGAGCGAAAAGAATACAAGATTGAGCTATGTTGTATTTCCAAAAATGCTATAAACCGAGCTTCTTCGAGAACCAATCTGAAAGATTCGCGATTACAAATCCACCAAAGACCTGCAAATTTACGAGTTTTCACAAACGAGTTAGAGGAAGTTGGTTATAACTATTCAATCTTCAATAAGATTGCAAGGGCGAAGCTACACTGGGGTCGTAGGGGCGTGGTCCCCACTATCCAAACACGCGCTTTATTGTATTTTTAACTCGGTTTATGTTAAGCTTCAAACAACTTTGTCAGTTGCCTTGCAACAAAGTAATGGGCATTCAAGACTTCGTTTGTTAGAAGGTAATAATTTCATGTTTCAACCATGGTAAGGTTTTGATTTCCAATCTTTTAAGTGGACTTGAACTTTCAATGAGCCAGTTTGAGTCGAACTTCATGTTAACTTTCAGGGAACGACACCCCTTTCCGTCATACTTATGTTTTGCCAATTATTCATGTGAAGTTGAGATGATGTTTGTTACCAAAGGTAAATTGGAAACAACCTCCTTGTTTTTACAAGGGTGAGGTAGCCTACATTCTTGATTCCAACCCCCCAAACCTAACCTTGGTGGAAGCCTAGGTTGGAGCACTTAATGGGATTAGGATAATGGAATGTTGTACATGTTGTCAAACTCAATTATCTCAATGCCAAGTGGCTATGGCTATGGCTTCGGCTGGGTTTGGGGATAGGTTGTACTCAAACTTACCCTTGTAATAATAAAGAGTTTTTTTTCCGATTGCCCCCTGTTGGTAAATATTATATGCAACTTCACATAAACTAGAAGATGATTTGATTTAATGAGTTATTTTACGATAGTTTTCAAAACAAAAAAAGACTAAATCATTCCTCCTCCAAAAACATAGTATTGGTAGTAGTTGTGTAACGATGAATTTCCCGACAAGCATCAATGCATTCAGAATTACTGCTTTGTTTCAATTGAAGGAATTGGAAAGAAAGGAAAGGGGGGATTTGAAAGGTTACAATTTCCATTGTTTGAATAACAAATTTGGAGGGAAGGAATTTAGAAGGAAGAGATTTACAGGGATTAGTTCCCGTTATTTTGTTGATAACCAAATCTCTCCAAAAGTGGAAAGATTTGGCAGGAAAATGGTTTTTCTCTTGCTCTCCCGTCTCCCTTTCTTTCCCATATTAAACAAACAAGGAAGACTTTTCCTATCATTTCCTTCCCTCCGGTCACCCCTTCCTTTCCTTCCCTCCCTTCCTTTCCCTTTTCCATTCCTACCTAAATTCTTATCCAAACATAATGTACTAGTGCCAATCAAATACGACATTAGATTAAAGAGCTACCTGGACTGAGCCAAGAACATAGACCGCTGAGTAATGCCGACCATGTATGACCATGTCGGCTAACATTGCAAGAGGGATCGTGAGAGACATTCCCAAAGTTGCAACCAACGGAGTTGTCCATACAACAGACAATGCCCTGATAAAAACAACATTTGTACATTTATGTTAGCAGGAGAATCATAAAGCATGAACCATTATTTCAAAGAGCTTGGAATTGGACAGGTTAATACCAGAAGTAGTCAGAGAGAACACTTCCAATCAGTCCGTTGGCAATAACTACTTCATCTGTTTTAGCGGAGTGCAGGATCGTGAATTTCGGCTCAATTCCTAAAATTGTTAATGGCCACACTGGAAGGAGAATACACATGTATTAGAGTATATAACATATCATGAGGCCTCGATCATCAACTTAATCTTTTGGTAGAGTTGGTTCCTTGACATGGTATTAGAAGCTAACGTGACAAGAGGTCACGAGTTTCGTGTTGTATCCACTGAAACAACAAGTGCCCTAGGGTGTAAAGTCTCAAACTTTATCCCTAACAATCACCCAAGACCAATGGTAAGGGTGTTCAATGCAAGTAAACAAACACTTCAATAAATAGCAATGAGAACAATAAGAATAAAGCAATAAACAAAGACACAAAGATTTACGAGGTTCACCCAATGTGGGCTACGTCCTCCGGTGGTGGTTAGCTTGCTTGTATTATGTGAAGAAACAATGGAGTTCAAAGAACTCTTACAATGGAGCAATTACACTTAGAGAAGAAGAAGAGAGAAAGAGAGGTTTGTGTTTGGCTTAGGGTTAGAATGCAATAGCTTCTTGAGCACTACATTCAACATATATATAATAGAGTATATGTGGGTGCATGGAAGAGGGCCCCTACCCTACTAAATAACCCGTAGGAATTTATCGCAAACCAAAACAGTGGTCTGCTGCTCTCCGCTCGACCGTTCGAGCGAAACAGGGTTGGGTCGAGCGGATTGGAAACTGGTCGAGCAGCACATCAGGAAAGTCTCTGACCTTGTCGAGCCATAGAGCTCGAGTCGAGCCACTGATCACCTGGGTTGAGGGCTCATTTTGAGCCTCACAAACTCTCCCTCATCATCATAAACACATACATACTCATCGTCAAGCTCTCCACACTCCATGGTGGACTCTAAGTCACACAAACTCCAACATCCACATTTCTAGCCAATGTCGTTCCTGCCATTTTATGGCCCTATGCAAACTAAAAGAAATGGGCCCTCTCTATAGAGGGTCGATTCTGGTCTTTAACGGGTGTCTAGCAAAATAACTGAGACACACCCTATATATTATATTTATCATTATAATTGTAGACGTGTAATATAATTCTTAATTGATATAAGTACAAATAAAATAATGTAAATTTTTTTAAGTGTCTACTTCATTAACCACAAAATTATGATATTAGAGCCCTTTCTAGCTCTGGGCCCTAGACAAATGCCTACCTTATCTATGGTCATAAACGATCCAGCTTCTAACCAAAGGCTCTCGTGTGCGGGGGCGTAATAGAATATATAGCATATTATGGGACCTCAACCATACACTTAAACTTTTGGTTGAGTTGGTTCTTTGACAACATGACATTGTCATTCAACTAAACAAGCAAATAGAGAACATGACATTGCTATCACAAATGGTTATGGAAATCGTATCAATTGAAGGACAGAAAGTTCTCTTACCAAGCCACCAAAGGGCAACAAGAGTGAAGAATCCTATGTATCCGAAAAGCTTCTGAACATCGACCTTTCCTCCTTCCTCGCCAGCATACTTCTTCAGCAGCACTTCATTTATTTACAAATGGGAAAGTAAGCATTGCTCAGAGGAGGAAGACATCAAGGTTAACAACAGAATTTATGTTCTAAATATAGCGTCTAACCGGTGAATAGCCCATATGACATAGCTGAGAGAAGTCCAAAAAGATCCCCGACAAGTGAACGTTCTCCATCGCTGGAAGAAAAAGATTCAACTGTCAAACCCATATCACAAAATTGAAAAACACTAACACTTTATTTGGATTGAGGGAATCGGAGGGATTTGGACTTCGGACGGATACAATTACCTTGAACTGCTAAGTTGTGACTCATCAGCAGCCCAAGTTTTTCCCAGACTGGTCATGACAACACCGGCCATGCTAACAAATACAGCAACAACCTTTGCCATGTTCAATGTATCTTCTCCAAGGAGCACTCCAATGAAAAGAGTAAAAAGCCCAGAAGTAGAGGATAAGACAGTCGTACTTGCAACACTAGTACGAGCAAGGGCAGCATTCGAGAGATACTACAAGAAATGAAATTGTTGCGTCATAAATCTCTGTAAAAACTGATCTGGGGAACAGATGAGATGTATTAGCATATCTGCGCGTATGACATCACCATTTACTACTAATCAAAGGCATCATCATCATCATCATAATCATCATGCCCTGTATAACCCGCTCGTAGAAGCTATGATCGGGGTCGGTAGAGGGTTGGATGGCGGCATACCATACACTTATCAATAGATATAAGGAGGTTGCGTCTAGTGAGACCCTCGGCTCGAGAAGGACCTACAAATGAAAACAAATGACCGTGCAATAGGCAAGACAAAATATAACCACTGAATAGTACTCAAGGTCAAAATCTTTGATCTAAGTCTTGACATTCCTTATTATAGAACTTAAACACCAAAATCAACCAATTCATTAAACGGCACAATGGTACAATTAGACCTCCATGCGCACAGAGCAACAAAAACAAAACTCAAGATGATGGATAAAGATAAGAAAAAATGATTCACTTTTCAAGAAACCTACACTTGGGGTTGTAGTATATTAGATTGCAACTAGATCGTAGATGAGGAGACAAAAATATCAAGGAATCAACTCAACCAAAAGCTTAAGCTTATGGTTGAGGCCCCTGGATAAACACGCCCCCTTACACGAGAGCCCTTTTGGCTAGAAATGTGGATGCAGCATAGACCCTCCTCATATCTGGCGCTTAATATTCCACTTTAAGCTGATTGTTAAGGCCCCGAGATATGTTATATACTCTAACAAACAATGAAACCACTTAAACAGAAAAGAAATGAGCTTCAGAAAGTTTCACTTACCTCAACTGCAAACCAAAGAGGAGCGAGGTATAAACCGTATCTAATAATATCCCATTTGGTGGGCTCCTTCTCCTGCTTCCTTAAACTTTCATCGAGAAAAGGCTTTTCTTCTTGTAAAGAAAGGTTCAAATCACTGCCCTTTTTCATAGGAGCCCCCTCAAGGTCCATTGAATATATCTTTTGCTCAACATATTTAAGAGGGGAATCCAGTATGTCCATAGAATCTCTTACAGTTTCTGTAAGTTTCCCACTCCTTGACGAATTTTTAAATTTTCGATAAAAACAATCCTTCAAAAAGGATATGGGAAGGTATATGACCATTAGAGATGCTCCGAGATATGTCACTGCAAATGGCTGTTTATATGCATTGTATATGCCCTGTATTGTAAATAAATGTCAAGTAAGGTAAACGACCTCGGTCCTCACATATGCAAACATAAATGCTGATTTGATTCACACATGTACAAGCTATGTTTTCAAGTGAAACTTTTTTGGCCGTGCAGATAGCTCGAAAGATTACGCAAAAATATACTTAATAGAAGGACTTTAATCAGGGAAAAGGATGCAGAAGTGGTTTATTCTACAACCACGATTATATCAATATTGTCTAGATTGATGGAAGATATCATCTCACAGACAAGTAGAAAGCTTGCAGAAAGCATACACCAGACCAGGTACTATGCAAAACCGTGAAGCAATGCAACAAAATAGATTACAACTTACAAGTTACAATCAAACTAATGGCCGCAAAAATTTCAGTTAAGCCATGGATCCCAATTCCCAACTCAAAAAAGTCGGAACATAAATGCAATTACCGAAGGCAATAGTTGGAATTCCTTCTTAACAGTATCATCAAACTTCAATTAACGAACTGTTTGGTAGTTGGTATTGAATGAAGGGAATGATAATAAAAATTAGTCTAATTTTGGAAGAAAAATCTAATGATAAATTTAATGGTTATGTTTGTTTTACTTCAATCTGTCAAGGAATGAAATAGCCAACTCAACCAAAAACTAAAGCTAATGGCTGAGGCCCCAGGATATGTTATATAATCTAACACGCCCCTCACACGAAAGCCCTTCAGGCTAGAAGTGTGGATTACGTAGACTTCTGATACAGTGTCAAGGAACCAACTCAACCATATCTCATTTCTTCACAAAATTTATTCTAATGCTGAGTTGTTAGGCGGTAATGAAAAATAATGAAAAAACTTCTATATAATCAAAGTTCCGTTACCATGGCAATGAGATGATATATTTCATTAAAATCTACACAACAATTCATTTCACAGCCACCTTTTAATACCAACAACCAAACAGACCGTAATTAGTTATTGGGAATAAGAATGCTTGTCAAGCAATTGATGCTTAATGTAGTCATGGAGATACCAACTAGCTTTGTCGGTGAAGTAATGTACAGCTATTATCATGCTTGTAAAACTCCATTTACCGACAAAAAATTGATGCTTGATCTAACCCTAACTTTGTCTAAAAACCCCTATTCCAAAGATCAATTTGCAAATTAAGCAATTACAATTGAGGAAATATCAACTCTGATTCTCAATTCCATCAGAATTCCATAATCTATAATCATGAACAGATACAAGAGGGGCTGACCAGAAAACTTCAACTTGGAACAATGGAAGCAAACCCACATAAGAAAACTAAAACCAAATACTAATTTTCCATAAACCCAATTAATAGATAGTAAAAATAATAAAACCCAAATCATAATATCAAAAGAATCTTGCAAAAAAAATTAAAAATTGAATGAACAAACTAGAAAACTGACCTGGGTAACTTCAGCAGAGGAAACCCATATGACAACAACAGTTCCTATTAGGAACAAACCAGTATTATACTTCCAATTCATCCCAAAAAATCAATAAAACCCCAAAAAGAAACAATACAGAAAAAAATCTAGTAAAGCCAAGATCTTTGACAAAATTTATGAATAAAAGTTGCTGTAATGTGCAGAAAAGGCAGTTGAAAGGTGTGAGATCTGAAGTTTTGCACAAGATAGAGAAAAAATGGTGAATTTTTTGCACTTTAATTGATTTTTTATTTGATGGGTTGATTAAAAAGGAATTTTTGGGGAGTTTTAAGCTGGATTTGTGGGAAAGATAGAAAGAGAGCATGAGGAGAATTAAGGAGGTTGAAGAAGGCTGTTAAGGTGGAGGGAAATGGGTAGTTAAAAAATAATATTTGGTAGTTAGCTTAGGTAATGAATACTCCAATGAACATACAAATTACCAATTTGTTTTTAAGTTTCATGTAGTGTTGAACTAGAGGTAGGTAAAATTCTGTTATCAAAGCAATAGAGCATGTTCAAATGGTCAATGTTTCAACTTACACTATATAGCTGATATAGTTGACAACCGATTAGAATGATTGATTTGAGTTTTTGACTGATTAGTTTGAATAACTCGTAGATGGGAGAAGTGTGTTCAATAATAGCTAATGATTCATAACAAATTATCTATTTATGCAAAAAATAGCAAAATTTATCCAATAAGCTAAGTTACCAAACATCGCCTACTGTTATTTTTAATCTATATATTGATATATTTGTTATATTTATTTAAGTTGATTATTCAAAATTAATTATTATAATTTTTATTTGAAAATCGTTTACATTCTATTTTTCTTATTTAATCGACGAATTCATACTTTTTTAGGCAAGAAGGGATACGAGAATTGATTTTCCCATAGTTGGTGAAGGTTGAACTTCTATCACTATTCACGGGGTGAAGAAAAATAATTTTGATCACTCTGTCAATCCATAATATTCTCAATTTACTCTTTTTTTCTCCTTTATTGAGCATTTTTATAAAAGTTATGATTCATATCATAAAATACAACGACTTCATAAACAAAAAACACGTGATTGTTCTCAATCGTAAGTAGAATCGTTATATTAGTGTGATTATTTGATCTTAATGGCCTGTTTTGATTGAGTGTAAATATTTAATGGGGTAAATAAAAGTCAAAGTAGTAAAAAAAACGTTAGTTAGATAGAAGATTAAAAGAATTTGATTGTTAGAGAAATGAAAGAATTGATTAGAAAGTAATAAAAATGAATTAAATAACAATTAGTTTAATTTGCTCATTTTGGGATATAAATTTATCATAGGGGAGGGGGAATACTTTCTTCCAAATGGGGGAAATCATTCTTTTTTTCATTCATTATTATAAGTTTACCTGATCTCATTCTATCTCTTTCACAATTAATTCAATTAGTAAATCATTTACATTTGTACTTAGTACCTTTATTCCATATAACTTTTTACTCCCTTAAACATTTACATTCTATCCAACCGAATCCTAAATGAATTATAATCTATAGTAATTGGACTAAAATACAATTTTACGGTATTATGTTATGTCAAGTACCAAATCACCTGGTGTAGGATGTGATTTCGCTCACCTTGTGTGCTCACACCATGATATGAACATTTATAGAATATTAATTGGTCCACAATGCAGCATGAGCACTTGTTGTGAGAGATCGTCTTTTTGAGAGGCATTTTTCAAGTCCAGTCTATTAAAGCTTAATGCCTACTCTTATTCTACATTTTCCTACGTGGATCAATCCAATCAGAAATAGTCTCTCAAAGAGATCATCTCTCACGAGAATTTGTGATTTAATAATTAAGATGCAATGTTAATGATGATGCCTAATTCATTTTGAAAAATCACACAATTAAACATCACTTGTATAAATTACTCCATCATTTATACTATTGCTTATCCTTGTTTTTTTTTTTAATATAAAAAAGCCATGGGAAATGGAGTATGAAATCCTATTGAATATACTTCAAGTTTACAAAGCCGACAAATTTGGATGTGCCTTTCTTAATGTACTTTCGCTGGCTTAATAATTGGGAAACTTTTATTAGGAGTATGAGTCATTTCATGCCATCATTACCCAACTATATGCCCTCTCCCTCCTATATTATTTGCCTATAAAAATTAAATTTGATCAAATTAAAAAATAAAAATTATTAATAATATGTAGTTTATGCATGGTAAAGTGAAATAAATATGTAGATGAGATAAAAAAATAAATTAAATTTTTAAAAAGGGTATATATAAACAATTAAAATTGAAAAAAACAAGAGCTACATTTAAAATTTGGGAGCAATATAATAGAAAATAAAATTTATTTTGCATCATTGGGAGGAATTCAAAAATATTTCATCCGACTTAGTTTCAAAAAATATTACATGAATTATTGACTAATAAATATTTTATTTACACGATTGGCCCTCTCCGACTCCCTTTAAGGAAATCAAATATTGCTTTAGTTGGAGTAATTATAACTTTTACCAATTAACATTATGGGTTCAATTTTCATCTACTTTTCCTTCCTGACCCAGTAATAAAAAAAATAAATCTCACCCAAAAAAATTAGGAAAAATTACCGTGAATAATACAATCTTTTGTTAATTTTCCTAGAATAATACCAACTATTGATTAACTATGACTAATACCAACTTAAAGGGGTATGTTCCTATAATAATGCCAACTTATTTTATTAACTGATATACTAATTTTTTTTGTCTTATAATCACTTATAGTTTGATTTTTAACATGTTAGGGATTTTTTTTAGGAAAACACCCCTTTAAGTTGGTATTATTCATAATTAATCAATAATTGGTATTATTTTAGAGAAATTAACAAAATGTTATATTATTTACAGTAATTTTTCCAAGAAATTATTACTACTATTTAAGTACCCATGAGTTATGAGTTCTTAGTACTTCCTCCGTTCTGAAATACTCGCTACATTTTGATTATGTGCACTATTCATCGTTCATGTTTATTTTATATATTGTGGCTAATGTTTAAATAAAAATATAGTCAAGTGAGATCTTGTTTGAATCGTCTAATCGCATACTTTCATAATATTAATTTTTTATAATTTTTAGATTTGTATAGTTCAAAATATAAATAAACAAAATAACGCATTGAAATGCATAAAAATAAAACGTAACAACTATAAATATATAATGAAACTGAAGAAGTATATACTTATATCTCGATACTTGCTTATTTTTTTATTTATGATTAAAAAATAGCAAAAGTTTTGGAGTATATGATGAATATTTAGGTGGTTGATGTGTTGAATATTCTATGGATGCAACTATGCAAGGATGTTATGTTCTAACGGTATTGTTATATTGACGTTTACTTGTTGCATTGTCACATCATATGTTATGATGGCAATATTCATTAGCTATTGTTCCTAAACGTACAGTACAGAGGAAAAAATATTTTCCTCTTACGTAAAATGAGAATTATTTCGTAAAAAAATAATATTTTGGGAATAGACTATGAAAACTCTTTATTATATTCATTCAAATGAAAGGATGTATAGGCCGTTATTTATAAAAGTAGTAAATCAGCCTTATGTGTCTTCATTCTATAGAAGGGCTTTTGAGATTTAATTTTAACTTTTTCTTATATTATTTATTATATTATATATTTTATCTTTTGTGATTATTTGCAAATAATTGTTACTATTATTTAGGATTTACTATTCATGACAATTATTTTTTTAGAGGTTATAATCAAAATTTACATGAAGACAAAAAATTTATATTTAAAAGTTGGATTCTTATAAAAATTATTTTAAATTTAACTAAATTAGTGAGAATTAATTTACTTAAAATCGAATAAAGTTTTGTATGAGTATTTACTCAAAAAAAAAGTTTTGTATGAGTATAGTCCACATTAAAATCATTTAAAGAGTAGATATAACTATAAAAGTGATTTAAATAGAGAAAGGGTGAACTAATTAAAAAAAGTACATATAGACAAAATCCATATAAAACTTACTATAAACTTAAGTATATCAGATTAATTTCATTTTAATCAATAAAATTTGCTCAAATAATAAACGAACATAACTATTTAAAAAATAATCATATAAAATTTTCTAATAGATACTATGTTATGAGAAACTATACTAAGACTCCCTTAAGAAGTAACAACTAACAACTCTAGATAGTGAGGCAACGGCAGCACATACCATGGCGGATCCAGGGTTCGGAGATTTAAGAGGTACTAATTAATGACAATTTCGGCAGTGTTTTATCTGTAAAATTAACAACTATTTTACCTTTACTTGCGAAAATTTTAAATACGACATATCATAAAAGGAATTAAGTTAATTGACCTAATTAAAAAAAATTAGATAGCATAAATTAATAAAAGAAAATTACTAAAATGTGGAGTATTTATCAACAAAAGACTCTAGGATTAATTTTATACTTTTACTATTACCAATAGAAAAGTCTATGAATTTTTTAAAAAAAAACGCCTAGGGGCACATGACCTGTGTGCCTTCACTTAGCTCCGCCACTGATCACGTAATCATCTCATGGGCCTACTGTTTGGATATACCTACGAGGAACTCGTAGCATTAGGCCCACTAACCCACAAGTAGTAACGAGTGTTAACTTACATACACAGATACACATTTGAAGAAGTTTACTCTTTCCCAAAACCATATGATATTAAAAGGATTATCCACCAAGCATTATTATATACAAGTGTAAATGAAATTTTTTTCTCTTATTTAATTTCAGAATAGGGAAAGACAAAGATTCTTAATTCATTACTATGATTTGTAATTGCACCAAATTAAAGGTGTTCTTGCCCCCTTTAATTTGCCTTTATTTGTTGATGAAGAAGTAAGAAGGAATCGTCCAGTCCAAGCCTTCAAAACAGCCACAACAATCAAATTCAAGAACTCACTTCTTGAAAATCCGGTTGTCAAACAACCTTGTGTGTTGGTTTGTGTCTTTGTGAAATGAGAGTTGCAATCCAAGGATTGACTACCTTGTGGTGTGCGGGATAATCTTTGAAGTTGTATGACTAACAACTCAAAGTGGTGAGTGTGTGATTAACACTCAAGTCTTCAAACAACCTCAGTTGAAGGAAAAACAAGAAAATGATTTTATTTGCAAAATTCTGAACTATCCATGCACAAGGCCTTAAGTCTCCTATTTATAAGCCCAGGGAGACATCAAATACTCCACAAAAAATAAAGAAACAAGGCTAACTACTTCTAACGTTCATAAATGTTCATGTGCCAATCATGTGCACATTTTAAAACACAAAAAACAACAAAATATGTGCTGATTTTTCTGACAGCAAATATGCCGAACACTCGACCTTCAGCTACGTTTCTGGTAGTCTTCCCAATGTTGTTGGAAGGAATCTTGGGTCAAGTAAACGAGATTGCAGTGTGGAGATTCCATATTTGCCCTTCATTTTTTCCAAGGAGCCTCGATCTGTGCTGGACAAACTCCGAAAGGTGCCCTGGTCAGCATGTTTGTTGCTGTCAAATATGAGGTGTTTTTTTGTTGACCAAGCAATCTTGCACTCCATTTTTGATGGTTCTCCTAAGTTTTTTGGGGGTGGTCTTGGACCTTGATAGTAATAGCCATGTATAGAGATTCCATATCTTCCCTTGGTGTCCCCAAGGTACACAGGTTAGCTCGGAACGATGTCTGCAAGGTGGGTTGTTCACCAATGTCTCTGTTGGGCTGATTTGTGTTTATTATTTGGCTTGCATGTTGTTTTGGCTCTTGGATGTGCTTGGAATAATCTCCTACATCTTTATGAGTTGATGCATGAATGTCTATATGGATAAATGCGTGAATAAGTTGAGTTTGCTTTAAATCGTGCATTGAACCATGTGTGTCTTGCATATTTGGTGCATTAATGTACCACAACAAAACAAAATAAATATCAATGACGTAAAGCAACAGAAAAAGTTTTAATTCTAAAAGTCGTATCGAATTCTTTGAGAAATCACCATTACTTACTTAGACTGCCTCGAGAGAAAGGACATAATAATTAATTTAAAATCAAGTCAAGTTTAAAAATTTCCTAAAACTTAATTATATCCTTTGTTTCAAACTCAAAATAAAATGAAGGTTTTGTTATCATGCAATTTTTGTAAATGAGGTAGCAATTTATGTCGTTAATGGCGAAGCAACTGCCTCAATGGCTACACTCATATCTCATTGAATTCGATAACAAGCGAAGAACAACAAGAGAAAATGCCTTAAATTCACTTGTCAATGCTCTAATTTCAAGCCCTAAGCACGAATTTGTCGAGGGCAATCACATCACAATTTGTCATAATTGTCTTACTCGTCTTACTTCTAAGAAAAAGGGTTCCAATAAATTCTCGAAGTCCGAAATTTGCGAATCTGTTCGTGCTATTTCACTCTTGGTGATAAACCTTGTTCATCAAGATTCTGCACACCAGGTGTTCGATGAATGTCTTCCCATACTTTCTGATGCATTAGTCAACTTCAAGTCTCATGAAATTGATGTGATTTTCGAGGTATTGTCGTGTTTTGGGATTGTAGGTTTTTTAGGGTCTTGCAATTCAATGGAAATTGAAAAGGTTATGCTACTGATTTGGGATTTTTTAAACCCTAATAATAATCTTGAATCTTCAGTTTTGGGTGCTGCAATTGATACTTGGGTATTTTTACTTTCTGGGGTTCAAAAACAGAATTTAAGTATGAAGTTTTGGAAAAATGGTATTTCTTATTTTTCAGAATTATTGTTGAAAAGAAAAGATTGTGGTAATAATGAAAATGATAATGAGGATGTAGTTTTGGCTGCTACAAATGCATTGGGCTTAATTTTTCATATTGATATGATACACAAATTTTCTGATAAATCCAAGGAAGGGGAAGATGAAGATTACTCATCATTGAAAGAAGAAATTTTTGAGAAAATAAAAAGAAATTTAGATGGTATGAAATTCTGTAATTTGTCACAAATCATACAAGTTAAGTTCATGAGGAAGTTTCTAGGGAAGGAGGGTCTTAGGAATCATATGGATAATAACGAAAACTTTCATCGATTATTCGAGCCATTGTCGAATAACAAGGGCAAGAAAGCTGGTGATAATGTGGTAGATGATGCACCAGAAAGAGAGGAGGTTGTGCACAAGTATTTTCAGCATAAATTTAAGAGTCTAAATGCTGAAAGTGATGAGCTTTTGACTTATGTTAGTGAGAAGGAGAAGAAAGTGAAACATAGACTAGGGAAATCAGCTAATTCTTCATTGAATAAGGCCAGGACTTTACTGCTCAATAAGCAAAGGAAAGCTGCGAACCAATTTTCAATTGAAAGTGAGCTCTATGATTAAGCAAAATGGTTAGACTTTTCTGTTTTTGTAGTTATTAGTTAGAAGTAGAACCCATTTTTTTGTGTAATTTTGTGATTCAATTGATTATTTATTCTTATTAACTTTGATTGATTACATAATCTTAATAAAGATTGATTGTTTGACCATTCTATGTGTCACATAATTCACTAATTTCTTTGCGAATTGCGAATAAAAAAGCGAAATGGTCGCTTTTGAACTATTTTAGAGAAAAAGCAAATTAACCGGCGAATCATGTTACACCGGTTGGAATCTATTGTTTACCATTTGTCATTACACCGGCGAATCATGATTTGAACAGTGTAGCGCCATATTTGGTATCTTACATTACCAACCATTCCATTACCCCAATGGGTTCTACCTATTTGGGGTATGGGAAGGCCGATGTATGCAACCTTGCCCTTAGTGATGATAAAGAGGTTGTTTTCAAATGAAACTTGGTAGCACACATCATCTGCAATTTCACATACTGGTTCAAGAACACAAACAAATAAACCTACGGTGAAATGAGCGCCATATTATCGAAACACTGTAGGACTATATATGCTGTTGAACTGGTTGTGCATGAACCTGAGTGTAATTTCTTATTACAAGAGCATGTTTTGGCCACAAACAAGCAGAGCATGAATATCTTGAAGACTGTAGTAAAGAAATACTCCTTAGTTGGGTGAATAAAGACTTAAACATGCACTAATTTATGTTTCAAGCTATGTTACTCGGACTCTTCATTTTGCTTCAAGTACCCGTGTCCGATCCTTGATGCTCGGACATTGGTATGACTTAGACACTTCATTTTAGGCATAAAATTGAATATATAGATGTATTCGACACTTGGACACTTATCGATATCCGACATCAGTACCATAGTCCAAGTAACATAGGTTTCAAGGGTGACTTCCCCACAAAACATCAGCTACTACAGTAGCAGCTTCTGCCTCAGAAACACAGGCTGCCCTGGCTCTTTTCAATATCTCCATCTTAATTTCTTTCTTCTCGTTTTTCTCGATTCCTTCCCCTATCTCTACCTCCATTGCTAACCTCGCTATGCACCCAATAAACGGATTATTCGACAAGCTTTCATCCTCTTCTCTTCCTACACCTTCACACATATCTATGTTTGTGATCCCTCCTATCTGACCTAGTTCGCTACACTCGGGTTCTACTCTTTGTAACCGCACAAGCTTCTCAACCAACCCATAATCAATCATGGACTCGATTACTTCCTTCGTACCAAAATACACCATTTCGAGGACACAATGCATTGCCATTATTCTCACTTGTAAATCTTCTGAGCTTAAGAACCCTACAATTGTAGGGATTTGTCCATTTAGCTTCATCTCCATAACCAAATGCCCTTTAACAGATTTTACTAAAGACAAGAGAATCTCAAGTGATTTGCTTGAACCCAATTGTATTAATGAAGGAATTGTAAAACCCATCAACATATTTCCTACAAAAACATCCCGATTAAAACGCACTAAAGCTGCTATCACAAACCCGGCCTTTTCTCGAACAGTATACGAGCAGGAATCATGACAGAGTATTAATTCCAAAACTGGAAACAATCCCGTTTTCAGAATCAAATTCTGCAATTCAAGATCAAACCCAGTTGAAATTCGATCGTCAAATTGTCTTAGAGCTCTTAATTTCTCCTCCTCATCACATGATTCTTGAAGTACTTTCACAAGATTACTGATGTTTTCTTTGTCAAAACAGATCTGGATTTCTTTCTGAAGTAGCAAAACAAGGCTAGATATTTGATAAGAGATTATACGACGATGGATGAATGATTGAGGAGAGTAATTTTGATAGGATTTGAGGTTATTAATTAGGTTTTTAAGGTTTTTAAGGTAGGATCGAATCGGGTTTTGAGGTGAAAGAATGATTGGTGCACTGTTTTCAAGTTCTAATATGTTTTTAATTTGAGGTGAGTGAATCATGTCTACTCTTAAATAATAAAGGGTTTTTGTTTTTAAATCTTCTAATTCTCTATTTAAGGATTGTAGAAATGATATGATTTGATTAGAGCTCTCATCATCCATGGAGGATCAAGGATAGAGAAAGTAAGGAAGAGATAGCTTTTAGGCCATTTTTGGTTCATTGTTTTGGAACTTAGCATGGTAAAGATTTAAAGACTAAACAGGTCTCCAACTACCAGTCCAAATTTGGCGGGAATGACGAACCAACCATTCAACATTAGGGGTACTGGTTCACAAAATAGTTTATCGGACAATTTTAGTTTATTTTGGCACAAATAGAGGGTTGGATGGTCTATCCATTTAATAGTCATTAAATTTAACTTAAAATTTATTATTGCACAAATTGAACTACGAATTTTTTGAATATAAATATGATTACTCTCCAAGATAATACCGATCCGTTTGGTAATCGGTATTAAGTAGTGGGAATGGTGATGATTAATTAGGAATATCTCTTGATAAATTTATGACCATGTTTGTTCTCCTTCAACAATTTTTTTTTTTTTTTTTTTTACAAAATTCATTCCAATGCATTATCATTTGAACACGTGGAATTAGATGGTAATGAAAAAGTATGAACAAAAAATCTTTTTTATGATCAAATCTTCATTACCATGGGAATGACATGATGCATATCATGTAAATTTACACGACAAATCATTCTCATTACCACCAATTAGTATTGTTAATCAACGGGTCGTAATGTCAATGTGCTTAAACATATAATCCCTCCTATTCATCTAAAGTGTGTCATTTACTTTATGCACTCTATCCAATGCACTTATTCAATTAATAATATATCTAATTATGTATAATTAAAAATTATAAAAAATTGATATTAATAAACTTTACATTAAAACGAATCAAATTTAGATCCAACATGACTATATCTTAACTTATAAATTAATAATAAAATCCAAATTAAGAGTGATAAATAAATACTGTGCCAAAAGTAAATGGGACACATAAGAAGAATACGAGGGAGTATTAGCAAATAAAATCCCATTTTTTTCTTTTGCTTATTAATTTATAAATCATCTCTAAAATTCTTCTTTTAGGGTGACAACTGACCACTAGTACATCTTTATAGGTATGTCACACTATTTAGATACATTTTTTTGTAAGGCAAAAGAAGGAAAGGACAAGAGAAGAAAGGGAAATATATAAATAAAAAAAATTAATGTTTTTCTTTTAAATCTTTTTAATATTGGATAAACTTATTTTCCTCAAAATGTAGAGGTGATCCTCTTTCCAAGTTCCAATAATGCAAGTGTTGCAAAGGATCAAAGCATATACTGTTGCCTATATAATAACACAAATGTGAAGTAAAAGTAGAAAATAAGCTTTGATGGATTGGGTCAGAGAGACGTCTCTCATAAAAACGGTCTCTCAGGAGACTAGCTGATATAATAATACCAAGTCCCAACTTACAGGTTGAGGCACTTTTACTCACGCTTCGTATAAACAATTGATTTGCATAGTCTAAAAGTGATGATGAAAACTATATTATAAGCATTCATGCTTTATGAAATAAGATATGTACGAAATTATAAACAAATACATACACTTTGGAAATCAAAACACCCAAACACAAGGCTTAAAAAACGCTCTATAATCAAATCTTATGTACGTGCATCATCCCCGTTATGTTCTTCATTTCGATGTCTTCGAAGTCGTCCAGTGACCATTACGTACTCTATTGTAGTAAGTTGTAAGCGTGATTCGTGAAGCAAAACCCAAATCGAATAGGCAGATCGATCTTTGGGCTTTGTCGTTGAAATTGTGCGTCTTTTCTAGCTTGATGATACGAAAACTCTTGAAGGGGACTATTATAAACTTGAACACAAACTTTTTTAGAAGGGAGAAGCATTCAACTCTCGTTTACCCTTTCAAGCAACTAAGGTTTGACAGCAGCTTCATGCAAGGCTTTCCGACCTTAGACATCCCTCACTATCGGCTGAGGGGCCCACTTCAGATGCAAGGCCAGCTTCCCGGATTTAGTTCCGTCGATATCAAAAGTGTCGTAGACTTCCCCTTCCAACAACACTCTAGTGAGAGTCATGATGCACCTTCCCATATAATTCTACGATATAATCACAACAACATACATTAAGATCAGTGCAGAATCAAAGTGAAAGCTTCTACAAGTGCAGAAGCAAACTACCATTTAACCTCTCAGTTTTTTACCTTCACCCCTACAATATAAAAAAGGCTTACTCCTAACCATAGTTTTTTATACTAAATATCAATCCCTTGACGGAGCAAATGAAAGAGGCTTGGGGCGAAATAATAATTATGGGCCTCTAACTATCAAATATACATTAAGAATTTCGATATTTGTAATCATGGGCCCTTGAGATTTGCGTATGTTGTTTTATGTTTTTTTAATATTTTTGGATGGGCCCGAGGCACAAGCCCCAGTTACCCGCTCGTAGAACCGGCCTGGGACACTTGAACAAGGGAAATCAATCAAAAGGACTATACTCTATATAAGATAAAGTTGTAATGGGTGGCAGTGATGGTATAGGCTAGAGCATAAACAGTTGTTACTATCTGGTGCGAGCGGAGACAAAGAAGGTAGAGTAATAATTAAGATGATTCAAAGCGAGAATTCAGCGCAGTTTATATATCACCTTTCCGATAGTGTCATGATCGTACATCTCGAAGATAAGCAACTCATGTAAAGCATCCTCCACGACAAAGTCGAAGGTTTGGTTCCAAACTGGATTTAGAGTTTCATTTAAAACCTGCAGTCGAACAGGAAAAACGATCAAACATATTAGTTTAAGCTTCTTATGAAGGTAAACAAAGCAAACAGAGTAAACGATACCCTAGTTTTCATTTTTGCTCCTGCCTTCTTTAGTGTCACGACGACATAGGGGTCGGACTTTCCGGTAAGATCCATGACTGGTAGGTTTTCTGCAGAAACAACTGTCACAGAAAGTACTCCTCTAAGTATGACCTCGCGTTTCTTTTCGGTTGTTTTTCTTTCAATATCACTCACGTCATCGTCAGTTGTGTCTTTCAAGGCTTTCTCCACTTCCGTCAACAGTACAGTCGAAGAGAAGGGATTCAGAATCTGATTTTCTGTGCCAAATGGACAATACAAGAGCTCCAAATGGACCTGCATTCCGAAAGGGATCAAACAGAAATTTTGTAATAATCTATCAGTTAAAGTTAACAGCAAAGGCGTATTTGGGTACTTGAACATTTCATAATCAAAGGACTCCATCATCACCTTCATCATCGTAGCCAGTGTATCCCGCTCATAGAAACTATGATCAGGCTCTGGGGAGGGATGAAAGACGGCACCTCATACCCATAAAGGAGGATGCGGCCAAAGAGTCCCTCAACTCGAGAAAGACTCCCTATTGCCTTAATTTTGTTCTCTTTGTCAAACATTTTCTCATATGCCAAAAGATCAATGGAAGAAAGAAGGAAGAAAAGTTTAAAACATTTAAAGGAAGGAACCAAAGATGAGGAGATTTACCCTAAACATTGTTTCCTATCATCAATTACATAGCTTTACTAGGTGGTTCCGTCATCTGTATTCAGGGTGGTTCTAGACATGTGCAAATCAGGGCATCGTAAATCAAGCGGCATTGATCAGATCACATAAAAAATTTACTCCACATAATTAGGAAAGTGTTTTACACACATAGTTCAACAAGTCGGATCAGCTAAATAAATTGTCTTAAACAAGAAACATTAAGCATGATCATTGTTCTAGAGATATAGTAGCAATGGTCGAACAGTCGAAGCAGATAATCAAATCTCTATTTATTTACTAATTACAGAAAATTTATATAAAAAAAAGAGTCATTTCTGTTTGTTTTCTGACTCGGCAGATTTTCGTATAGAACTTGAAATAAAGAAAAATAATGAACGATGGAAAACAATCCCTTACCTGACCTCGGTTTTTTGTATCCCGCTGGATCTCCAAGTCCTTGACAAGACTCAACCATTCTATTTTAACTTTACCGGGCTCAAGCACACTGATGGGTATATGTGCACAACCAATAAGCTGAGGAGGCTGAAGCCCTTCATCATCGTAAACTCTAACAGTCAAATGTTGCGTGGATGGATCCTCGACTACGAAGTCAAAACTCTCGTTCCATATTGGATTCAGTTGGTTGTTCTAAAGAAACATTATGAATACGATGTAAAATAATGTGAAAGTTTATCCGAAACCTGTGAAAAGGCCAAAATCTTACAATTGTTTTGCTTTTTTTAGTTCTGTTACGTAATGGACGTATGAACAAGGTTGCAAAAGGATCAGACTTCCCGATGAGATCTTTGTTTGATAAGTCTTTCGCTTGCACGAGTTTCACCTCTAGTATTCCAGAAGGCTTCAGTTCTAAGTCTCTGCACCAAAAGATGTGACATACAAAAGTTAAACATCTGGTATCCTTCCTTTTTAAGACGTCTTCGATTCAACTGTCGATAAAGTATGATTCTCCAACTGTTCTCCTAACATGTCAACAATAACATCATCATCATACCTAGCATATATCGCTCATATATGATCAGGGTCCATACCCTTATCAAAAAAGATATAACATCCTAGCCCCATCAGACTGCCGTTGACTACCCATGAAGGGTGTAGACTGACCCTATAGACCAATACAAGACCTTTTAGTGCACTTTGGCCTCACTCGTGCGCACTCGGGAAAACTTCCCAGGAGGTCACTTATCTTAAGATTGCTCCCCACCAAACACGCTTAGCAAATGGACTCCATTGAAAAGAAAATGTACCTTGTATCAATTTTTTTTTTTAAGCTCAACCCAAGGTATCACAGGATATTAGAAGATTGCAATTTGTGAGACCCTTAACTCGAAAAAGACCAGAAGACCCAAAACATGTCATTAAACATGGTCAAAATCATTTGAAAGAGCAAGAAATGAAGATAGACAAAACATTTCAGAAAATTCAGTAAGAGGAAATAGAACTAGCCTGTAATCACCAGGGATAATTGGTATAATCTTGCGAACTGGCCAAGTTATAGAATCTTCTATAGCATCTCTTATCATTTCCTGTCAATATAAGGTCAAGTTATAGAATCTTCTATAGTATCTCTTATCATTCGAGATAACCATTACCCCTCAGGGACGTGGTATTAGGTGGTAATGGAAAATAGTGAAGAAAATAAACGTTTGAGCATGAGAGCTCCATTATCTCTAATACGATTAACCAAATGGGTCATAAGTTCCTAAACGTGGATGACTAAAACAAAAAACATAGGAAAACACTCTCGAGCTTCAAGATTTGAACATATCAGGCATATCTACAACAAGAAGTTTTGTATTACATAGAAACTGATACAACTCCCTTACATCAATGGAATCGGAAAGCCCCGGAACCATAGACATGTCACCACCAATAACTTTGAGGGTGAAATCCAAGTCTTTCTGCATCAAATAGAGAGAACAAGTTAACATGCTATCAATAGTGTTGCTTAAACTCTGATTCAACAAAACCCGCACCTTTTTCCTTAGAGAATAACATACTGCTCCGAAACAAGGAAACTGATCCACAAGAGGCTTGAAAATTATCCGGAATAGTCCTGTAAATCCTATATTCTTAACCTAAATAAAGATACAAAAATTAAATAACAATTGAGCATGGGTAAAACTCATCATCATCATCATACCCAGTGTATCCTGCTCATAGACAAACTATGGTCAGAGTCTGGAGAGGAAAGATAGACGGCAACTCATACCCATTAGGAGAGTGCGGTCAGAGAGTCTCTCGGCTCTAAAGGGTCTTCAAAGAGAGGAGCACGGGTAAAACTATCTCAACAAAAATGAATTGAATGTTAGACTTGTTTTAGAAAGAAATTAGATATAGCATCGACAAATTGTATCGTTCAATCAAAACTCTAAATTTCATCCTACTAATAAAAGAATTTACAGGTGCACCTGTATAGGCAGTGCGACACCAACATGGGTTTTTACATCAAGAACAATGTTTGGATTACCATCCCATTGCAACTCTATTTCCATGATTATCTCCTCAGGGTCACTATCAAGAATGCAAATTCCTGAAAACTCGAAAACACTACACATTGAAGATCACTCATCACTCATGTTTAGCAACAGAAAATACATGATTAAACCGAAAAGTACACAAGTATCCCACATGCTATACTCTCCAAGGGCCTTGTTTTCGCATTAAGAAGTCGTATCATATATTCGTAATCTTCTAACTGACCTGTAAATTGAGGGGCCACAGTTCCAAGAGTAAGCTTCTTAAACTTGAGGGAGGCTAAGATGACAGGTCTATATTGCTCTAGAACTGGCTCCACAGAGCTCCTTATTAACTCTGATGCTGCCTAATCATATAGCCATGCCTCACATATTTATACTCAAAACCAAATCAAGGACAATCAATACACTTCACAAATTTCAATTATCACTTCTATACAAAGATAGAACAAAACTTACTTCATCAATGTAAGGCCAAAGTTTATTTAGTTGAGCATTAAGCCATTTTAACTGCAATATAAACAAATTAAAACCCAAAATTATTATCAACAACCTTAAAATGGCTATATAATGGGTTATATTAAAATGGCTCATTAGATCCTTTGTACATGTTATTTATATGAAGTCAGATGATATTTTCTATTAAGGGTTATGGAAACAACCTTTTTGTTAGTGTTATCACTAACAAGGGTAAAGTTACGTACATCCAACCCTCCAAACCTCACGTACGTGTGAGCTACTTAATCGCATTATGTTTATCGTTTATGTAATGTAATTTAGTGTGATCGAAAGGTCACGGTTCGAATATTGAAAGCACATGTTGAAGTATTTATTCACTCGCTCCGTGTTGCTTCTAATAGTTTCTTTTAGTTGTCTTTCTTGCCATAGTGTCTAGTTGCTTCTGACCCGCTCATTGTTGACTATTTATTTACTCATTGTATTTACTATATCGCCTCAGCCCTAGTTTTGCTAATGTGGTAGTTTCATTCTTGAGGCATCGATGTCACTCTTATTCCTCTTAATGCAAGGCTCTTACTTTTTATTTTTAGGGGTAAAACTAACCAAATTACTCTAATCTTTTCATTAAAAGGAGTACGGATATGGATTGCCTATCACTTTCCCTCACCCCAGACCTTGTTTTCGAGCGGGATATTGAGAACCCTCGCTCTGCGCACACGCTTTGTGCATTAAACTGTCCTCATCATTATCAACATTAGGCATGAAAAAAACAACCTTAAAAAGGGGATTGCTACAATTTAAGTCACCTTCTCCATTTGTGGAAAGATAACCCATGGTGGGTATTGCTCTGCTGTGAATATCTTTCTTGCATCTTCCACTGTCATCTTAGAAAAAGCTGCCACTGTTGCCGCCTAAATCAACAATCATCATAAACAAAGAATCAAACTTAAATTCCCAACACAAAAAACCCATTCAAGAAAATGTAATATGAATTTTGTCTTAAAAAACACCAACAAAACAACCGGTAATAGGTGTTCGACAAAATAGTTTATTGTAAAAATAGATGGTTGGGCGACCTGTTAAAAAAATAGTTTGTCGGACAATTTTAGCTTGTTTTATTTATGATTGGGTGCTCACAAGTGTTTGATATATTATCTTTTTAAACCAACTTGTCATTATGAGTCACTTAATTTACAAAAATCATCCCATGTTTAAAATCAACCGATCAAATAAGTCACTCTAATTGGCTATTAATTAAGCCAATTATCACATATCTGTCGTTTGTTAAACACCCCTAACTAACCCTAACTAACTCCGAGTCGGTGATATTAAATGATCTTACCCAACATTCAATTCAAATCCATACTAAAAGTCTAAAATAGGTAATAATCTAATTGCATATTTGCATTAAAGAAAATGTTACAAAATCACAATAATCAAAAGGGTAAAAGAAAAAAAATACCAAATCAGAACGACGTTTGGCACGAATATTTTCATAGTAAGCAAGACCCATAATTAATCCAATACCAGAAGCAACACCAAAAATAATTCCAAAAATAAAACCCATTTTAAATTTTAGAAAAAACCCAGATCAAGATTTGAGATAAAATCAAATGGGTATTAATTATTTGGATGAATTATTACGGAATATATGAATTTGAGTGATATGTTTGTTTAATTGTTCATGGGATATTTGGAAAAATTGGTGATGCAGGTTCAGGAAAGGAGAAAGAGAAAGGTAGAGTCATAGAAGAGGTGGGAAGATGCCAGAATGTTAAAGATATGATTACGTGGATTAAACAAATTATTAAACATGATTATGTGACAATATTTTGGGTACTTTTGCTTTTGTTTATTTTTTTTAAAATATTATTTTGAGATTAGATTCCAAGTCAAGAATAGAGGGAAAAGTCGTTTTTATTGTTGGAGAAGTTTCTTCTAAAATAGTTTATGGAAAAACGCAAATTCTTACTTGAAATCGTTTTGAGAAGAGACGTTTCAAGTTTGGATTAGATTAATTTTTTAATTAAAAAAAAAATTAAATTTTCTAAACAATGTTTTTTTACTTTCATTTTCGGTTTTTCTTTTTCGACAAAACTACTCATCTTCCTCTCTCAAACTCCATATGTGGTTTTCAGTCTCCATCTTTCTCTATCATACCCCATTGTTGTTTATTCTCTATTTATCTTCTTCAACATTTGCAAAACAATCAAAACTATGTATTTATACTTCATTATTTTCGTTTTTAAAGATTTTATTTTCATTTTTTTTGGTTGATTGTGTTATATATTGGTTGGATTTACAATTTTCTGATTTTTTTTTAAATTAAGCTTCATCAATGGTATAAATACTGATTTTGAAGAAAACAAAAATTTCTACTATTTGGGAGAAATTTATAAAAGCAATTGTGAATATAACATAATGTAATGGGCTTATAACATAATATATTTAAAATTATAACATAATATATTTGAAATCTGGAGGCAAGGCGTGTGCGTGTAGTACACGCGCCTGCAATTGGGCCGGCCCAACGCTCGTCTTATTCTAAGACTGTCTTACGCAAGTTGTTGTGATATAAAAAATAAAAAAATAAAAAAACCTTAGCAATTCAATTATGCAAGTATATAGTAGAATTGGAAGAAAAATTGTTCGACACATGTTCAAATCTTCGGTTTTTTTTTAACGATAAGGGAGGCTAAGCTTCATTAATCAACAAATCGAAATACAAAGCATCACCTAACTAAAGCAGGACATCATTAACCCAAACCTTGTCGCAACAACTACTCATTGCCCATTTGGCTAAAAGATGGGCAACCCATTACAATCACGAAAGCAAAAGATTAAGGAGACAGAGGAGAACTTAAGGGCTAACAACCGACAACTGTCGATAATGGTCTGAATATGAAAGCCCCTACTAAGTTTGCCTTGAACGGCCTCAATCAAGTATTTAGAATCCCCCTTAAAAATAACATGGCGCCAACCTTGCTCCAAACAAAACATCATAGCCCAATGGATAGCATGGGCCTCTACAACCTCAGCATGGGAGCAGGCCCAAATAAAGCGCGGCCCAGCCGCTAAAGCCACCCCTTCATGATTACGGGCCATGAAACCCAAGCCATGTCTATCGTTGTTAGGAGAAAAACCCCATCAAAGTTGACCTTAATGACTCCAATCGGACGCTTAGCCCACCGAGCCTAAATCCTAGAAGAACCATTAGACACATGATCAACGGACAAGTAACTTTGATACTCCGAAAGCCAATCCAAAGCTTTCCCGACACATAGAGAGGAAGGAATCGACAACTGCTCAAAGATAACCTCATTCCTAGCTTTCCAAACTTGCTAACAAATAACCGCAACACGCTCCACACCAACTTAACCCAAAGAGAGCCAAGCCCAATCCAAGATATCACGAAAAGACCCGAAATTAGTCAAAGGAAGAGAAATAGCCGCCACCTTCCACACTTCTCTAGCCCAACTATAATCACGTAAGATATGGATCAAAGATTCATCCTTCCCACAACGAGCACAACAAATGAAATCCAAAATCCCTTTCTTGCGCAAATTCACCCCGTGGGGAACGATGTCCCAACACACACGCGATACAAAGTCGTGAACCTTAGGAGGAACTTTAAGTTTCCAAATATTACTCCAAATCGGATCCGACCCATTGGAACTAGAAGGAAGCGCATGGGAATTTAAAGCGAACAAATACACATCCTTTACATAAAGGGCCCCATCTTTGCTAAGCACCCAACAAAATTCATCTGCCCAACCATCAACACTAATTGGGATACTTAAGATTTTATCCGCCTCAAAAGGAAGAAACGTTCGTCGCACCAGATCCGCCTCAAATCTTCGATTGCTTTAAAATATAGTATGATTATATGACTCTTAAATCATTATTTTATAGCAATGGTACAACTCTTGATAATATAAAAAATAAAAAATAAGATAATATTATAATCAAAATAAAGATAAAATAAATAACAAAATTATTAATAAAACTTAATTAGTTAACATATATATTTAACCTTACCAATGTATATATCCAATTAGATAATTTAGTAGAATATTCACTAAAACAATTCGGTAATTCTAATGAATAGTTATACATATATATATATATATATATATATATATATATATATATATATATCCAATTTAGTTTTATTCACTCTAATATAGGGATGGCAATTCAGTCCGAATCCGACCCTAGTCCGACTCAATCCGAGGAAAATAATCCGATTCGAGTCCGAGGAATAAGACATCCGACTCCAACTCCGACTTTACGCTCCGAGTCCGAGTTAGAGACGGACCGGAGGTGGACCTTATTAAAAATCCGAGACTCCACCATCTCACCCGAAGGATATCCGACTTTTAAATTTGACTTTTACACAATATTTTGTTTCCTTTAAAACTCTAGATGTGACTAATTCAAGCTATCTCTTACACTAATCGTAATTTGAAAAAGTATTTGGTATTTTTATTTTTAAATTGTATATGAAAAATATATTTTGTTAATTTTGTATGCTTTGAAATCATTAGTACAATATCACAACGATATTTTTTGATAATAATCCGACTCTGCATCCGACTCCGTT
Source organism: Amaranthus cruentus (assembly GCA_019425755.1). Taxonomy (NCBI): domain Eukaryota; kingdom Viridiplantae; phylum Streptophyta; class Magnoliopsida; order Caryophyllales; family Amaranthaceae; genus Amaranthus; species Amaranthus cruentus. The sequence goes on from CM033466.1 coordinate 10,171,866, forward strand.
GGAGATCCGAGAGTCCGAGTCGGGGCAATCTTGGAGTATGTATAATCCGAGCCGAGTCCGACCCATTGCCATCCCTACTCTAATAGATCCAATTTTGATCATATATTAACTTTTATAAATACATAGCTTCATATGTTTAAAGTTAACAATCATATTGGTCAATGCTTTTTGAACAATCAAAGATAAACAAGCCCAGAACCCGATATTTATTGTTATACAACTGATTTGAAAAGTAATTGCTACTAATTACGTCCCAAGTAATTAAAATTACCAGTTGATTTACATTGTAAGAATTTTATTCTCTTAATTAAAAGAAATTTGATCAAACATGATATATCAGTTAAAAATCCAACTAGCAACATAATTTGATATTCACTCAATCGATAGAAACCTATAATCGACCGAACCCTATCGGTGCGCGGTAAAATGAATCAATTATTATCTGATGATAATCCGAGCCCAATTGACACTAAACTCGAACTTCAACCAACACCAAACCGATGCAAACCCGATAAGTTGAGTAATCGATCTAAAACCGACCCGTAACTAACCGATTTGCCCCAAGTGTGACCCATCGTGCCATATACCTAGGGATGGTCCGGGTCCGGGTCTGATTGGACCCGCTTTAGACCTGCCCCATGACCATCCCTACATATACCCCAAAAGTAACTGAACTGACTGATACTCATTTGAACTAATCCAATTACCCGATTAAACGCCTTTAATTTAGGGTAATTTTTAGAAGATTTTATCACCCCTATTATAAAATATTTAAGCTCCTAGTGAGTTCTTCAAATATTCACTAATAACAATAACTCAATAAGGACGTTAACTCATTAAGAGATTAATCGGTTATTTTAGTTTGAAATTAAATACTCCCTTCTGTTCAGCCAAAATGTCTCATTTAATTTTTCACACTTATCGAGACAACATTTTAACCCTTAATATCTCAAATTATTCTTAATTAAAAATTATAAAAATTTAATAATAATCCTTGTCTTGAAACGAATCAAATAAGATCCCACATGACTATATTTTAACTTATAAATTAGAGGTAAAATACAAATTAAGAGTGATGAGTGAATAGTGCCAAAAAAATAGGACATTCAGGCTGAATCAATGGCGAAACATTGTTAGGGCGGGTAGGGGCTTCGCCCCTCCGAGAATTTTGGCAATTTTTTTAATATACAATTGTCATTTTATATTTTTATAATTCTAGCACAACAAATAAAAGCAACACGGTTAAAGAAAGAGAATAATTGAACAAAATAAAAAAATATAATAAGTAATAATAGAATATCAAATTAGAAATGAATTATAATTTAACAACTGGATAAAAAAAAATCGATCGGGAGAAATCCATAAAATAAAAAATTAAGCTGACTATCCACATCTGAAGAATAAAGGTTTGTTTTATATTTTTAATTGAATTTTTAGTTTGAATGAGTGAATAATTGAATCTTGAAAACTCATACAAATCAATTATGAAGATAGTAAAGAAAGGACTTCGTAACAAAATGAGCGATAATTTTCTTACTAATAGTTTAGTAATATACCATTAGAGACAAATAGCAAAAATATATAGTGTCAATGAGATTATAGATAATTTAAATATTTTATAGTTAAAGAGCGACAACTTTTATTTTTAACTACACCCCCCTTAAAATTTTGTTCAAGTTTCGCCACTGGGCTGAATAGAAGGTAGTACTATTTTTCAGAAAATGTATTAAATTCGATTTACTAATCCTTTTCTCAACTAGTCTTATAATCCAAAAAACCATTATGAGTGTGAAAGCTAAATTCAATAAAAACTTCAATTAAATTTACAATATAAAGGATCCATATTATAAGAACCAACCATTTGATACCTTTATGGGTAAGGTGCAGAAAAATTGTTAATTGTCCTAACCTAATGCAAAGTTTTGGACAAAATTCAGTGGTGAGAATAAGAAATGAATTTTGGTACGTTCATTCCAAATCCCGGATTATATCCTTTTCTCATCCTGTTTTCATTTCCCAATTCATTTTATTCCATTATTCCTGTGTCTCTTTTCAGATTGTTGTTATTTGTTAATAGAAACATACTTTCTCTGTTTCATTATACATTTATACTTGTTATATTTTTGAGTTTTTACGCAATTTAATGTTAATTTTGTTTATTTATATAATTAATTATACCGATAAAAAATTATAAGAAGTTAATATTAAGAAAGTATGCGATTACATGATTCAAACAAGATCTCAGTATCTCACTTGACCATATTTTTACTTTAACATTAATAGCAGAATTTGGAGTTGAATACCATAAAGAATAAATCCTGCTAAAATTCCAAAAAAAAGAGAAGAGAATAAAGCCTGCTATATATACGTACAACTGACCATGCCTTAACCACCTTGCTGCTGTGCTGCTAACCCGTTAAGATGCGGAGCACATATTCCTCGCGGTGTTGTTTATGAAAATTTTTGGACCCTAAACGGAAAATAAAAAAAGTATTAGTCACGGACTTAACTGAGAAACCTAATGCTGTAATTTAAAACTATTTTTAGCAATGGCTCTGATTCCTCGATTCCCAATTCCTCAATTTCAATTCATATTAAATGCTACTTATACAAGTATTAGTCACGGACTTAACTGAAAAACCTAATGCTGCACCTTAAAACTACCTTTAGCAATGGCTCTGATTCCTCAATTCCCAATTGCTTTTTACATCTAAAATTCTATTCTAAATAAGTATAAAATAACAAGAACTATTTTAGTAAATCTGTAATAAGTTGGGGTAGTTGGGGGTATTTAGGTAAAAAATCTTTGCCAAAAAAAGAAAGTGGACAATTAAAGTGACTTTACCAAATAAGGAAAGTGGACATTTATGTTGAATTGGAGGGAGTATAATAATTGCCTCATTAAAATTTTGCATCATTTTATCTTATTATGCCATTCACAAAAAAAACTTTCTTTTCAGAGTCATAAATGCATAAGATAAAATATGATTAATTAACGTCTTATTGAATTCATCTCGATCACTAATTTTATAGAATCATAATATTATAGTAATTTCCAAAGAAGAAAATATTTATTTTATAATAATCTTGTTCTGAAATACTCGCAAATAATTGTGACATATAGTATGGGAAAATGTCACGAAACGAAAATGATCAAAACAGCATATGCACTATTTTAGTAGCAATAAGTATTTAGTTAGAAATATTTAATTAAAAAAACTCATACGATGAGAAATGCTGTAGAGCATCTAGAGATGTTCGAAACATAATCCACTCGTATTTTGCTTGACCTTGTTATAATTAAACATTTAAACACAACATTAATGCGACTTTTAAAATAGATTTATTAACAATGAAAACATCAAACAACACCTTCGACCTTCGTCCTTACTCTACCAAATACAATATAGGAGTACTAATTTTGTCGAAATTCCAAATGACAAATTAAACTTATAAATAATGTACATTTTTGTTATAATCAGAGTTAGCCCTGGGTTTTTATGGGTCAGGGGTGAAAAGGTCCCTAAATTATTGCATATATAGAAAGATTTGAATTTTAATATTAGATGAAAATTAAAATTTTTGAGGAGACTTAGTGCGTAGACAAGGCCTGCATCTGCATAAGACTGGCCCTGGTTCTAATGCTATTGCTTCTAAAATTCTATGTGTATGTTACTAATACTAAAACATCAAATCAAAAAAAATTCACTTTTATTATTACCATATGAAAAAAAAATTATTACCATAGAGTATGAAAAACTGTGTAAAGTTATTTATTGGAATGAAGAATAATTCAATTTTTTTTTTCAATACATCTAAATTAATGCGAGTTTATTAACCAAAATACAAATTAATTAAGTAATTAATAAAATAAATAGACTAAATATATAATCACATCTCATAATGAAATGGTCTCATACAAAATTAACCGTAAGTCACTAAGTCTGCAACAATTATTTCTTGTGCCAAATTAAATTAAATTCAAGACAAAAAGTCCCATACTTCCCTACCGATGAGGAGTCAACAAGAATAAGAATATTCTTTTCGAGAAATACTTTCTATAGTTTCTAATATCAAAAAAATAATTACTCCCTCTGTCCCATATAATTAAAAGCAAAGAGAAATTTATTGTTTTTCTTTAAGAAAAAGTAGATAAGGGTAGTAAATGAAAAGATAGTTAAAATGTATGGATGAGATTAAAATGAAATGGTGGGTCATAATTCAAAAATACAAATGATGCAAATTAGTAAGTAAGACGAATTAAAAAGAAAATACTGCAAATTAAATGAGACCAGAAGAGTAAAAAACAAAAATATATTCACAAATTCTTGTGAGAGAAGGTCTCCTTGATAGACCAACCCTAATTGGGTGACCCATAAAGAAAAATATAGAATAAGAATAAGAATTAAATTCTAATGGATTGGGCCTGAAAGACGGTCTTTCAAGAGACTTGCTTTAGACTCTTTGATGTATACATACTCCAGATTTGTGCCACGTTACCTAGTATCACAAGGTCCTTTCTAACTGTCAATCAATCTTTTTTATTTATTTTTATTTTATTTATTGTATTTATAGTCTTTTATTTATTTATTCATTTCCCCCTCATCTCCCTTAATAATTCCTACGCCATTCTTTCTTCTTCTCCTTCTTTCCACCCAAAAAAAATCAATCAAAATTCCAGAATTTGATGTTCAGAATCAATAATGGCGGGAAATGACTGGATTAACAGTTACCTAGAAGCCATTTTAGATGTGGGTGGTCAAGGAATTGATCCTTCCAATACCAAACCATCTTCAACTTCACCGGCATCGTTGCTTCTTAGGGAACGAGGACATTTTAGTCCTTCTCGTTACTTTGTTGAAGAAGTTATTACTGGTTTTGATGAAACTGATCTTCATCGTTCTTGGGTTCGCGTAATGTTTCTTTCTCTTTTATAATTTTGATTGATTTTCTTAACTTTTATTTCTTGTTTGAATTATTGTATAAACCGTTTAATCTTTTTGATTGAATAATTCTTTAGATGTGTAATTTTGAGTTTTTTAATGGAATTTTGGGATTTTATCAATTGTTTGTGATTTAATAGTATTTGATTGAGTAAAAACTGAAAACTAATACTATTTGATGAATTATGGTTTTTGTGGGTTTCATTGGAGTGTTATTTGAAATGGTTCTTGCTGTATTAGGGTCATTTTATTTCATTGATATTCAGTAATACAAGAATTTGTATTCATTAATGGATTTGAATCCATTGAACCTTCGGTTAATTTTATGATATGGGAATTGGGAAATGAATAATGGGTAATATTAATATCTTGCATTTTTTTCCTTTTTTTTGAGAAACCGAATCAATACTGTTCATGATATTTTTTAATGGTACCTTTTTCTAATGGTTAATATGCTACTATTGATTCTTCTGTGAGATGTGATTGTGGACAATTAATTCTTCTATGATGTTTTAAAAGAATAAAGTCCAATCGTTTCATGTTACTCTTATTGCCATGTTACTCTTAATGCCATGTTTGGTAACCGGTAATAAATGGTGGGAATGGTAATAAAAAATTTCTATAATTTTGGTACAAATATCTCTGACATATTTGTTGGCCATGATTATACTCTTTCAACAATCTCGTTTTCTTCACAAAATTCATTTAAATGTGTTACCATTTAACATATGATATTAGGTGGTAATGAAAATTTGTGAATATAAAACTTTTTTAATGATTTAACTTTCATTACCATGGAAATGACATGATAAATATCTTGAAAATTTACATTATAAATCATTCCGATTCCTACCATTTAGTATTGGTAACCAAATTGGCTGTAAGTAGAATTGTGATTTACTTTGAAATGAAGATATGTGATTTACTATGATCTTTTGCTATAGTTTCCTTTTATTAAAGCCAAGCTCTATTTGGATTATAATTATGGAATGAACATTATAATTTCATTAAGGAATGCTATTAATGGCTCTCCCCTTGGCCGAGTTTGGGAGATCGGATGTCCAATACTTTACCGATGAACGAATGCAGCGATAGTTAGAATTTTGAAGATGGATTTTCAAATTTAAGAGAAGCAACCATATAGAAAATTTGAACTTAAAAGTGATCATTGATTGGAGTAGCAGAAAATTGGAACCTATTGGTGGGAAAATTTGTATACAAACAGGAATGCTAACACATGATTATCAAATAATGAAGCATTTTAAAAGTACTTGATAAGCCAGGATATAGTTGGAAGTCGAGGAAACAGGTTCATTGCCGTTATGATTTAATTCTAATTTGGTGTCCTGAGTCCCGGATATGAGACTTTGAAGTATGATCGCTTCCTTTGATATTATTTTGTCATGATTTCATGGTTTTTTGGCTATGTTGTATCATGTCCACGCACATTGACATTTTTTGATGTTATCATTGTGATCAATTTGGCTCTGTGAAGATTTTCATCTTCATTAATATAAGGGTCATCTTGTCTGGTATAGGCTGCTTCAACTCGCAGCCCGCAAGAGAGGAATACGAGGTTGGAAAATCTGTGCTGGAGAATATGGAATTTGGCTCGTAAAAAGAAACAGGTACTATTAGCTTTCTTTCTTTTTTTGGTTAAGAAGAATATGTATATATTCTTGTTGCTAGATTATACGTTTTGTTCTGCTTTATCTGTGCCAGTGTCCTTTTGTGAGCAATATCAGTTCAGTCAGTGTGTCTTTTGCTGCTATATATTTTTTTTCTAGATGCATTTTTGGTGTAATTTGAGCAAGAGAGAGCTCGGTGTTTAAAGATGGTTTGGATCTTATAAATCCACATAAAGTATCTCCTGAATTTGTCATGAGCGATAGATGGGAGGTTCCGAGCATGTTCAACTTGTTCGACCGTATAGTGCCCCAAAATATTTGGGGCCTCAATATTAAGTTACGTAGTATATCGTAAGTGTTTAGAGATACCAAGTTAGAAAAATCTCATATTTTTTGAAATTTCACAGGGCCTTCAAAGAATTTGTCAATTTTTGCTCCGTCGAGTCGATATTTTTCCTTTGTCGCTGTAAATTTTCTTTTTATGTACAATTGAGTGTCCACTGGGCATTGAGGTGATGACATGTTATTATTGGTGTGTAATTTCTTTGTAGATTGAGGGAGAAGAAGCTCAGCGCCAAGCTAAACGTCATATGGAACGGGAAAGAGGTCGCAGAGAGGCTACTGCAGATATGTCAGAAGACTTGTCTGAAGGAGAGAAGGGAGATACTGTTGCTGAAATGTCAATTGGTAATGATAGCTTCAAAAAAGGGATGCGTAGAATAAGTTCAGTGGATATGATGGAGAATTGGGCTAATACTTTTAAGGATAAGAAACTCTACCTTGTCTTGATAAGGCAAGAATAGATAATGCTTGTTTATCTATGCTTCGAACAAAATCCTGTAGAATTTACTATACCATTTGTGATCTCGTAATTATGATTTTAACAACCAGTCTTGATGCAGTCTTCATGGTTTGATTCGTGGGGAAAACATGGAACTTGGTCGTGATTCTGACACAGGTGGTCAGGTAGCTTTTGTATTTTCGCGTGTTTCTTCTTTTTTATCTATCTTCTAAGTAGAATGTCCAACTCGCGAGGAGTGATATGGTTAGACATGATGAATCAACATGGTTGTTACTCAGGTCAAGTATGTAGTAGAACTCGCGAGGGCACTTGGTTCAATGCCGGGAGTTTACCGCGTTGATCTCTTGACAAGACAAGTTTCAGGTCCAGGGGTAGATTGGAGTTATGGTGAACCTACCGAAATGTTGTCTCCAAGAAATTATGAGGATGCATCGGAGGATCTTGGAGAGAGTAGTGGTGCTTACATTGTTCGCATACCGTTTGGACCAAAGGATAAATATATAGCAAAAGAGTTACTGTGGCCTTACATTTCAGAGTTTGTTGATGGTGCACTTACCCACATAAAACAGATGTCCAAGGTACTCGGTGAGCAAATAGGTGGTGGAATGCCTGTATGGCCAGCTGCAATTCATGGTCATTATGCTGATGCCGGGGATTCTGCGGCTCTTCTATCTGGTGCTTTAAATGTGCCCATGGTATTTACTGGTCATTCACTTGGACGGGATAAGCTAGAACAGCTGCTGAAACAGGGAAGACTTTCACGGGAAGAAATTAATGCAACATACAAAATATCAAGGCGCATAGAGGCTGAGGAGTTATGCCTTGATGCCTCAGAGACAGTTATCACGAGCACTAAACAGGAAATAGAAGAGCAATGGCAGTTGTATGATGGATTTGATCTAGTGCTAGAACGCAAACTCAGAGCTAGAATGAGACGTGGTGTGAGCTGTCTTGGAAGATTTATGCCCCGCATGGCTGTGAGTATTCTTATTCCTTTTATGAATTTATCTTAGGAGGATCTTCAAGTATATACCTGCTTATTTTTTAAACTGATCTTCTGTTATGGTTGCCTGCTTGATTGTGATTATCGTGATTTGTGAATGGAAGATTTATGAATTTTTCAGAGAATTCCTCCTGGAATGGAATTTAACCATATTGCTCCACATGATGCTGATATGGACACCGACATTGATGGACATAAAGATAGCAATGCCAACCCAGATCCACCCATTTGGTCCGAGGTTAGAGCAATAATTCAACATTTTCCTTTATTCTCTAAGTGATAGAAGCAATGTTACTTAGACTCTTCATTTTACTTCACGTACCCGTGTCCAATCCTTGATGCTCGGACATTGGTATGACACTTAAACACTTCATTTTTGGCGTAAAATTGAATAATAACGTATCTAACACTTGGACATGTACCAGTATTTGACATAAGTACCCGAGTCCAAGTAACATTGGATAGAAGTATATGCTTTTTCCTTTTACTCCTTTTCTCAATTGGTTAATTAATGTTATATGCTATGCGGTTTTGGTGGCTTTTGTGTCTGTTGTACTTTTTGCTTTATTCTAATTTTAGTTATTGGCAGATTATGCGCTTTTTTTCAAATGGACGTAAACCTATGATACTTGCCCTTGCCAGGCCAGATCCGAAAAAGAACCTTACGACGTTAGTTAAGGCTTTTGGGGAGTGCCGCCCATTACGAGAACTTGCAAACTTGGTATGTCCATCTAATCCTAACTTGTCATCTGTGTCGATCTTATTTTGAAAGAAGAAACAATGGGAGTCCAAATGGTTGTTAAAAATGGAAATAAATGCTATAATTTTGTTGTGGACTTGTGGTATGTTATCATGAGAGTACAATAATGAGAAGGCTAATATATTTTTATGTCGTTTTATGCCTTATTCATGCGTAACAATCTCCTTTCATCATTCTTCCAGACTTTGATTATGGGAAACCGTGATGATATTGATGAGATGTCCGCAACAAATGCATCTGTTTTGATCTCAATTCTTAAATTGATTGACCAGTATGATCTGTATGGTCAAGTAGCATATCCCAAGCACCACAAGCAGTCTGAAGTTCCTGATATTTATCGATTAGCTGCTAAGACAAAGGTACTTATGCTTTAAGTGCAGGATAGCTTATATACACATTCTAAACTATCGTGACAAAAAATTAGAACTATTAAGCTTGTTCAGCTTCTGAAGTAGCTCTCGCCAGTCGATATATGTTAGCTTTTACGCGTGGGCCAGACATTGATTATGCTTGTGATTATTATTTATGTATCTCTGTCAATGGTAATGCCTCCGCAGAAGTAACTTAATTATGGGATAGCTCGAAAAGACTGTTAAATTTGAAAATGATCACCCTGGATTTTACACGTAGTATCTTAGGGGGTGTTTGGTATGGACTTTTTAATACTAAGTAAGGGATTCAATTACCATTACTCCACATATTTTGTTTGGTATATATTAGGTTAATCCTCCCTTTCTTGAGGGTAATGGATACTCTTTGTAACAAATTCCCATTCTATGATCAATTAAGTGTATTCCATATATTTTCATACCAAACAACATATGACTACAACCCATACTCTTACCCTTACGGCCCATTTGGTTAGTGGTAGTAAATGACGGTAATGGGAATGATTTATAGTGTAAAATTTCATCAAAAGTTCCAAATCATTCCCCTGGTAATGAAACTTTGATCACAAATTTTTTTTTTGTTCACAAATTTTCATTACCACCTAATACCACCTCTCCCAATGGTAATGCATTGGAATGAAATTTATGAAGAAAAATAAGATGATTGAAGTTGGACAAGCATGAGCATCAAGGTAGCAATAGATTTTTCAACCAAAATTACACTAATTTTATTCCCATTACCACCGTTTAATACCACCTACCAAACGGGCCGTTACTCCTCTTTATCATTTCCCTTTCCATTACATTTTATATTCCCATACCAAACACCTCCTTAAAGTAGTTAAGTTATTCAACCTCTCATTGTGAGGAACATGGTACGATTTTACTAAGAATGGGGTCATACCCAAAATCTTGCCATCTCTCAATTTAAGTAAATGCATAAAGCCAAACCGGTGTAACATGATTCGCCATTAATTCGCCTTTTGAATTCTCGATTCGCTCAAAATGACCTTGATATAGCCCAAAACCGACCATGATTCACTTTTTTTGATTTGTGATTCGCAAGGAGATTAGTGAATCATGTAACTGAGCCAAACTCTAACACTAATACCATCTTTCCGTTAAAGCATACTATAATGATTATTTTTGGATGAAAATTATATGGTGGAATAAATCATTGATAGTTGGAGTGTCTATATCTAATAGCATTAGTTTAGAGGCCCATGCCACTCGCACCTCACTCTTCAGTTAAGAAATCATGTCGTATGGCTTCCTTTCAAATTCTTATGATCTTATTTGTAGTTTCTCTTTTTTGGTTTTTTGTAGGGTGTATTCATTAATCCCGCGTTTATTGAACCATTTGGACTGACTTTGATTGAGGTGCGTTTTTTTTTGTCATTTTGCTGAAGTTTGCAACAAAATTTGCTCTTTTAGCGGCTGAGGGCATGTTTCTTTTTGTGTAGGCTGCGGCTTATGGTTTGCCTATCGTTGCTACAAAGAATGGAGGCCCTGTTGATATTATAAGAGTGAGTGTTAGTCTATTCATAATACTTGTCATGGTTGCGTGACAACTAGATGATCTGTTTCTATCTACTGATAGTGTATCGGTTTCAGGCACTAGATAATGGGCTTCTTATTGATCCTCACGATCAGCAATCGATTGCTGATGCACTATTGAAGCTTGTTGCAGACAAACACCTATGGGCAAAGTGTAGACAAAATGGGTTGAAGAACATACACCTCTTCTCGTGGCCGGAGCATTGCAAGACGTACTTGTCCCGCATTGCCAGTTGCAAACCAAGGCAACCTAATTGGCAAAGAATTGACGAAGGATCTGAAAAATCAGAAACGGATTCTCCCGATGATTCTTTAAGGGACATTCAGGATATATCTTTGAATTTGAAGTTATCACTGGATACCGAGAAGTCTGACGGAGGCAACATTGTTAATTATTCATTGGATACCGAAGAAGCCACAGGAAATACAAATAAAAGATTAGAACATGTCGTCTCAAAACTGTCAAAGTCTATGGATAAAGCACAGACCGATGTCGGTAATCTCAAATTTCCGGCAATAAGGAGAAGGAAATGCATTTTTGTTATTTCTTTGGATTGTCATACTTCGGATCTTCTCCAAATCGTTAAGACGATCTTTTCTGCTGCTGGAGAGCAAAGAGCAACGGGATCAATAGGAGTTATACTTTCAACATCTATGACCTTATCCGATGTTAATTCTCTGTTGGCTTCCGGAGGCTTGAAGCCTGCTGATTTTGATGCTTTCATTTGCAATAGTGGCAGTGAACTTTACTACCCATCTATGGTTTCCGAGGGTAATTCTGCGGAATCTCCCTTTGTGCAAGATGAAGACTTTTATTCACATATTGACTATCGTTGGGGAGGAGAAGGTTTATGGAAGACTTTGGTGAGATGGGTTGCTTCCGTCAATGAGAAAAATGGAGATAAGGCTCCTCAGATTGTTTGTGCAGATGATGATAGCTCGACAGCTCATTGCTATGCGTTTAAAGTGAACAATTACAGTTTGGTATGGTCTCTCACTCGTAATTGTCGATTGTTGATACCAGTATAAATATTATTTTCTCCTTGCACACTCGTCTTCTTGGATATTTCATATCATTTCCGAAATGGAAATGCTAAAATGTGGTCCGACAAACGGAAAAAACTGTACGATACGATTGCAATAAGGTGATGCAACCTTGTTTTTGCAATATGAATTGTCAACTCAAGGATTTGAATGAAACGGAGCTTCATAAAATTTTCTTCTTATTTCACGGTTCCTTACATTTTTCTAAGGAAACTTTTCCGTCTATTATGCCAAATTCTAATTATAAATTTTATACGCTTCGCTATTTGCAGGCACCCTCTGCTAAAGAGATTAGGAAGTGGTTGAGAATTCAGGGTCTTCGTTGCCATGCCATATATTGCCAAAGTGGTAACAGGTTGAATATCATTCCTGTATTGGCTTCTAGATCTCAAGCTCTCAGGTACGCATATACGAATCTTTAGTTGATTTGTTTCTATCTTCAAATACTCTTTAGCTTCCAAAAATGGGATTATAACATCTCATAAATCTGTCCGCATCCTCCTAATGGGTATGGGTTGTCGTCTTCCTTTCCGCTCTAGACCTGCTCATAGTTCCTATGGGTGGAATACACTGGGTATGATAATGATGATGATGATAATTTGTACTAGTTAATACAATTCCATTGATGGGTGCTCGATAATAAATTAGCAAAGTACACAGACTCCATAGATATTCTAGTGACAAAGTTCAGCTCCATTAGATCTACTTCTTTTCTTGAGTAGGAGTAGACTAGAGATTCCCTACATTTGTGGGGTATCCGTCCTGTAGGGGGTGAGAATCGAACCCCAAAATGGTGAAAAGGAAAGCCTCAATCACTAGGCTAAACCATGATTGTTTCTCTATTAGATCTTACTTGACGAGACTTGATCGGTTTTCAACCTCGGAATTTAGTTCTTGCACTGCCTGAAGAAAACAATAACATGTTATAAAGACCTAATTTTTGTAGACAGAATCATGAAGGCCTTACTTTTGTTCGTTTTCGTTACCCACTGCAATGGTTGCAACTTATAGATAATAGAAATCTACTAAAACATTGTTTTTTCGAGCAGATACCTATACATGCGTTGGGGCACCGACTTGTCAAGTTATGTGGTCTTCGTTGGTGAATCTGGAGATACAGATTACGAAGGCTTGCTGGGCGGAGTCCATAAGACAATCATAATGAAAGAGATTTGCTCGGATTCTAGTAAGCTACATGTAAACCGTACTTATCCCTTGGATCATGTTCTACCAGTTGACAGTCCCAACATATTCCACACTGAAGGACACAGTGTCGACAACATAAGAGAAGTTTTAAGCAAGATCGGTATTTCGAAAGCGTAGAAGATTTAGTCTTCAAGACACAATAACATTACTGATACCATGATACGCGATAAGACACTGCCGTTTTTTACTTATATATAATATACTCAATTTAATATACTTGGCTGATAATTTCTGTTGGAAAGTTTAGCTGGAAATTCAGTCACTCAAATGTTTTTTTTAACTTGTATATCTTTGTTTTGATGCATTGTTTTGTTAAATCTATATAGGCTGCCAACTGAAACATTGTGGCAATAAGAAACTGGAGGAGTTTCTGTATTCTGTACTATATTCTTTTCATGTTCTTTCACATGTACTTCGTTTACGTCCCCTTTTTTCTTCCCCTCGTATTCTAAGTGTTGTAGACTTGTAGACGTGCAGTACTTTTGTACTCCAGAGAAGAGGTGTATGAACTCAAAGGCAAAGTTTATGCTGTCCAAGAAGCTGGTATTGGTGAGTGCTGAAATAGGTACACATGACGGGTTTTTGATAACTGCCTCTCGATAGGTTCGAGTAGAGTTGGTCACGTTTTGAGTCGGGTTAATTTCAATTGCATATTTTCAGGTGAGCGAACTTCAGATCAGATTTTTTTTTCTGGGTTTGGGCTGGTTTGGTCAATCTAATCGTCAAGGGATGTTTAATATTAATTAAAAATTTTCCATACATATAATATATACTTGAACTATTTAACTTATATATGTGGTGCGTCTCATTATGAGACAATACATCCGCTTTCATTTATTTGAGAAAATTTTTTCAAGATAACATTAGACATGGCAAGACAATTCCAACAATTCCAACAATACTTGTGTAAATAATATGGGATGTTTGTACACGCAAAAATGAAATTTAGGCACTAGGCCACAAGCTATACACCATGAGACATGTTTTTAAGAGTATTTTTTGGGTGGTCTTGTATGAGACCGTCTCTTTATTAGACGGGTTCATATAATTAGCTTATTCTTTAATTGATTACTTTATGATTTTAAGTAATCGTTTTAAAGTTATAAGTAATCACTCTAAGACTATAAAAGATGCTTATTTTGAAATTGTGTGATCACTTTAACATTATAGTGATCATTTTAAGACAAAAAGTGTATATTAGGCTAGCCTAATAGAGATGGTTTCACCATGAGACTGTCTCATTTAAAAATAAGTGTAGGGTTGAACGGGTCTACCATTTAAAATATTTTGCGTTATTTTATAAAATTAAAATATTATCTATCTGCTTTAATAAAAATATGAATGTAATTTATTGGTTAAGAGTTATTTTTTAATCAAAATATGGCCGAAAAGGGTCGGCTACTTTGAAACTTTTTGGGTCATTTTATAAAGGATCATTTACCAACTATAGCTTTTAAGTTTACTCAATTTCAAATAATCAGCCGCGAACTTTGTTTATTACCAACAACAACCTTCAACTTGGAAAACATGACAGCGATACAGCCACTTCACCGGATGACCTGATAAATGACCGTTGACCATGCTAAATGACCTTTGACTTTCAATTAAACTTATTAATCTAGCCTAATTACCATATTAACCCTACTTAAACCCTCCTTCCCCAACCTCTATATACCCCTCTCCAATCAACACCATTAGTCCACCCCAACACCACCACCACCCACCACCACCACCACCACCATTAAAGCCCCTCCTTTAAAAACAACTTTTCAAATTCAATTGAGAAAGTGGGTATCTAAATTCACCGCCACCAGTATTGAATTGACCTTTAATTTGCTGTTGACATTCGAACCTTCTTGATGAAAATGGTGTTTAATCTGAACTTATGTGCATGAAGAACATATCTGGCTATTTGGGGAAGATGAAAATGACAAGGAAGAGAGAGCCTCACATTTGAAATTTTTTAGGGTTTGTCAAGAGTTTGGGAAAGATGAAAATGGCAAGAAAGAGAAAACTTCAACTTCAAAAGAATTCAATCAGCATAAACTAGTCATTAATTTAGGGGTTTTAATGGTAATGGTGATGGTGGTGGTGGTGGTGGTGTTGGGGTGGGAGAGTGGTGTTGATTGGAGAGGGGTATATAGAGGTTGGGGAAGAGGGGTTTAATTGGAGGTGATTAGATAATTAGGTTAGATTAATAAGTTTAAGTGAAAGTCAAATGTCATTTCGCATGGTCAACGGTCAATTATCAGGTCATCCGGTGAAGTGGCTGTATCGCTGTCATGTTTCCCAAGTTGAAGGCTGTTGTTGGTAATAAACAAAGTTCGCGGCTGTTTATTTGAAATTGAGTAAACTTAAAGGCTGTAGTTGGTAAATAATCCTTTTATAAAATTAAAATATTATCTACGTGCTTCCATAGAAAAAAAATGTAATTTAATGATTAAGAGTATTTTTTTAGACAATGGGACTAGCAATGCACTTCCTCCTAATGAATTTGCCCCCATTTATCATTTTATTCGGTTTCAATGAATTATAAATTTTCAATGAATTAAACTCTTAATATTCTTTCTATGTTTCATAATATCCCACCATTTTAAATTTCTATATGTAATCTCCTTAATAATAGTATATGAGACTAATTTATTGTAACATCGGAGTAATAATTACTTTTACTAGCTATTCTCTATCCACCAAATTTGTTCCACTTTCATTTTAGTCTGTTCCATCAAATTTACCTATTTTTATTTTTGATCATGACTCACCCTCTTTCTTCGTTCTCATCCACAATTAAGAATGCACATAAGTTGCATCTGGGTGATGTTGAACTAAACCAAACTCAAATTCTATTTTTTATTGGATCCAGACACGAACCAAGGGTTTGAAAATTTTGGACCCAAACCCTTAGGGTCTGGCATGTATAGGGTCTGAATTGGATAAAAAAAAATTTCCTGTAAAACTTTAAAAATATATTAAAAAATATTCGTCCATTTGAATAAAATTATTTAAGAATTTTAACTAATAAAGATCTTCTAATACTTTATACTAATTGAGCGATTAAATATATGAAGCTTTTTAATATTGCAACTACAAAATTTCAAATCACTCAATGTTCCAAAATATAACAAAGTTTCAATTCAAACAAACAAATACACATAATAGCTATAATAATATTTTTTAAAAATAGTTGCAAAAGGTTTTATGGGTCAAATCTATGTGGACCTAAACCCTAAAGTCATGAACCTAGATTCAATCGAACCCTTATAGTCCAAAAACAGATGGATCCAAACCCTTAAATTAGAGACAAATCAAATCTAGACCCTCAAAATCAAACTTCTTTAAAATAATACTATTTATCAATTTTTCTAATTTATCCACTAAAAATTTATAATACCTATAAAGCAAATTCGGCGTGACAGAGCCACATAGTAGCTAACATATTGGAATAACACTGAAAAATTCATCTACCAATTGATATTTTCCAAACCCTACCTATGTTCAATCCTACATTATAGACATAAATAAATAGTCTTTAAAAACCTCCCAAAAACCTCTCACAATTAGGACTTTTTCTACCTTCATTATGATAAAAGAAAATTAAAAAATTAAAAAATTATGCTTTTTATATTTATAGATACATAATTCTCAAATCTCATCACTCCAAAATCACACTAAAAAAAAATACACTTTTCATTGTTTTCCTACTTTTCCATCCATAATTTCACCCAGATAATCATCCATTAAATTTATTATTATGTGAAATAAATATGTCATTCAAATTTGTTGTTTACACACACATCCTCCTCATTCTCTTCTCCTCCTTTACCAATCTCAAGTTCTCAAATTCTTCTTTGGTAAGTTTGCAATCAAAATTTATTATTTTGTTTTTTTCGCTTTCGCATAAATATTAATTATTTTTTATCATCTAATTCATTTGGATTCGTATTATATAACAAATTCAGAAGAACAGACGAAAAATAAATCTATTTTTATGAATTTGTAAACGTTAGAAATTGATTTTGATCTAGTAAAATTAAGTGCATTGTATAATTTCAAAAAAAAAAAATTTTCCGAGTAGGGCATTTATTATTAGATCAAGATTCAAGAAAGTTTTAATTAATTAAATTATTAATAAATTTCTTTTATTTTTTTATTATTTATTTCAAAGATTGATAATTTGGAAAAGCTTGAAGAAGGATTGGCACGAGCAAGGGCAGCCATTAAAAAAGCGGCTCAAACACGAAATTATACTTCAGGAGTGATTTACAAGAATCCATATGCCTTTTTTCAGTTAAGATCTCTTCATTTTTTTTTATATAAATTTATTTAATTATCTTATTTATTATCATGAAAATCTATTTGTTTATTTATTAATTTATGATCAAGAATATGGCTGACAATAATGAACGAAACTATTTATTTTTTAATGGTGATTGGTGAAATAATTGTGTTACATTAACTCCAACAACTTCTGAGAATAGTTGGAGCACGCAAATCCAATGAATATATAACATTGAATTAATAAAAATACAAAAAGAATATTGAACATATATATTTTTTATTTTTCTAATTAAATTTTGATAGTAGTTTATATTGAATTCTATCAATTATTGTATATTTATATTTATAATTATGAAAATTAATTCAAAAGATTGGAGTCAGCAATATGAACCAACATATGAATTTTAATAGTCGTTTACATGATTTTTTCTCTATTTATTTTGATTTTCTACTATTTGAAATTGAGATTTTATTAAGATATGAGTTTGTTCAAGTGTAAAATTGAATTCAAGGTTGATATATTATTTGGATTTTTTTTTAATAAATACATGATTAATTAAAATATTAATAGAAAGTGATCATTTGACAATTTAGAATTGAAATCTCATCTTTGATAAAAAAAAACCCTTTAGTCTTGTAAATGTATATCTATTATCTTTAAATACTTATGTATAAACTTTATCATAATTTGATAAGAATTTTCTATTTTGTTTTGTACAAATTAATCAAAAAAAGAATATTGACATTGAAAAATCATAGGAAAAATTACCTAGAATAATTCAACTTATTCGTGATTTTTTTACAATAACTCCACCTATTGATTAACCATGAATAATCCCAACTTTTAGCGGTATTTTCCTAGAGTAAACCCGGTGACCGAATGACTTGATATAACAAGTTTTATTTTTTTAAAAAAATAATAAATTAAAATAAAATGTTGAAAAAAATGTTAAAAAAATTTATGATTTTTTTATTATTTGGAATTTTTTATGTAGAATTTAAAATTTTTCTCTAATTCTAAATTAATTTTCAATTCACCTTTTTTGTGAATTATCTACTATAGCAGTTCATCGAGTACCCAAGTTTACTCCATGCAAATACCCCTTAAAGTTGGGATTATTAATGGTTAATTAATAGGTGAGATATTGTAGAAAAATCACGAATAAGTTGGATTATTCTAGGTAATTTTTTCAAAATGATATGAATATTTTTTAGCTAAAATTGGTACTACCCTATCTTTTTTGTTGAATGAAATCCTAAAACCTAGGAAGTATGGGACACCATAACCGATAACACTAACAAAGTGGACAACAATTCTAGTCCTTCGCTATACTTATTTGGAAACATTCAAAATATAAATTTTAATTTTTGATTTGATCCGATTTTTTTCAATTTTCATACTTTAATTTGAAAATTTTAATTTTATACATCGTTTTTCTGCCTAATCGCATGCAATTTGTTAAATACATTGAAATTTAAATTATATGATATACTATCAAATAAATCTTTTATATAGGAATACTAGTATAGAAACTCGTGCAATGCACGAAATTTTTAATAGAGATGCAATTACATGCTATGAATATAAAATTATAATTTTCTTATAAAATAGGTAGAGAATTTTAGAATATATAGTGATTCTAATGAAAAAATTCTATCGTTAATTAATATAAATATTATTTAAAGCTCTCATACTTTTCAAGGCAAATTCATATCAATTGTCTCATTTCCTTTTTTGTCTATCTTTTTTTTACCTAAATACCCTCACTTTTACTACTCCCAATACCCAACTACCACCTTTACCCCACTTTTTCAATTCCCAATACCCCAACTACCACCTTTATAATTAATTTAATCAATTAAAATACCCAACTACCACCTTTTTAATAGACCTCACACCATCCTTAATAACGTGAAAAACCCAAATAAGACATCTAAAATGATTCGGAGGGAGTATTATAAGAATAATTTGATGTTAAATAAGGTAAGAATTATTTCATATGACAAATCCTTATGAGAATGCCATGTGAAATTTTACATTCTTTTTATTAGATTGTATGATGATATAAAAATTTATGCAACCATGTTATTAATTAATATTTGGATATTTAATTTTTTCATAATTATACTTGTTATACGTTGTTTATTCGAAATTTTATTATTAGTTTCTTCTAATTATAAATTCAAAACCTAAATTGGTTTTGAGTTAACTTTTATGTTTGAGGTATTTGATAGATAGCTCAAAGGGATTACGGATATGGGTTGTCTGTCACCTTCCCTCACCCAGACCCTATTTTCGAGCGGGAAATTGGGTTGATGATAATGATGATGATGTATTTGATTAAAAGCTGTTGAGTTAACCTTTTTTGTTTGATTTTATGACTTTTAATTTTTTGGTTGGTCAGAAAGACAAACTTCATATTTGATAAATTACTTTTTAACTAGACGAAAAGCTAGCTTTTAAGCCAAAATGAAAAGATTAACTTGATTGGCTTAAATTAAAAAAAAAGAAAAAATGATTGGCTTGTTGTCCCACTTTTTCTCCAAAAAAATAACCAAAACAAAGACATAATATTACCAAATATTTTCTGAAATACTGACTTAATCATCAACCCTTAAAACCAACAAAAAAAGTTAACACTTTCAGCTGATCAAACAAGTCAATTAATTAAAAAGACAACAACCAATAATCATTAATTTGCAAACACTATATATCTTTTTACAAACAAGTGCTCTCTTGAGAGACCGTCTTTTGTAAAGACGACTCTCAAAAGTCCAGCCCAAATCTATATTTAGAATTGTTACAATATATATTTAGAATTGGATTGAGCTTTTAAGAGCCGTCTTTACAAAATCAAGTAAGAATTTGTGTTTTACAAATCCTATCATATTATATGTCAATTTTTATAAGATATGTTTCAAGTTGTAATAACTAATACATTAACATTTTCAAAAAAGAAAACTAATACATTAACATCATTTGATTTTATTTTGGATGCGGTCTTACACAGGAGCCATAAAGAAATGGAAAAGAGATTCAAAATATATACATACAAAGAAGGTGAAGCACCATTATTCCATAGAGGTCCAATGAATAATATATACTCCATTGAAGGGCAAATGCTTAATGAGTTAGATGAAGCTGATCAAAACCATTTCATAACTCATAACCCTAATCAAGCCTTAGCTTATCTAATTCCAGTCAGTATTACTTCCATTATCCGGTACGTTTACCAACCATACACAAATTACTCTAGGGACCGACTGCAAAATATCGTCGGAGATTATATTCGTCTCGTTTCCGAACGCTACCCTTTTTGGAATAGAAGTTCTGGGGCTGATCATTTCCTCATTTCTTGTCATGATTGGGTATGTCATATATTCTCTTTTTTTTCATTTATTTTAAAAATTATGATAAAAAAAGATGATTGATTGATTATACGTGTTAAGGAACCTGCTCAACCAAAAGGTTAAGCTGATGGTTGAATAACTATAATATGTTATACTTCTTCTGTTCCATTATACTTGCTACATTTGACTTTTACGCAATCCAATGCATTATTTTGATCATTTTTATATTGAATTATACACGTCTGAAAATTATAAAAAATTAATATTATGAAAGTATGCGATTTGACGATTCAAACAAGATCCCACTTGACTATATTTTTCTTACACATTAGCCGCGATTTATAAAATAAGCTTGAATGATGAATAGTGTCGATAATGAAAATGTAGCGAGTTTTTTAGAACGGAGGAAGTATACTCTAACAAGCTCCCTCACATGAGAGCACTTGGGCCGGAAAAGTGTGGATGTAGACATAGTGTAAAAATGTGGTAACGGTCAGGATCACGGTATGGGCACGGTGATGTGGGGTAATGGAAGTAATGTGGTTATCATAACGCCTAAATATCGGTTGAATCATAACTCATAAGATATCTCTTAATACGGCCCAAAACACAGGTTTTTAACACCTTTACATCGCGGAAAATAGTAGTTCACTTGTTTTGAAAGTCTTTACATTGCGGCCGATGCAATGTGATGCAGCTTATTTTATACTATGCATGCAACACATGTCTTCTTTATATATGACGTCGAATATTTCACTTTAAATAGAGGGTGGTTGAGTTTCGAACCAATGACGTCTTGTCATGCAAACTTCTAATGCCATATCAAGGAACAAACTCAACCAAAAGCTTAAGTTCATGATTGTTATTATATTCTAACAATATGCATTTCTTGTTTACCTAGTGGGTGTGTGTATTGATACTTATTTTTACTGTTTTTCAAAATTTTAGGCTTGTGATTTATGTTTTATGAGTTATGACTTGTGATAATTGCGACCAATTTGATTAACGGTACTATTTGGTGACAATGAGAAATGATTTGTAGTGTAAAGTATCATTATACGTATTATAAAATTCCTATTGTAATGAAATTTGATCATAAAAGACTTTTTTGTTCACAAATTTTCACTACCACGCACCTAATACCACATGTTTAAATGGTAATCAATTAAAATAAATTTTGTGAAGAAAATAAGATTATTAAAGGAGAATAAACATGAAAATAACTGAAAAATTATACTAACTTTTTATTATCATGACAATTAAAATTTTTAAGAATGTAATGATTCCCTTGCATGCAAAGAGAAGAGATGAAATGACATTTAATGCATATTAATATTACTCCCCCCTAATTCTAAAAGACTACCGCACCCTCTATTTTAATTCTATTCTTTTAACTTTATAATATTAAGATTATTTACCAATTACAGCTTTTTGGAAATCCAATTACAGCTTTTTGGAAATCCAACTACAGTTTTTAAGTTTACTTAATTTCAAATAAATAATCGTAAACTTTGTTTTTTACCAACTACAACCTCCAACTTAACAAACATGACATCGAGACAGCCAAAACAGCCAAAAAATGGGGTTAAAATGGGGTGTTTTGGCTGTCTTGATGTCATATTTGTTCAGTTGGAGGCTGTAGTTGGTAAAAAAACAAAGTTTGCGGCTTTTTATTTGAAATTGAGTAAACTTAGAGGCTGTAGTTGATAAATGATCCTAATATTAATTTTTATTTTGGGTAGTGTTTTTATCACTTTATAATTCTAACTCGCATATTTTTTTTCATTTCTCTCATTTTCAATCTTACTCACACATTTTAATGGTTTTATTTAATGTTTTAATACTTGTGTTAATTGTTAGTGCTGCAAATCGGTTAAAAGAGAGTGAGAGGGAGCATGTTTTATTATTACTAATGCACACACTTGTTATTGCTTATCTAGCCAGCACAAGAAAGGAAATCATAATCATGCAAAGGAAATTAAAACAATGAAATGTAATTTATTCTTGTAGTTGATCTACAACATAGTAGTACAACTAGCTAGTAATTATGGTCCCATAGTTTCATGTTTATTGTGATAATGGCTTCCTTTATGTTGCCAACTTTGCCAGACTATACATTTATCTATTTCCATTTACAACATAAACAGTCCTACATCTAGATGTGATCAATGTGTCTATAATTTGATTTATTAATTGGTAATTTATGTATATGAGATTGAGGGTTAGAGTGAGACGTCTTGAAAACTTGGGGGTTCTGTGCAAAATTTTTTTTTTCATTTTATTTATAGTAAATATATTTATATTTATTTAAAGAAGAGGTCTTGTGCAATCGATCACCTTACACGCCCTCAAAGACCGCTGTTGATTAGGCCTTATAAAACATGACTTGTTTATTTTGCTAAATTTGAGTATATTGTACCACATACCTTAACTTGTATTGTCTATATGGTAAGCTAGCCATCTAAAAAATTACACTTAGTTTTCTAATTTTTATTTTTATTTTTCACGAGAATTAAATTTTGTCTCATGTGTTATTTTTTAAAAAAATGTTTTGAATTTAATTTTCACCTAACAATGTCACTCCCTCTTGCCTATATCTTCTAGTCACTTTTTTGTCTATTTTCATAAGCTAGTTTTCAATTTTAGTTGATCAATTTTAGTTTATACTTGCTTTGAATTTTAATAGTTACTACAGTTTCTGTAGCAATGACTATTCATTAACTGATCTTATTTGGTACATATATTTCTCTATGTATATTGTAAAACATAATTAAGTGAGATTTTGTTTGATTTGTCTTAATGCATATTTAATTTTCATAATATTAACTTTTTAGAATTCTTTATCATATGAAATTAAAGATATTAAAGAATAAAATCGTGCATTGGATAATATGAGAAATAGAAGTGTAACGACTATTAAAAATCAGAGAGTATGATTTATAATGCATTGGATGCCTTCAAATATCGATTATAGGTATACATATTTGAATTCAAAAAAGCTCATGCGGATCAAAAATTTCGACCACCAAATTTAAATCGATAGTGCAGACTATCTAGCGACCAACACTATAATAGTCGGTTTTTCACCAACCATTTAGCGACCATCATTCTAAAGTATAGAAACCTAATGTGAGATAAATTAAATCAAATATGTGTCACCTACTCACCTTCATGGATACTAGGTGATTTATGCCAAATCTGTGAGCTAATAATTTTAAATACTATATTTAATCAATTTTATATGTAAATCTGAGCTATTTGTAGAACTATTTGTAAAATATTCTCTATTGGTTATCACAAATTTTTATGAGAGACGGTCTTTTTAAGAGATCATTTCTAATTGGGCCTGCCCATATAAGAAAATGTAGAATTAGAGTAAAAATAAGCTTTAATGAGTTGGGTCTAAGGGGCGTCTCTCAAGAGACCGACTAATTGGTTATTTAAAGTTTAAACATAATAATGAATATGTAAGAAGCTCTAATATGAAACAAATTAATATGGTTAGGGAGAAGTGAAAGTTTCTAATAATTTTCTTTTTCTTTTTACATTAATTGTTTTAGTTTTTAAGCACACTTTAACTTATCTGTTACAGCTGGTCATATAACCCAAAATACTCCTACCAATCATTTACCATCAACTATCTCTATTAACATAAGTTCTTCTACTACTTTGTAAATACATAAATAAATAGATAAATAAATAAATAAAACATGCCATGACACTCATGACTAGGAGTGTTCAATGAGCTAGGTTTAGAGCTTTTAACCGATCTGTTTTAGAGGGTATTGTAAGGGATGAGTTGAAAATGAGACCGGTTGAGAACAAACTCTATTATAATTAAAATAAGGCGGGTTATAAAAGAGCTTAATAAGAGTCAAAAGTGAGTTTTTATAAATAGCATAATTGATAGATAATTTAATTATTATAATGATAACTTAATTATTATAAATTGATCAATGCGATTAAATTAATTTTTAGTAACAAAAAAGGCAGGGTTAGGCTAGGCCGAACTTTCAAAACAGACCCAAATAAAACTGTTATTAAATTTAAAGGGACTTTATCGAACCCACCCATAATTGTTTAAGCTTGGCCCGGCCCGGCCCGATATGTATCCTTGTATTCCTAATTTCCAACACACAAATTTTGTATTTGATTTATTTTTTTCAGGCACCAGAAGTTTCAGCAGCAAATCCAAATCTCTACAAATACTTCATTAGAGTCCTATGCAATGCGAATGTATCCGAAGGCTTCGACCCTTCACGAGACGTCTCAATCCCTGAAATATCGATCCCATACGCAAAACTCGGTCCTCCAATCATCGACCGCTCTCCCAAAAACCGGTCTATCCTTGCCTTTTTCGCTGGTGGCCCGCATGGCGATGTTCGAGAAATCCTCTTCAAGCATTGGAAAGACAAAGACAAACACGTACAAGTTTTCGGGTACCTACCCGAAGGTCAAAACTACACCGTTTTAATGTCACAAAGTAAGTATTGTCTTTGCCCTAGTGGATGGGAAGTGGCTAGTCCAAGGTTAATTGAGTCAATTTACACGGGTTGCGTGCCGGTTATTGTGTCCGATAACTATACGTTACCGTTTAGTGACGTGTTAGATTGGAGTAAATTTTCCGTTCATATTCCGGTGGCGAAGATACCGGAGATTAAGAACATTCTAGAAGGAATTTCTAGTGAGAATTACTTGTATATGCATAAGAGGGTGTTACAAGTTAGGCCACATTTTGTGATTAATAGGCCCGCTAAACCTTTTGATGCTATGTATATGATTATTCACTCTATATGGCTTAGAAGACTTAATGTAAAACTAGGTCCTGATGTAATGTGAATAGTGAATACTATCCATGGTAATTTTAATCCATATATTTGTATATTTAGGGTTGCATATTTGTAGACGACATGTGGGCTTTCTCCTATCCTCTTACTTGTGGGTATGAGTATGGTCTATTCGCTAATTCTTTCCCTTATATTCTTTCTTTGTGGAGGATATTGCTAGACTGATGACCATGCATGACCATGATTAAGATTGCATGTTTGCGTAATTGCATCATCATATATACATCTACTAATTTTAAAACACATTTGGCCAAATGTCACTGTACAGTGCATTTTGAAAGCATTTTGCCAAGTGCCATACTTATAACGTTAGGTTTTTTGAAACTCATCCCTTCGTCTTCTCTAATGCAATTCAAATTATCAATAAAGAGTTTTATTTAAAGTGATTATAATTGTAATGGAATCTACCAATTCATATTCACATTCATATTAATAAAGTCATTTTTAGCTTTATAAGATAATATAACTCATAAATTAAAACTAATCAATGTTTAGAAAAAATTTTTTAGCCACTCCTTTCATGTTCCTTAATGGGATGCAATGTAAATTGAGAGTTTACAAAAGAAGGCTAATAAATTTAAAGTAGCATACATTGAAAGTAACTCATGCAATCTAATTTTAATTTATAAATTCACAACAAAAGAGTCACCATACATGGTACGAAATTGTAGATTCTTCAACTTTTAATACTTTTAACGGTAATAAAAAATATATGTTCACTAATTTATGTATTCTTTTTCAAGATATAATTCTTGCATCCAATTTAAGAGGTAATATCCAATCATACTACTATTCAACTATATATCACTATACAATATAATATCATGAGCACTTTAGTTAAGTATTACTTGTATTAAGTATTATGATTACACTAAGTATATATTTGCTAATGCTTGATACTCCCTCCGTTTCCTAATCAATTTCCCAAAAGGAATGTTCACGGAAATTAAGAAAAATAGAATATTTTAGATAATTGATATATTATTTATTTAATTGAATAATAAATTTGATTGGAGAAAAGTAGGGAGCACTAGCATTAAAAAAAATATTAAAAGAAAGTTAGTGAAAAAAATATGAGAACCACAACTAATATAAAAAAATTAGTTTTATAAAAATGGGAAACATGTGGGGACTATAAGGAATATTAAAATGTTAAATTAAAATTAGTGGAGAATAAGTGGGGTACATAAGCATTGTAAAAATATTAAAGTGAGTATGAATAAGGTTATTTTTGTCTAAAATTTATAACATAAATGGAAATATTCTCTATGGCAGCAACAAATAAAACACCCTAAAATGGCAAATGAGAACTTTTTTAAGAAACGGAAGGAGTAATTATCATGCATTATCAGGCAGTGGTGCATGTCACGGGTATATTCTTAGTTAATCTTGATTCACTCAATCTCAACTTCTATACTTTTGATATATTGATTAATCAAATTAAGATCAAATCAGTTTTCCTCTAAATTTTCTTACTTTTGATTTAAACTATTAAAAATTTAACATATTTACTTTAAGACTAAATCAATCTTAATGTCAATTTTCATACTTTTAAGTAAAGATTAACAAATTATTTAACTTCAACCCAAAAAAATTAAATAATTAACCTCAATCTACATGTAAAATAATAACATAAATAGAAAACTATCAACATGTAATTCATTATAGGAAAAATTGATATTAATAATCCAACCTTTCACTCATCCGTTATGAATAAGCCCACCTTTGGATTATTTTTTAATAATCTAAACTTTGTGATAAATTTGCCCACAACATACTGTATTACTAATAATGGGTAATAATAGGGTATGTTGCTAACAAATTAAAATAAAAGTTAGATTATTCACAGCGAACTAAGGGTAAATATTGGATTATTAAAAAATAATTAAAAAGTTAGATTATTCACAGTGGATGAGAAAAAGATTAGATTATTAATGTTAATTTTTCCCTCATTATATATTATATATATATACATATTAGTGAAACACGAATATTAATGTATTTAGTCTTGAATTCAATGTGCACATAGATTTAAAGACGCACATATATTTTAACAATTATTATTTGTAAAGTTTGGAGGAGAACTATCTAATATAAGGTCTTAAAACTTTACCACTAATAATAAATGCATATATATATGTGTGAAAAATAAGTAGTATATTAACATGTTTATATAAGTAGAATTTGCGTAAAATAAACTAAAAACTTAAATACGGGTAAAGTTTAATGCGAAGTTAAACGTTGGAACGATTTGGTTCGGAGGAGGGTTGTGTCCGTTTCCAATCAAATTCTCAATTTTCTTTTTTAATATCTGATATTAATCTTATATAATGGAATCAGGATTTTGAATCAAAATTTTATGCTATGTCAAGTCATATTAAGGGCTAAATTAAATCCCTAAAAATAATTTTGTGAGTTTTGTCCTCATTTACTTACCTTGAGTAATTTTCAATTTGAACTTTGTCCTCATTTACTTACCTTGAGTAGTTTTCAGTTTTCAATTCTTTATAAATCATGCTACTACGTTTTCCTCCTCTCAAATGCCCGCCCGTTTTCTCTCTTACATTTCACCATATTTTAGAGAGAAAGCTGAAACGAAGACATTAATGGAGAAATGGCAGAAAATCTGGATTTTATCAACGTCAACAATTACTGTTACATTGATTCTCACATTCTTCTTTGTTACACTATTCTTCTGCGGTAGCCATGTGAGAGTTTGTACTACAAACATTGATCCTACTTATAGCGGTATTAAACTTCAAACGCCTTCCGTTGTTGTCGTTCAACTTCGGAGTGTATCGACTGCTTCTGATTCTTCTACTACCATTCTCCACTCTAACTCTTCAGCTCATCGCAATTTTTTTCCGGTTAAATTCTATCTTTCCTTTAATCAAATTGCAGTGATTTAGGTTTTGTTAATTTATATATTGATGCTCTGTTCTGTTCGACTTTGAAAATTGATTATTCGAATTTGAATTGAGCTTACTATGAACGTGATGAGTTTAATTGTGACTTACATTGTGAAAATTGAATTTCTGTTTTCTCGTCCTACTATCTTCTCGATTGATAGTGTTTGATTTGATGTTTAACGATTTCGGAAGCTGTTTTTGATTTTCAATCGAATCTACTATGAAAGTAGAAATGTTTTTGATTGAGAAAATTTGAATTTCTGTTTTCCTCCAACTCCATCTAGGTAGCAATGCATCACTTTACTTCAAGAACCACGAATCCATGATTCAATTACTTATATAAAAATGCAAGAATTTCAGTATTTCTATCAAAATAGCTGCAATATATGATACGTTATTTTGATGCTCTGCTTAACAGTTTCAAAAAAAATCAAAATCTTAATATATGATACTAATATGAGCGAAGTTAGTTTGATTTTATAATTAATTAGTCTCTGAAATTCGTTTGCTTTGTTCGATTCATCAATTTTTACGGCTGCAACGCTTTCAATTTGCAGCGAAGAACTAAAACAATCTTCCTTCGAACATTCACAAAATCGCTAAAGAACTTCGCAATCGACATTTTTGCGCGAACATAAATTTTAAAAGTGGATATTTACTCCATTGTTGGAAGCTTTCAAGCCACAATCGCCATAAATTCTTGTTTATTTTGCTACATTATCATCTAATTGAGCCTTCACGCTATAAAACTCAACATAGCAAAATGATTTAGAATGAGTGATAATTAATTCTTTTAAAATTTTGGATAATCCGTGTATTGCAGAGGAAAACAAAGGAAAGAGGAAAAAAGAAAGGGTTAGCATCAAGAGCAAAAAGGGAAAAGGGCGGAGGAGTAGAGGAACGATTAGCAATAGCAAGAGCAAGAACGAGAGGAGGAGGAGGAGTAGAGGAAGGGTTAGCAAGAGCAAGAGCAGCGATTCGAAAGGGAATTAGAAGAAGAAACCAATCATTATCTATGAATGCATCAGGTTCCACCTCCATCTACCATAATCCCCGCACTTTTTTTCGGTAATTCTCTTAATTATTCTCCTATTTTTTTCACTTATTGATAATTTAGGACTAATTACATCATTGCTCATTGCATTTTTTTAATTTATTGCACTAATCGTCAATTGATACTTACTCTCGCCTTGTTAAGTAAACATTAGTGATTTCAATTGGGTAGTTTAGTGATTGAAGACACGTTGGAAGTGTGTGATTTTACAAATATGATACCATGTTAAGGCCTTAAGGGTGAGTGGGTGACGATGATGATGATAAATAGATAATCTACTAAGCCCTCTATTTTTGGCAATATACTATATATATAAGATACTCTTCCATTTTAAATGTTTCCTTTTCATAGTTCTAATTTCTAAATGATTCCTTATCATACATCATATCACATATAATATTATTTTATGGAAAAATAACAAATGTCATACATTTTAATTAAAACTTTGTCATTCGTAATTATTGTTAATGTGAACATGTATCAATATTTTTAATGTGTCAATTTATTTGATTTTGAGAAAATATATTGTTAATTGTAATCAAAATATTGCCATGTTAGATAATAATCGTACATAATATTAATTTTAAAGGAAAATGACAAGTATCAATCATCTTAAAGCTTTGTCATCTGTAATTATTTGATTTTGAGAAAATCTATTTGAACATCAATGTGTGTCAATTTATGTATAAAAATTGTTTGTTAATAAAAATTGCAATATTAAATAATAATATTGTTGTGATCTGCTTTAATAGACAAAAAATTGTGTTTTAATGGTTTGTTTTGGTAGTCGATAATAAATAAATGTAGTGAAAAATTAGTGTAATTTTGATGGGAAAATCTTATGAGAAGTTAAATGGTCTTGCTTGTTTTACTTCAATCCTCTTATTTTCTTCACAAAATTCATTCCATTGCATTACCATGTGTAGAGGTGGTATTAGGTGATAATGAAAAATTGTGAATAAAAAAACATTTTGATGATCAACTTTTCATTACCATAGGAATGACATGATACATTTCACAAAAATTTACACTAAAATTCATTCTCATTACCACCATTTAAAACCGGTAACCAAACCGACGTAAGGATTTTGAAAGTGTCTTTTGGAGGAGCTACCACCCCACCCCCACCCGCGCACATAATAAAACTTTTTTTGTTGTAAGAACGCTAAAGCACTTTTTGCTAGTATTGTAAATAAAGGTTTTCTTTTTGGTATGTTGGGTTGTACAAGATTTACTCACCTAAAAATTTAACTCAATGTAAAAAATGTGTTTCTATTTTAATTTGGTATATAATTTCAATTTTATAGTTTTTAGTAGACTCAATCCTAATCTAAATCAAATTTTTTGATAAAAAGAAATTTCTTAATAAATAGGCGAACCATAGTAGAGGTGAGAGGAGTTCTCCCCACAATTAAGCTTTTTAAAAATATAATAATATATTAATATATGTATATCATACCTTTAAAGCTCGTATAATAATAGTTGTTTAGAAGTGAATTTAGTATTTTTATAACTAAAAGGTTAAGATTTAAACATTTTACTTCCCTTATTTTTAACTGATCAAGTTTATTTAAATTCTAAACTTTAGCGCTTTTAAATTTTCTCTTTAAGTTTCATTGCTACATCTATATATATATATATAGACACTAAGCAATCTTAAGTTCCTTCGATTACATCAACCTTGACAAATTAACTATACATATTTCATGTTTTACAAAAATTCTCGTGATTCATTTTATGTTTTGTTTACGTTTTTGTGTAGGTAATAACAAAAGGTCTTTTGGCCTATAATGAATGTGATGTATTCATCTCGAAAAAACTAAAATAATACATGTGATAAATATTGAGTTTATGTTTTACCATTTGGCTTCGGCTTCAAACTGCGACAGTGGCATAGGTCCATTACGGCCCCAATGGTCCATCATATATTACATTGGATCATTCCAATGCCAGTAAATGTCACTCACCAAGGAGTTACAGCGGGGTTTAGAAGCTTAAATGTACGCAATTTTACACGTAATATTGATAACAACAATAGAGTATTGTTTTCGATTAATCTTTAGTAACAAACATCATATACAACTTCACATAAATAAAAGTGTTTATGATAGAGGTGTTCAACAGGTCGGATCAGGTCAAAATTTAAATGGGGGTCGGGGCGGGTCATGTTAAATGTTAAACGGGTCGAAGCCCATTTAAATACGACCCTCTTTGACCTACTTTTTAAAAGTTCATAAAATAGTTTTTTTATTATACTTTATGGCCCGTTGGGTCACTTCAACTACTTATATAACAATATCTTATAAAAATATTAAAAAAAAAGTGGTAAAATATTTTTTACAACCAATTCTTATAATTATTCGACCCGCTAGTGACCCGTTAAAATGTGACCCGACCCTTGACCCGGTGGTTCGACCCGCCCCAGTGAACACCTCTAGTTGGCCCTGTGTAATTTAAAAAATATAAAATGTTTCTAACTATTTTATACCTTAAAACACTTAACATAAACTATGTAATTTAATATCAAGACCCTCAATCTTTTGAGGCGATATACAGTCAAATATGTTTAACATGTTCAAAACCTC
This sequence comes from Amaranthus cruentus, assembly GCA_019425755.1. Taxonomy (NCBI): domain Eukaryota; kingdom Viridiplantae; phylum Streptophyta; class Magnoliopsida; order Caryophyllales; family Amaranthaceae; genus Amaranthus; species Amaranthus cruentus. The sequence goes on from CM033466.1 coordinate 10,204,222, forward strand.
TGCTACCTATAATTTAATAAATCATTTTAGTATATTCTACTAGCTTGAATCCCGTGCCAAGCATGGATAATCAAAAAATATATAAATGATCTCTTAAATATAAATAATTACTTTAAATTATTCTGATATTTGATAATAAACATAATAAATATAGAGAAAATAATATTTGATGTGTGAGAGAAAATTAATTAGTCATTGCATTACATTAATTATTTCAAATTTTAAAACTCTAAAAATTTGGGCTTGAATTATTTTTAATGAACTTGTAGAATGATCAATATTTACCACTATAAATTAAGAATGAAAAAAGATATTTAAGCGATAAACTTAACAATTTAAAGTAAATAATATGGGACACGCATTTGGTTTTATAGTGGCCATGTTCTAATTTATATGGCCCGTGATTTTTACATGAAAAAATTCATATTTATTTATCTGAATTACTTATTGAAATAATTTATAGATTATAAATTTATTTTATGGATTCTCTTTCAAAATAATAGATAATATATACATGTTTGTGATTTCTTATGAAGCACTAACAGAGAAATAAGAGACCTTGTGAAGAATAATGATATTATATTGTTCTTTTTTTACTTTATTTATAGAGGTATAAAATACCAATTTTCTTCTTATTTGTTTTTTAGAAGACCCCATATAACATTTATATAATTTTGATATTAGACAATTGTACCATTTATTACAGTACTAATTGTTAATATCTTGTCTGTTCAAAAATAAATGTTAATATATATCTTGTGATCATAATTGATAATATTTTAATTTTTATGGAAAAAACTTACTTGACACCAGATAAACTACCTACTTTTAATAGATAAATAAAATATATTTTTGTTAATGAGTTGGATTCTACTATTCTAAATATCTATAAGTAGTGGAAAAGTTAACGATAAATAAATGTAACTAAACTCATATTGAATATAGGATGCTTAAACTATTGCATACATCTATGAGATTTCCAACCAAAACTTTATATTTCCGGTGAACAATTATAATCATACTTTTATTTTATTGCTATAATTAAAAAATGAAGAATTTTATTCTACTTACCCAATTTAATAATATTTTATTAGTGTAGATAAATAGATGTTACAGAAGGAAGAAACTTTCTATTTAATAATATTTTATTGCTATAATTAAGAATGAAGAATTTTATTGCCATTTGAAACATCAATTGATTTAAATAATAGGGCATTCAAGCTTAATTATTCTATTTACCCAATTTAGCTAACTGAAGAATTTTGGAGGGAAAACAATGAATGTGAGAGCGACATGTGTCCTATTGAAGAACGTATTTAGTATATAGTATAGATTATAATCGTTGGTGTTTCATAATAATAAGGTTAAATAATCAAATGGCTTCTAAGTTTCTAATCCAGGAATGTTTTGAATTTCACTATCCGCCAATGTTCACGAAATTTTGAAATGAATAAGATTATAAAACAAAAAAAATCATCAATCAAGAGCCAAAACAAACTATTTCAAAAACTAAGCGTCTACTAGGTTTGGACAAAGGTTTGGAGCTGTTCGCAGTTCCTAAGTGCGAACAGAAGAGAAGATTTCAAAAAAAAGCCTGGGCTGTTCGCAGTTAGTAACTGCGAACAGGTCAAAATGAGTCAACAGGCTGTTCCCACTTACTAAGTGGGAACAGCCTGTTGACTCATTTTGACCTGTTCGCAGTAACTAACTGCGAACAACCCAAGCTTTTTTTTTATATCTTCTCTTCTGTTCGCACTTATGAACTGCGAACAGCTCCAAACCTTTGTCCAAACCTAGCAGACGCTTAGTTTTTGGAATAGTTTGTTTTGGCTCTTAATACATGATTTTTTTTGTTTTATAATCTTATTTACTTCAAATTTTCAATGTTCACAACGTTGTACTAGGCTACTAGGCACTAGCTAGTTGCAAATGGACATATTACCTGTATTTGGATATTTGGTAAGTGTTAATATTAGTGTTACGGCCCAAAATGCATGTAGAGAATGTACCAAAATAATTTAATTGTCGAGGTTGTGGTCCTATATATACGTCCTCTGTTTCTTAATACTTGTTATTAATTGTGACATTTTTCACATAATATGTCACATTCAGTAGCAAATATTATGGAACGGAGGAAGTATTATGCTTACTCCTTCCCCTACGATATTGCTATAAAAAACAAATATAGGGTAAAAATTAGTATTATTTACTCTCTTTTATTCACCCAATGTATCTTATTTGACTTTATATCATTTTCCTGGTGATCAAATGCCATAGGTGAAAGCAAAAGTATAGCGTTTTTAAATTTTGATAGGGGTACAGTTGGTTAGTTAGTGTAAATGTGTGAAAAGTTAAGTTTAATAAGAGTAAATTGGTAAAGTTAACATATTCAAAATAAAAATGATTTAGGATGACTTAATACAAGAACGAAATGAGACGTACACTTAGAGTGAATAGGAAGAAGGATGTATTATCCCGTAACATTTGGTGCCACAGTTGTCAAGAGGAATTTGAGGTTGGGGAATGGGATTTTTAGGTAAAATAATAAAAGTCCCTTATTTGTTTAATGAATAGGAAGGAAAACTCCTACAAAAAAAAGTCTTGGGGTGGTATCGGGGAATGAGACTTCAAAATTTATAAAAAGACAATTTTGCCATTAATGAATGAAAGTAAAGAAATCTAAGAGTTATAAGGACAATTTGGTAAATATAATCAATTTTTATCTAATTCCTTATCTACTTTTATAATTTGCCAAAAAGAACCTGAGACATTTATTTTCAAAGTCTCAACTCAAGTCTAATCTTCAAGTCTCGTTTTAAATCACTATGGTCTCATAATTTCTATTCCTACATGCCAAACACCCCTAAGAGTATTCTGAATGATTGAATCGACTATCTTAAGTAGTTGATTCTTCATCTATGAAACTAATGGTTGGAGCCCGCTAATTTAGTGGATTCTGGATGAGAGGGAAAATTTTTGAATCCTCTAATTGTGAGAAGAGATGTAGGAAACTTAGGCGGCTACAATTCATGGAGTTTTGTATAAGTTTTGTATAAGTTTCAAATGTTTAAATTACTATATAACAGAATTTTTTTTTCATGCCTTAGATTAGCTGATATAATTTCCACATTAGGTTTTCCTGTCATTAGCAAGAACACCTCATTACACTAATTTTCTGGTAAATTACATTTGAACTAGACTCTTGATCGATACGTACAACTTGTTAGGAAAAAGCTATATATACTCGATATATATTAAGAACTGTTGCTATTTAGAATCATTATCAGGGTCACTGTTGAAGCAGTTGAACCTTTTCGAAAAGATTAATCTTGTTTTTTTGGTGTAATTAGCATGGCACCATCTTTGTTATCAGTGATTGTGATCAGAATGTGTTAAGTTAGACAGTAACTAACTAGCGCACTATCAGGTTCATTACCATCAACTTTATTTGAAGTCATAGCTGGTATCTCACACAAATCAGAGTTCGGTGATTTAAAGTCTTGTTATCTAATAACATCATACAACTATAGCTATTAGTACTTACCCATCCTCTCTGTCTTTAGAAATTACAATTTCACTATAGTGAATGATGATTATCTAGTAAGTTGTGAATTTAATATTAGTCGTAAATCTTAACCCGTAAGTAAAAGGGCTTAAAATTACTGAAAAACTAAGAATTAAATTATAAAGCTCTAGTTTAAAAATTGTACTTTTGCCCACTAAGCTATATTCCATTATTTTTATTGTAATTGTAATGTGTTAGAGTATATAACATATTAGATAGTGTCCATGCGATGCACAGTTTTTTCAAATTTTTTGACATATTTGTATAAATTAAGAAATTAAAATTTTAAAAATAAATTGTACATTATAGTTATATTTCATTTCACTCTGAACAGTTATATACATTACGTACATTATATCATATTATATCTTGGATTGTGCGCAATATAATTATATTTATACTTTTATTATTTTATTTTGAATAAAAGAGCAAATGGTTCGTACCCTGAGTACAATACAAAATTATGAGTTTTTTTAATAAAAATAACATATCAATTTTTGCTATCAAAAATAACTATTACATTAATTTATAGAAGTATTAAATATTATCACTGTTAATAACACACTTTAAAAATCAAATATAAATACATAGAAATATGTAAAATTATTTTATTAGTCTAAACGAAAAAGATAATTTTTCTCATAAAAAATATATGTGTCTTATATAAAGATAGTCACAACCTAAATCATATTAGAATTAATCATTGCATCTAAGTAACCAAAAGTAAAAATAACAAAATAAATCCTAATAAAAGTATATTATGCTTTAACCATCTCAAAATATCCAATACACTAAAACTGAGATAATTGAAATAAATGAAATATACTGAAGTATATAGTATTCAAATACATTAAATGAGATTTGACTTAAAAAGTAGAAAAAAACAATTAATAAGAACAATAATATACTCAAAATAAGAAAATAGTAAGTCAAAGATAATCATAATTAACATTGACATCATCGTGAAATTTTAGAGGGAAAAAATTTAATGAGAAAGCGACACGTAAGCGATTTTAAAAGCCGATGATGTCAGCCGTGTTTTGTTTTAGTAATAGTTATAGATTCTGGGGCCTCAACCATCAGCTTAAGCTTTTGGTTGAGTTGGTTCCTTAACATGGTATCAGAGCCAACGTGACAAGAGGTCACGGGTTCGAATCTCTACCACCCCTCATTTAAGTGGAATAACCAGGTATGAGGAAAGTCTGTGTTGCATCCACACTTCTAGCTTAAATGGCTCTCGTGTGAGGGAGCGTGTTAGAGTATATAACATATTCTAGGGCCTCAACCATCAGCTTAAGCTTTTGGTTGAGTTGGTTCCTTGACATAATGTAATTGACTAATTGTTATACTGCATTTTATTTTTATAATCAATCCAAAACTTTTCAGGAACAAGCCCCCTTTGTCCCCAATGAAGGTCCACCTAGCTGTGATGGCCTTTTACGGTCATCAAAATTCACACATTCACAATATACCCGGGCACTTAACATGCATGATGCATGTATAACATAATCGAATGTCACACTCATCTACAAATATATTGTTTATCTACTATGACCATCCACACATTTTTCTTTTTGAAAGTGATTTGTAGAAAATTTAGCATGACAGAGTAATATACTATTGAAAATTTTAAATTTTGTTTTTTTAATAAATTTTAGGCAATTTATTTCCAGGAGTTATCGAGAAATGGAAAGAAGATTGAAAGTGTACGTATACGAGGAAGGTGATGTACCACTTGTTCATGACGGACCATGTAAGAACATCTACACAATTGAGGGGAGGTTTATCCATGAGATTGAGAATGGAGCAACACGGTTCAGGACAAGAGACCCCAACAAGGCTCATGTTTACTTCATGCCTTTTAGTGTTGCACAGTGGGTGGGATACCTTTACGAGCCACTATCTCACAATCGCACCCCTCTTCAGCATTTTGTCTCTGATTATGTCAACATGATTTCCACCAAATATCCCTTCTGGAATCTCACTAATGGGGCGGATCACTTCATGCTCAGTTGTCATGATTGGGTAACTCCCTTTCACTTTATAGATTTTATTAACGCCATGCTTCTACTTATTACTTAACATATAACAATAATGTCAAACCTTAACCTAATCCCAAAACACCAGACTAGTTATATGAACCAATAAATCATTCTACATTAATTCTCCTTTTCAATTTATTTTGTTTATCTAAATTTTTAATTTGTAAATTTAGATTCTTCTCTTTTCACCCTTCCCCTTTAGGAGCCTTCTTTACTAATCATTAAAGCTCAAACTTTTCTATTTTCTTAGTTCACCAAAATAATTCATAGTTGCATATCCTTTACCACATTGGACAAAAATTTTCATCTTATCCTCAATACCTGCCACACTTCTTTTTTCTATGCTTTTGTTTAGAATTATGTTCTTCAAAGCTAAGTATAATATAAAGCTTATATGTTTTCATCATTGGAAAATGTGATTAGCTATGAACAATCAACTGAAGTTAGAACATAAATTTTTTTCATTACTTGTATACTTAATTTAATATCAAAAAGATTGTTTTGATAGCATTCAAGAAGGGACGGGAAGGGAAACCTAGTTGGTTATATGGAGATCTCCTTTTTCATGATCAGATCTCGGTTTGAATAAAGGGAGAGGCATTTGTCTTATTCTTTGGTCCTTGCCTCCTTGGAGTTGGCCTCTTACAGAGATTGGGAATGTCACCTCTTGAATCTCGATCATCTGGGTTGAGTCGGTCACCTCTTGGTTTGTTTTACCCTTCATGGTTCTTTGTCAGCTAGGGTCACGAATCAGGAATTTACCCAATGCATAGTTTGAAGGGCTAGTGGCTACGAGTCCCACATATACCAAAAAAGGGGAAGGGAAAGGAAACGATGGTGTGTTTTCCATCTAAACATAGTAACACTGTGCTTTTATATCTTACAGTTCTTGCAATATAGAAACCAAATTGACCAAATTTGTGTCTGTGCAGGGACCTTATGCCTCACGTGCAAACTCAAACCTATACAACAAATCCATAAGGGTTCTATGCAATGCAAACACCTCTGAGGGATTTAACCCACAAAAAGATGCAAGCTTACCTGAAATCCACCTTTTGGATGGCAACATTTCTCCAAAACTTATCTCCAGATGGCGAAGAAAAACTACCCATCGACCATACTTGGCTTTCTTTGCTGGTCGTCTCCATGGTCCAATACGGCCTATACTACTCGACCAATGGAAAGGACAAGACCCAGCCCTCCAAGTGCATGAATACCTCCGAAAGGGCTTAGATTATTACACTATTATGCTTCAGTCTAAGTTCTGCCTTTGTCCAAGTGGCTATGAAGTTGCTAGTCCAAGAATAGTGGAGGCCATTTATGCAGATTGTGTGCCAGTTCTACTGTCTAAGAACTACGTTTTGCCTTTCAGTGATGTTCTAAGATGGGAAGCGCTTTCGATACAGGTGGATATTGAAGATATTCCTAACTTAAAAGAGATTTTAACAGCAGTTTCTGAAGAGAAGTATAAAAAGCTTATTGAAGGGATCAAAGCTGTTAGACAACATTTTATTCTCAACAGGCCTGCAAAGAGGTTTGATGTTTTTCATATGATTTTGCATTCTGTTTGGCTTAGAAGACTAAATTTGCAACTTAGGTAATATTTTGATATGATTTTATTTATCTGTCTTATAATTTCTTGTAGTTACATTTATTCAGCAGGAATTACTAACTGGCTAGTTTTATTCCATTCAAAAATCATGTAAAAATGCACTTCCTGTCCATATATAGAGAATTCACTAGAAAGGAATATTGTGTTCTGTATTCAGTCTATTCAAAATCTGCTGAAAACTATGATTTACTCTGCTCCATATATGTTAAATTCGGATATCATAGTAGATGAAGAGTACTAATAGAGTATATAACATAGAGTAGCCTTGGGGCTTTGACCAAAAGCTTAAGCTGATCATTAAAGCCACACCCCCTCACACGGGCAGTGTCACATGATTCGCTAATTGCCTTGGGAATCGCAAATCGAGAAAAGCTAATTATGGTAGGTTTTAGGCTATTTTGTAACAATTTTGAGCGATTCATAAATACAAAAGGCGAACTAACTAGCGAATTATGTTTCACTGCACATAGGAGTTTGACTAAAAAGTTTAGATTCAGCACATGCCATCCCTATTAGAGGGTTCAATGGGCGGGGTCGGGGCGGGTCGGGTCAAAATTTAAATGGGCCGGGGCGGGTCGGGTCATTTCAAATGTTAAATGGGCCGGGGCGGGTCACGCCCATTTAAATCCGACCCTATTTGACCTTTTTAAAAATTTCATAAAATAATTTTTTTATTATACTTTATGGCCCGTTGGGTCGACCCACTTATGTATATAATAATATAATTAAAAAATATTTTTAAAAAGTGCTAAATTTTTTTCCGCAATTAATACTTATAATTATCTGACCTGGCCCGACCCGACCCTTTACACCAAGGCCCGTTAATGACCCGACCCGCTAATGACCCATTAAAATGTGACCCGACTCTTGACCCGTTGGGTCGACCCGCCCCATTGAACACCTCTAATCCCCATACTTGTCACTCTATATCTCACTTGAATTGAAGGTTAGATGATATTTGAACCCGTGATCTCTTGTCACGTTGGCCTCCGAAATATTTCTAGAAAGCAACTTAGCCAAAAGGTTAAGTTGATGCTTGAAGCATTGGCATATATTGTATACTCTATCAAAGAGAAATACAGACCGGGTTACAAACAATTCAGACTTGGGAACTAAGGTATGTATGTAACTTAAACAATCAAACTTTTATTATTTGCATAAAAATGGGTGGAAAGTGAAAACATAACCTATGACGGGTCCTTTACCTATTTACATGAAAAAAAAACTCCCAAATGATGTTGAAATTTAGAATAAGTTACGATACATTCCTTAAGTCATGAATGTATTACTAAGACAAAACAAGTATTAAAGCTTTATGTCCAAAGCATTTGCTCCTTCGAGCACTTTGTACATACATAACTTTTCTTGAAAAAAAGTTGTTTCATGATGCATTGGCAAGAAAAGTTGTTTCATGATGCATTGTGTTGTTATGAAACCAAGGGATGAAAGATTGCTTATCACTCTATAAATAGAGAAGGTTGCATGGGAAATACAGATTGATCAAATCCATATTCATTTTCTAGAACGATAATTGATGATAAGTGATTAATGTGATTGATTGTATCTCATTGTGAAGTTCCATTGTTACAACTCAAATACCTCTGTGGGAAAAATATCACTAAAGGATAGTTTGTAATTGTCTTCAATCAGTCATCAATTTCCGATGTGTTAGCAACAAATCTCCACAATGGTGTCTACTTGGTGTTCAAACAAGAAAGTCCATTTCCATATACAAACAAGTCTACAAACATAATCTTATAATTTGTAGTACATACAATGTAATAATATTTTCTCATAATGAAAGTACATACATAGCATTAGCTGAGAGAAAAACGGTCAAGGTGAAATTTGATCATGCCTACAAGAGAAAACTGGTACCTTGGGCTTGGTCTAGGAGTAGTTTCATTCTTGACTTTAAAAGAAATAAGACTCATCTCTTGTTTAACAGATTCCATGAATTCCATGTCTATGTTTTTTCCTGTTGAATCTCTTACATAGAATGCATCAATCGCCTTCTCCCCGTGTGTTGCAATGTCAGCTCGAACAACTGTTAAATCATTTTCTCGAAGAAATCTTGTTATATCAGAAAGTAAGCCTACTCGGTTCTTTGCACACACTTCTAGTTTTATCCCCTGTTCATTTTGTTTTTGTCACAAAAAATCAACCAAATAACAATATCTTTTGGGTGAAATATATATATGAGTATTGCTCAGGGGTCATGGATGTTTGAATATATAACATATCTTATAGCCTCAACCTTTAGTCTCGATCATGTCAAGGTGCTAAATTAGGCTGAACTTACCGTCAATGCCAGTGTATAATTGGAGAAAGACAAGGTGCACACAGAGATACCATCCCAAAACCATAAAGTGTGCACACCATCAACAACTAAAAATTTAAGTAATGGTTGAGACCTCAGAATATGTTATATACTCTAACAATTGATTTCTTACCTCGCAAACTCTTCTTTCCACTGCTGCTTCTAAACATTTGATGACTCTATCTTTCTCGGCTTGTGTTTGTAAGGTTGTGCTATCTCTGTGTTGAATGAAGTATTCCTGCATTTATGACTTGTATGATTACTGATTCGACTAACATTCGATTTCATTACACCAACTTCAATAAGTGGGTCCCACCTAAAAGGAATTTCTGGGATTACATGTACACGACCTTATTTGTCCGAACACCCAGCCCCAATAGACACCTCTAAAAATAAATTGAATCGAAGACAAACATAGGATAGATCGAGAAATATTTCCGAACCTGAAAGGCATGTCCATCTCGAGTATTTATGTAACCATGAAAGATCACATATTCCATATCAATGAGTGTACACAAAGTGTCGAATACAACCCTAGCACGGTCTCTGCACTCTACACTGATAATCGAGTAGCCCTTTTCATGGCATCCTTCAATGTGTATGATTGCTTTCATCCCGGCCTCCTCGTCACCGTGATATTCGAGTGGAGATCTAGGAGAAGTTGAGGACTCGAAAGTTGGGGACTCGAAATCTCGATTCGACAGCATAAGCTGGTGCAATCGCCTCTCAACATTGGTGATCATTTTTATTCCTTCACCAATTACATTTGATGCCTTTAATTCTTGTTGTTTTAAGTCTATTTCTACTAGAGTTGATTTTGCCCCGAGTACCTAGATGTGGGTACCCAACAACCAATGAGAAGACGGTGAATTTCTGTTCGAAGAACGTATCAATTAGAGTTGTCAAGAATTAACTCGACGTGATATAGAGCTCAATATATACCGCTATACCCGGTTGTAAGTTATTTTTAAACATGATATGCAACTCAATATATTTAGCACGAAAGAAGATAATTGGTTCGTATCATATCTACCCTTCTTTTCAAAATGGATATTTAGCGCTATATATGAAAAGAGTATGAGCTGCATCCATATTTCTAGCCCAGATGACTACTAGTGAAATTTCCCTCCCATAGAAGTGTAAATTTGAGTTTTTTTCTCGATTTCTATACTTTAGCGATTATATTAGCGGAAAAAAAAAATCGGCGCAACATTGGCAACAAAAAAGCAACAAAAAGCCTGTATCGCCAACGTTGGCAACAAAACGCTTATTGTGACCTTTTTTGTTGCCAAAGTTGTAGACCGAGGCTTTTTGTTTGTTGCCAAAGATTTTTTCTTACTGACGATTGTCACGGCCAGCAGAACGGATCAATTTCCATTCTCTTGCAATTATGAAATTCTCTTTTCTCGACTCAATATATATTAAAAAAAAATAAAAAAATAAAACTGGCCTCCGAAATACTTGCATAAACAGCAGACTTATCAAAGATAATAAATAGAATACCATTGTAAGGTGTTGTTCAATAGAGGCTAATCGATCGGGATCGTGGATGGGAGTAAGGGACGATTGATCGGAGATATGGAGAACGCAAGCCAATCGAGCATTGTGACACCAAGCATGAGCCTCGACGATATTACAGTGAAGATCAGTAAGAACAGCTGAGATTTCAGAAAGGAGTCCTGGTCTATCAGTTGTTGTCATTTCTATTGCAGTGTGTTCTGATACAAGGCTTTTACTCGTGCTTGGCTTCACTTGAGGAGACTTTGACTTAACTCTTGCTGATCCAATGCCCTGCATTTTTTTAATAATCACATTTCATAAAAAGAGACTTTACAAGAAGTTGGTGGGAAGTCGAGCACCCACACTCCTATAGATACAAAAAGCTAGCCTCTGAAAAATATATGCCCTAAACTGGGAGCTGCCTGAGTGACTCACGGAAAAAGAGTCAATCCTTGCTAACAGCTCAAGAACATCTCACCCAACTCTCCAAAGGTGGAAAAAACGAACAATATGAATTTGTAACCATTTTCTTGCACTTTGCGACGTATTTCTTCCGCGTTTATTATTATTATTATTATTATTATTATTATTATTATTTTATTCTCGTTGCTATAAAATAGTTAGAAATATCAATTAGTTTTTGTTTAAATTTTAAATTTTTAAATTTTATATTGAGCCAAAATTAGTCATAGTCCAATATTAAACTCAAATAGGAGTAATAAATTTTGACAAAATATTAGTTGGTTACAACTCAAAAATATTTATGTATAACTTCATTTCAAAAAGAAAAAAAAATATTTATGTAAAACTTAAAAACTAAGAAGTAACAACATCTCACATCAATTTATCAAGTTATTTAGGTTGAAAACCAAACTCAAACATACTTATTCGTTCTAAATTACTTGCAATATTAGACTATTCATTAACCACTCTTAGTTTGTGATTAATTTTAATCTATAACTTTTAACATTGTCAAATGCGATTTTGTTTGATTCATTATATTTCATTGGAATATTAAAGATTGAATTTTAGTGCATTGAATTGCGTAAAAAGTCAAATGTTGTAAGTAGTTTGGAATTCAGGAACTATAAGCTACACTCTCTATCCCTTTGAATTTGCTATTCAAAATGATATTTTTCCTCACAATATATCACTTTCAGTAGCAAACTCATATATAAGGATATAAAGTAATTTTACATTTCATTATGTTATTTTTATTCATATATATCGGTTAAAATGTGAATGTAACACGTAAGTTGTACATCAAGTGCAATGTGTGCATAACCCATATGTTGCACAACATGTTCACATCACGTATAGAATACAATTAACCATTTGGAATGAACATAAAAATTATTAATGGTTGATTAATGCACCTGTTGAATTTTGTCGAGAACTGTTTGGTCCCTAAGCTTGTTACCATTTTTATCCTTGACATGAAACACTGCGTGCATATAATCACCAAATGCTTCAAAATTAGAGCGCACCAAATGTGCAAACTATAAATACCCAATTATAGTAAGAAAAAATCAACCACAATTAAGATAAAGGATCAATTATCAACTACAGTATTAAAGTTTAATCAATTTCAAATAAACAACTTTAAAGTTGTTTTTTTACAAACAATAGCCTTCAAATTACCAAACACGACATCGATACAGCCACTTTACCGGATAACCTGCCTAATGACCGTTGACTTAGGTAAATGACCTTTGACTATCAATTAAATTCATTAATCAAACCTAATTACCTAATTAAACCCTTCTTTCCCGACCTCTCTCTAACCCACCCCAATTACCTCCACTCTCCCACCTCATCAACATCACCATCTCCACCACCACTATTAAAACCCCTTCTTTAATAACACCACAAACAACTTATTACTCACAAAATTCCTCCTTTATTATCTAAAAAATACCCATCAATCCACGAATATACCCATTACATTAATAGTGGTGGTAGTGTTGAGAGAAAAAGAGTACATTTTTGCATTTTAATTACAATAATCAGTTAAGAGAGAAAGAGTACCAATTACACTAATCAGAAATCAATGGCATCTCAATTTCTTATGCACTTCTTAATACTCCAATGGCTTAACAATACTCGGAATCTCAATCTGCACTACTGCCATCTGTGAAGCCATCTCTTACCTTTTAATCTACTGAACTAATTCCTACCATCCCTAAAATCCGCCATTGGCAAATCCTAAAAATTAGAAACAATGAAAACCCTAGAATCATTTTTCTCCAAAAAGAAAGATTGTTCAATGATGTTTCTTTACTTGCTTTGTTCGATTAGTATTCGTACTAATTTGCAGAAGTTTGTGGGTTTTGCTCCTCCTCATGGTGTTTTCGGGTTTAATCAATAAACCGGCTAGAAAAAAAGTTAGTTTTTTTGTGTTTAAGTTTGGGTTTAATCAATTTGTAGGATTGGGTGAGTTGAAGAAGACAAGGATTTAGTCAAATATAGAAGAAAGAAGGGGCTTATAATGGGTTGTTATTTAAGGAGGGATTTTAATGGAGGTGGGGTAAAAAAATGGTGGTGATTAGGGAGGGTTAGAGAAAGATTAGGGAAAAAGGGTTTAATTTGGGGTAATTGAGTAATTAGGTTAGATTAATAAATTTAATTGATAGTCAAAGGTTATTGAGCACGGTCAACGTTCAATTAGAACGTCACCAGTGAAGTGATTGTATCGATGTCGTATTTTACAAGTTAAAGTAAAAATGGCAAGTAAATTGGGGGTAAAATTACCATCCATGAACCATTCTGCATCAGAGGATACGTAGCCCTTTGTAATGGACAGATTCAAATCTGTTATAATTTGTACTATTTCCAACAATAGGTCTTGTTTGTTTACTCTGTCCACCTGCAGTACATTTTTTAGTTTAGAACTATAAATCACACTTAAATAAACAATAGAATTAACAGTACAATCAATTCTATTTTGGATATAAAATCTTGAATTCAATTCTTATCTAAATTTCTCTTTTCTCGATCTATCATGTAATCCAATAAAAAAAGGTTGATATTATTGCTATATTTGATTTAATCGACTTATTAAATTAACTTATTTGACTAGTTAATTGGAATAGTTTGTTGTAAATTTGTTAATTAACAACACTAAGTGTTTTAACTAATTTAAGTACTAAAATGATTAATTCATAACAATGAATTCTTTCAATCAATTAATTAATAAATTAAACACTAATATTCATGTGATATCTCAAATTTAGTCTGAAAAGGGATTGATAGACTACTCATATCAACAAGGTGCATCTTCTTTTCATGGCAGCCCATTTGCTAAGGACTCTACAATTAAGCGTGCTTGGTGGGGAACAATCTTAGGATGAGTGACCTCCTGAAGTGTTCCCCGGATGCGCACGATTGAGGCCAAAATGCGCTGGAAAGACGTGTGATGGTTTGTGGGGCCAGTCTACAGTCTGTATGAGTAGTCACCGGTGGTCTGTTGGGCCTGGGTGTTACAAATGGTATCAGAGCAACCCTACGACCGTGGCTGATTGTGTCCTCAATGCACTTAGCGGGGAAAAGATCCTGAAATGACGGTCCAACAAGGACGTTGTATTCCTAAGTGAGGGTGAATGTGATACCTCAAATTTAGCTTGAAAAGTGATTGATAAACTACTCATATCAACAAGGTGCATCTTCTTTTCATGGGAGCCCATTTGCTAAGGACTCCACAGTTAAGCGTGCTTAGTGGAGAGCAATCTTAGGATGGGTGACCTCCAGGGATGTTTTCCCGGGTGCGCACGAGTGGGGCCAAAATGCGCTGGAAAGACGTGTGTTGGTCTGTGGGGCCAGTCTACATTTTAATGTCTACATGAGTAGTCACCGATGGTCCGTTGAACCGGAGTATTACAATTCAATAGTTTAACCAATAAATCATTTTTACCTAAATAAGCTAAAATTATACGACAAACTATATTTCGCCAAACACCCTATCAGGTACTTGTCTTAATGGGACTCTTACCTTTATCAGAGTGCAATCTTCTTTGCTATTATTGTCAATACAAACCCTGCAACTGTTTTATGAAAATAAAAAATATATATATAATTAACAGGAAACCAAGAATTTATTTTATGCAATAATGTAATTGAAATTAAAGAAATTTCACATGGTAGTATCGAACTTTCATGAAACGTTGGTAGTAACATTTTTGTAAGATTCTTCCACATGGTAGCATCGAATTTATGGTATTTTCCATTCAAGTTTTGTCAATTTTTGTTTAATTCACCATTTTGACATTCCTACCCTTATTAAGTGTTGGTTGTTGTCTTTATAATTTGCGTTAAACCATTTTTATGCTCTCAAATGTGTAATTCACCACCATTTTGACGTTTAGTTCACAATTTAATTCATCAATGCTCTCAAATGTTTAGGAGCACAGGCGGATGTATATGGGAGCAATGGGAGCAAAGGGTAGCATAGGCTACCCATGTTTTTTTTTTTAAAAATAATTTCTTTTTTACCTTGTCCTTCCTCCGTTTTACTCTACTTGCTATACTTGACTTTTTACGTAATCTAATATGTTATTTTACTAGTTTATATATTGCAATATCAACATCTAAAATTTATAAAAATTAAAATTTATGAAACTATCTGATTAGACGATTTAAACAAGAGCTCACTTGCATATATTTATTCTTACATATAAGCCGTATTATATAAATTAAGCTTGAACGATAAATAGTGTCAATAATCGTAATGCAACGAGTATTTCAGAACAGTGGAAGTATTTCACTAATTTAATCTTTGACTTCATTGTAACTTGTAAACTTATAACTTTGTACGATGCGGTGTATGGGTGACATATATCGTCATTTTTATTTTATAGTACAAGTAACATGAGATTATTATTGTGATGTCTTACTTACAAGTCAATTTGGAGTAATGAAAAATATACGGGTTGTTCATTTTACAAATAAGACTCTGCAAAATTATTTTATTAATTTACTTCAACACGTTAGTGCTGCCCAAGATTTTGAGTTCTGGATCTGCCAGTGTGAGAAATTATAAAGACAAGAACCAACACTTAATAAGGGCAAAATCATCATGGTGAATTAAACGGAAATTGACAAGAATATAACGAAAATGCTAAGACAGATAGATAAGCCATTAACGGGATGGTGGAAAAATATTACAAAAGTGCTACTATTAGCGTTTCATAAAAGTTGGATGCTAGCTTGTGAAATTTTCCTTGAAATTAAAACATTTTTTGATTTATTTCATTTTTCCCTTCTATCAATAAAATTAGAAGCATAATTGTATTATTAATATCATAGTGAAAATAAAACCATATATAATACTATGCCATTTTATAAATAAATTTGCAAAAAATATCCTTTTATATAATTTTTGTCAGAAAAATTATGAGGATCAACAACAAAAAATAAATTCAGCATTGACAATTATTATTCAAAAATTCTTGTTTAAATAAATAAATAAAATAAATAAATAAATAAAAAATAATAAAAAAAACTTGCCTTGGAGTAATCCTCTCTGACATATTATCAAAATCAGGATCAAAATAAGGCCAACAAGTTTCACCCATCCTACATTCATCAATAAACCAAATCATATTAACTCAATGAAACAACTCTAACTACATTTTTGTAATTTAATATTTCGACTTTTAATACTTGCAACATTTTTTATTAAAAAAATCATTTGAAAAAAAATTGCAATTATTAATAGACGAATGAAACAACTCTAACTACATTTTTGTAATTTAATATTTTAATAGTTACAACATTTTTTATAAAAAGATCATTTGAAAAAAAACTTGCATTTATTAATAGACGGATCGACAACAGATAATTATAAAAATGGAGTAGATTGAGATCACTTTCTTCTTTTTAGGGCGTACCCTATGATTTAAAAAAAAAAAACAATAAAGCAAATTTGTTAATATGATTATATATATTAAAGGAAGTGATTACCTTTGAGAATTAATATTAATATATGACAATTCCACACAATTAATTTTATAAAAATGAGCTTGGAAGCAAATGGAGGATAGAAGTAAAAGTTAGAATATCTCACTATTTTTTGGGGTTAATTTCTTTCTACTAATGGAAAAAAAAAATGAAATAAGAGAAGGAAAAGATTATAAAAAAAAATTGTTTTGTTGGGTCTTATATATTTTGGGGGAGAGAAATACTAAATACTACTTTTAAGCAATATATATTTGTGGATGGAATTTTTTTTGTTAAGAAATTTATAGTCAATCTTTAACGGGAAATAATTGTTATTAATATCCTCATATTTTTCCTAATTTTTAGGATCTCTTGGAGTCAATAAATTATGTTATGTTCGTTGGTATATTATTATTTTAATAACAAATGTTGTTACATTTATTTAATTATATAAATATATTAATTAATTAAATTAATTAAATAGTTTTGAATCCATTTATATTTTACTCATCAAAAATGATTTTTACTGAATTATTTCTTATAAATCTACTAATTGAAAACTAAATTTAAAACTAAATTTTGTTCATTGACATGACTTTTACTAATTGGAACTAAATTTTTTGATATTTTTCATCAAGTTAAAACAAATAATTCCATAAACTGAGCAAAATAACTAAATAATAATTACAAATAATAGAGGATCTAATGAAAATCATTTTTTCATTAAATGATGAAAACCAATTTTTTTGAGTATATGAAGCTAAGGTGGGTGTATATTTTAGGTAAGGGTATACAGGTATCTTTGACTTTCTAATTTCATGGGTGACACGTATCTTATTGGACTGGCTTAATTGTACATTTTTTTTGGAAAAATTACCTATAATATCCAAACTATTCATGATTTTCCTACAATAATCTCACCTATTCATTAACTATGAATAATCCCAACTTGAGGGGTATTTTCTTAGAGTAAACTTGGGTAACCCGATGACCTTCTATAGTAGGTAATTCACTAAAAAAAATAAATTAAATATTAATTTAAAATTAGAAAATATTTTTGAAAATTTACATAAAAATTCTAAATAATAAAAAAAATCATAAATTTTTTTTAACATTTTTTTCAACATTTTATTTTAATTTATCTTTTTTTTAAAAAAAATAAAACTTGCTATATCAAGTCATCCGGTCACCGGATTTACTCTAGGAAAATGCCCCTCAAAGTTGGGATTATTCATGATTAATCAATAGGTGGGATTATTGTAGAAAAATCGTGAATAGTTTGGATTATTCTAGGTAATTTTTCCTTTTTTTTTTATCAATTTTACAAATTAAAATGTCAATTTAATGAGTAAAAAGACCAATTTAAAGACTTTAAAGACCAATTTTAAGGATTTAAAATTGGCATTTTAATTCATATAATTTGATAATTTTAAGACTTAAAAGATAAATTTTAATACTTAAGAATTCAATTTTAAGACTTAAAAAACCAATTTCAGTTTCAACTTTAAAATAGGATTTCTCAAACATCAAAGTTGATATTTAAAATTTTGAAATTGACATTTTAAGTCTTAAAATTGGATTTTTAAGTCTTGGAATTGTGCTTTTAAATCTTAAAATTAGTATGTAAGAATATTTTTAAAATGTTATTGCGCCAGCCAGTTGCACGGCTAACACCGTCTCACAGGAGAGTAACTGTTTTTAAAATATTTATAGATAGCATTTTAAAGTTGTACATATTTATTAAAATGACCCTAAAATATGTATAAGACTGAATATATACTCTTGGTTTTTAGTATTTTCACCACTTGAAGTTGTTTTTACATGATTCTTTATTTGATGGTTTTTATTATTTTAATTAAAACTTATTTTTATTGAATAGACACAAATAATTTTAATTGATTGTAATTTATTTTCACTAATTAAAATTTTTTTCACTGATTTTTTTGTAAAGTTAACTAAACAGCGTGATCTATTAACCGTTGATTAGCAAGAAAAAAGTAAACTATCACCCAGAGTCTTAAAACTATTTAAGTCAAAAAAATTATTTTTTTTGCAAAGTTGATATTGGCTTGAAATATTTTTAGATATAATTTACTATTTTTACTAAGTAATTATGAGCTATTAATATCTAATAAAAAACAAAATAAGTATTATATTATTTATTA
Organism: Amaranthus cruentus; assembly: GCA_019425755.1. Classification (NCBI taxonomy): domain Eukaryota; kingdom Viridiplantae; phylum Streptophyta; class Magnoliopsida; order Caryophyllales; family Amaranthaceae; genus Amaranthus; species Amaranthus cruentus. The sequence goes on from CM033466.1 coordinate 10,223,360, forward strand.
CGCTGAAATTTTTAGTCGTTTTTTCTTATGTTTCACTTCGGAGCCAAAATGAATTAGACGACTATGCTAAATTGGGTTTAGAGTTGTATATGAATATAGTATATGTATAATTATTTTATGAATGGAAATATTATTATTTTGACCAATTATCATGATATTACGTTGAGAGAAATATAATCAATATTCTTGACTCTTGAGTTACTTATTGAAAATAAAATATATTCATGTAAAGTCCTGTTAGATTCGAGTTAATGCAAAATTTTCTATTATACAATTCTATAATTTGTTATGACGCATATTTTAGAAATATAGGATTATTGCTTAAAATTTACTATAAAAAGCGTGTAACAATTAACATTTTCATTTATTTGTATTTAGAGCTAATTCTTTAGAATGAAAATGAAGATCCAAACGAAACAAAAAGAGTGCAAAATAATGAGCTACCAAAATTTTGAAGCTTTTAGAATTAACCTTGTGATGTAAAAAGGATGGACCAAAATATTGTAGGCATTTGCAAATGCTAGTTCCATTGAGACTCATTCCCCAATCTCACTCGCAATTACAAATAAAATCATACCCACATTTCTTCCATCTTCGTACGTTATACGTATGTAATATATCCCTCGTACCCGACCAAAGTGTGCTAGAAATCAAATGCCAAGGATGAGGCGTAATGAGTATCAACCCCGAAAAAAATGAACAAACCTCGTTTTTTACCTAGATTCACCTTTGCAAAAGTCGAGGAAGGGGGCCATCAAGAAAATTTGGAACCGACGATTACTTGGCTATTTCAAGTATGCTTGAAAATCCAGGGACCCATTGCACCGTTCATATGATGACCGTTGCTATGAACCCCGGCACCACTTGTGACAAGGTCAAGCGGCAAATTAACAGACGTTGATGGTAGAGGTGGTGCGGCATGTTGCATTGCATTTGAGAATAATGCATGCGTATGTGGAAGGGCATGTGGGCTAATTCGAGGACTACCTGCTGAAGAAGCCTTACATTGTTGTTGGAGGGTGCGGATTTGCCTTAAACCGGCTTCATGGATGCCAGCCAATGTCTCGAGCTCCTTCATTGAAAGAGCTTCCAAGCCGACGCCATATAGAGGAGCATGTCGTGACATTTCTTCCTGAAGAGAAGCCTCGACGGTATGGATGTAGTGCTGTATGAAAATGAGAAACGAGTAAGATTAAATGAACGAAATGAAATCATATGGTAACGGACTTTTGAGACCTAACTTTTCAAAGGCTTTCGGCATATACTCCATAAACCAAGGACGTGTTTTCCTGATTACATTGTAAAAGCACTAGGTGTTGCTTTGTGAGGGCAATGACATGTAACATTAACGGAGCTCGGCCGGAACTTTAAAGGGCTTTAAGCACTTGATTTGCTCTTTTAAATTCGGTGTATATCTTTATTCTTTCACAAATACTCAAACGAGATGGTCTCAGAGTAAGACCCCATCTCTATTGGGCTAGCCCATGTACATTTAGTGTGTTAAAAGTGATCACTTATAATTTTGAAGTGATCAATTACCAAAATTGGCTAATTTTATGGGTTCGCCTCATACTGATGGTGAGACAGTCTCATATAAGAACTCTTATTCTTTTATTCAAATTAAACCTAAAAGCTTGAACATGAGGCAAAATTGTCATTGACACTAAATCATCCATCATAAGCATGAAGAAGTTGAGTCATATACCTCGCAATCCCGCAATTTCAACTCCATTTCATTAATGTAAGCTTCACAACGAGCAACTTGCTCTTCCTTCTCTCGCTTCTCCCCTTCTGTTTGCCCAACTGTTTGTGTTAGCCTTCGCACTTCATCTTCAAGGGACTGCCTAATCTCTTTTTTTGTAGCATTTTCCGTAGCATATCTTTTCAACTCTTCATCAGATTTTTTCCTTGCAGCTTCAGCGTTTTTCAAACGTTCAGCAAGAGTATTTTTCTCCTTCATTATTTTCTACAAATATATCACAAAGCGCAAGTCAGCATCTCCAAGTGAGTAAACACCAAGATTGTGTAGGATGGAAGATATAGATCACATCGATCCATGGAAGAAATAGATCATATCGGTCCATGGGTTCAGATTTCAATGCACATCAAAAACTTCGGGAATATTAGCATGCACAAAAATGTCAAAGTCCGAGTCCCAAAAATATAGGGTCGGCTTATCAACATACGAAGACAAAAAGTATATTCCTTTTTAGTTCATGATCAAGACTAAAATTTCACATCAGCATCTGCTACACAACCAAAGTATTTAAACCAGTTAAAGGCGGAGCAAAGATTTTAAAAGCCCTATTTATTTTTAAGATGTATTTCAAAATGGGGCTCTTCATTGTATCAAAAGATAAATTTTTTTCCACTTCAAGAAAAATAATTCAAGACAAAATGTATTGTAACATTATATTCTAAAATTACTTCAAATATAAAAAAAGTTTACAAACAAATCACTTTAAAAAGTATTGCTCAAAACTAGACCTGACTAACACCATTTTATATTTAAGGCCCTCATTTTTTGGGGCCCTAGGCGGTCGGCTACCCCAATTATGCTAAGAACCGGCCCTAAACCAGTTACCTAGTCAATCACACTGACATGCAAGCATGACCGGAACTTTCTTTACAGCAATGTCATTCTTAACACCGTGATCAAAACAAAGCACATCCGTCAAACATAAAGAGAATAAAATAGAAATGCAACACTTATTTGTTCATTATCAGCAACCTAAGCCAGCCGCTATTATAAATATGATTTTATAGCTTTGTCACCACAACAACGCTTGTTCATTCAGCACACTATCATATGATTCACTAATCTCCTTGCGAATTACGAATTAAAAAAACAAATTATAGTCAGTTTTGGGCTATTTTAGGATCATTTTGAGCGAATCACGAATTCAAAAAGCGAATTAACTAGCGAATTATATTACACTGAAGTTCAGCATAACAAAAAGACATGGTACTGCACCTTCATCTCATCGCGCTTCCTGGACTTTAACTGAGCTAGTTGAACCTCAGCATCATAAAGACGTTCCTGCAGTGCCCTTTTCTCGGTTGTTAGCTTTGCGATTTCCTCATCTCGCTCAGCTCGAAGCCAATCGATTTGACTTTCAGCATCCTGTAATTGTTCTGAAAGTTCCTTCTTTTCACGAGCAAAACGGTCCACCTCAGCCTTCATTTCAGACTGGAAATTTTTCTACAGTCAATTATCGAAAAATAGATAATCCTTACTCAAAAGATGTTGACAAATGCACAAGAAATACCTTAAGACGACTATTTGCAGACTCAGAATCATTCAGCTTCTGTGATATAAGAGCCTTCTCTTCAACCAAATTAGACTTATCAGCTTTCCATTCTTCACGAAGTCTGACAATTTCATCTTCACTAGAACACAGTTGATGCCAAAGTGCTGCACGATCTACGTTTGCAAGTTCAGCAACCTCCCGCATCATACTCAATACCGGTCTGATGATTTCTTGCTCCTCACAAACAAGAAGTATCAGAACTTCCATATATAAATCAAAATCTTGAGTGGCATCTGTACCACAGGTTACATGATCAACCAATCTCTTCAGCATTCGCCCACGATAGGAATCATCAACATACCATTTGAACAAAATAGTATAAAGCAACTTGACAAAGCCTTTTACACGTGGATCGCTGGAAAGCGCCAACGTCTCTGCAAGGGCAAGAAGTGTTTCAAAGTCATCTTGGGTGGCTCTAAGTAGATCATTGATCTGTCTCTCTACAGTGATATCTGTAGTCTGATCTGCAATGAATCTAGCATTATACCCAGCTCTCTGAGAATGTCGTCTCTCTAAAACCATTGCTACAGATGGAGTCAATATGGCCCCACGAGCTACAGCTCTCTCAAAGATCTTTGACGCATCAACCGCAAGGCAAGGTATGGACAACATTTCAATCAATAGGTAGATATCAGAAAAATGATGACTAACACAGAACGAACGCTCATTCATCACATCTAAGATTTCGGAAGGGGGGCCATTTTCACCAAAAAAGAATACCCCGTTAGGCAACGATGAATAATTTGCGCCACAATCATCATCAGAATCAATATCTCTAAGTATAGCTTCCGAAACATCTGCCCAACTATGTACAGTCCTAGTTAGAAAGTCAAGAACACAAGGTGAAACATCTGGTCCCAACTGTTTTAGCCTTACACGGAGAGACCTAACCTACAAAATCAGAATAGAAAGCATTTATACATGAAACAGAAGCATGTGCACAACTATAGAGAAGTAAAAAAGAGTGGAAATAAATTGCTCACAGCTTCTGGAAGACGATGGCAATGCGTTGCAGCCTTCAATATAAAATTTATTGTTGCTGCCAGAGGTTCGTCATTGCAATCTTCAAGAAGTGCAACAGACTGAAATAAAATATGTTCCCAGACCTCGCTTCCGCACTCCAATTGACTTAAAGCACCAAACACCTAGTAATAAAGTCATTTTCAAAAAGATGTACTCCCTTTGCTTAAAATAGATATACACTTCACAATATGTGACTCACACCACAGTCGCAAATTGTGAGGTGGACGATCTTTCTTGACAACAGAGAACTTCAACAAAGTTTAAAGTATTTTGACCATAAAAGAAAGAGAAGCACTCAAAATAATTATCTTACAGTTAGTCTCAATGCAGGTTCCGCATCGGGCTTCTGAAGCCTTTCGAGAAGCGCAGACGCCGCAAGAGGATGCTCGGAATGTTCAACCAATTTGGGAACTAAAGCAACAAGTTCTGGTTGCAAATGCTTTGGTGCTTTATCCAAAACTAGAGCAATCTTTTGTGCAGATTGAGGTCTTCGCCTTGGCTCGGGACAGCCTTGAGGGACAGCTCCATCCAGAGCTCTCAGGGAATTTACGATTAGTCCTAACAGCTCCTCTGATTGCTCGGGCCACTTGGACTTGAGATGAAATAAGAAATCAAAAGTCTACTCTTCCAACTCTAAGCTAAACAGATTTTTTTAAGAGAAGATAATTTACCTTCGAGCGGAAAGAAGCAGTTTCAGGTGGTCCTCTAGCAGAAGCTTCAGGAGGGTGTGTAGGCTGTCCGGGAATAACCTTTTCAACCACATCAGTGTTCGTAGCCCCCATACCTGTGTTTGTCCTTGTGCTTTGAACAGCAGCAGCAGTACTGGCACATCCACTGACCGATGAATCCAATCTCTCAAACAAAGGGTGTTCCATTTGCTCGGTTGCTCCGTTCTCCCTTCCCTGCTGTAGAGAGGAAGTAACTTCACCACTGTCTGGAGAATCCTTTGAGTCTGCATTGCACACATCATCACCAGAACTTTCTTCTAAAGGCCGGCAACATTCAACCATTATATCCAAGAGTAAATCAATAATTGCCTGCTGCAATACTTTTACACCCATTAACAAATTCATTAAACTAGGGGAAGCTTCCTCATTCTTGGAGGCCTTCTTTCCATCATTCGAACCAGAAAGCTTTGTCGGAAGGAGTAAACGCTTCACTTTTTCAGGATCATCAAGATAAACGCGAAGCCCAGTTAAGAAACCAGCAATAGCACCAGCATCCATCAAAAGCTTCTCTCTTAAAGTGACTTGCGGCTGTGAAGGATTGTCCCCATATGTAAGATGAAACCCCGCTCTAGATAAAAGGTTTCTAAATATATCTTCTTCATCACCACTGATTACTTCACTGTCTTCAGAGTCAATCAGATCATCGGGGTCCGTTGTCAGAGCGTCCTGATCATCCTCAGAAGCAAGAACCTGATAAAAGTTGAGATTGAATTGCAATAGGTTACCACATAACAAGTAAAAACCAAGTTTAATCCATCAAACCACCTCTTTCTAACACCACCAAGAGAAAACCTTTTAAGCAAGACCTTCAAAAACCAGATATACTGTTTCATAAGCTTTTCCCATAAGAGCTTAAGCAAATGATTGAAATAACAGTAATTTAAATACGGGAACCAAGCATTTTTCCCCTAGTCTAACAAATTTATTGCACCAAAAAAGCCCTTCATCAGTAGAGTAAGTCAACCCAAAAAAAATCCAACAATGATGTAGAGACCAAGCAGATAAACTTTTGAAATACATAAAAGTACGTTCTGCCAACTTGACAGTTTAGCATCATTCATTCACAAAAATATATACATCCTACATCCTATGTCTCCTTGATTTTGCTACACTAAGCAAACTGAAGAGCTTATTGAGTATAGTGTAGCAATTCAAAGGGAGAATGGAAGTGTAGTATTATTTTTGAGTCTCTCTATAACTTGCAAGCTCAAGGTAATTAATCAATGACAAGCAAAAAGTATAACAAGGCCTACAAATTTTATTATAAAAAAAATGCGTTAACGGTCACGATCGTTGTGATGGACCGGTGATGTGGTAATAGGAGTGATGCGCTTATTGTAATGCCTAAATATCGGTCAAAGTCATAAGATAATACACCCTAAAAAACGTGTTTTTTTACACCTATACAACGCAGGAAATGTCTTTAGTTAATTTTGAAAACCTTTATAGCACGCCCGAACGATGCAATGCGTCCTTGTTTTACACTATGGCTTACATAAATTTATGAAAGTTCTGACTTACGAAGTCTAATAAGTATAAGATGTTTTCAATTGAAAAGAAAGAAATGTAAGTCAGCTTATCAACGCGATAGAACAGTTATCATTACTAATACTTCAGTACCACTACAACCCAGGTTAAGATAAGAAAATTTATTATTACTAGTACTTTGGTACCAACTACCACCCAGGAAAACTTGACCCTTCTGTAGTATATAAAATTGGGAGCACAGGGACTCATAAGTTACGCTAAGTTCTCAAACTTTTGGCCATTTAGTCATTCCACATTCACTCTCACTCCATACAAACAAGACATACTATTCTTCGTTATCTTAATAATCGCACCACTTCTTCTTTGAACATGGGAGCTTTTGGCAATAAGCCAATAATTGTACAAATATCAAGAAATTAAAAATGGCGAAAATTTGATAAGCTTTCCCAAGCAAGCAATAGTACAACACAAGAGACACAAAATGCCAAACATTGTAATGCAAATAGAAGAGAAGGCACTATAATCAATGCCAAATGGACCCACGCATTGTTCCCTTGGAAAATATATTACTCCCAAGAACTCGTCCTCAATATCTTAAGCTAGCCAAAACAATCACTCAGAAATTTAGAAGACCTCTTCGTATACATTAAAAGAAATGTTTGTTATCACTTTGCTACACAGTGATCCTTCCACAACAAAAATAATGTCAAAAACTTAATTCCAAAGGATTGGGGTTGACTATATGAACCAATAAATCATTATGTTTGGTCGTCTACACGAATGCTTCCAATTTCATTCATTCGAATTTCTATTATTTCAGCATGTAAATCTAAATTCCTTATTTCCCACATTATGATCCCTCCACTTTCCAATTATTTTAAAACTTCCCATTTTAGTTCGTTTCCTATTGCTCTTTAAAGTCATTTTCTTCCAATGTAAAGGGTTTCTACCACTCCCTATACCTTTCAAATGTTTCTTCCTCTCTTTTGCCTCTCCCCTTGCTCCAAAAGGTGTAACATCCTAACCTTCAGCTTTCAGAGGATTAAACCTACAAAGTTCCCACCCTAGAAATTTTCTTTAATAGAGTAACCCTTCATAGAATAAAGACAACAGTATGTTAACTGTAATATGTACAATGAAAAAACTAATACGAGTACGAGTGAATTCTGATAAATCCACTCATCATTGGGCAGTTACAAAAAAACTTAAGAGTCATTCCACATTGTGATACATCTATCGCCAACTTTTAATCCTAGAAGTTCCCAACTAAAGATGAAAAGTATCTAATGAGTAAAAAAGGCAGTCCACATCAACATATATCATCCCTCGCTTGCTGTTTGTTTGAAGTACATTAGGTGTAAACAGTATAAATCATTGAGGAAGGCCTTAATCTTTTCACCTTGAAAAAAGCTATGAGAAAAAAAAAGCTATAAATATATAATTAGGGTCATAACTCATAATGTTGGATAAGGGCTACCAATTTCATTTTATAACAAAAAAAATAGCTCATATCAATTCCAATTCTGGTACAGACCAATAAATCCGATAAGTTCACACAAAAAAGGCCTCTAAATGAAAAGAACAAAGTCTAAGCCAGCTTGACAACTAGATTATAAAAATACACTTCTTGTCAACTAGATTATAAAATTACAAACCCTAATACCACAGTAGTATGTGGTGAACTTGACCCTGTAGAGTTAGTTTGGAAGCACATGTAATCATAAGCTATGCTGAGTTCTCAAGATTTCGGCATTTAGGCAGTCTATGTTCATTCTCACTCCAAAATAATACTAGCTTTACAATAGTCCGCCTCTTTCGGGTGGTAAACAAACACCAGATGACCAGACAGAAGAATCAAAAAAGGATTTAAAATACTAGCCTAGTAGGATTCATACCTTGGAAAGATGACCACATTACAGAGCAACAGGTACTAAAAATATCAATAAAGAGGCATGCGTCGAATTGTGTACCTAGTTTATTCCTTAAAGTATAACATAAGATCTACTTCAATAGCAAGGGAGAACAGCAGAAGCTGTTAAAAGTGTAAAGCTACCTGAAGAGAAAATATTACCCCATTTGAGGAGTCATAGTTACTACTTATCCCCTCCCCCACAATGTTACCCCCGATTCCATCCATTTTATGATATAATTTCACTTTTGACCTTTTCTTATTTTATTTCTATCTTACTGTTTTAGTTCAATTAATAAGTTCATAACAGCATGCCATGGGAGATTATAGTTTCTTTCTTCCTTTTTTCGAGGGATGTTTGATGGGGATGGGAGCAGAAAATGTACATTTAATTACAGATATTTCCCCTGCATCATATACTTTTGTGTTTACAATTATGACACCACAATCACTACAAGCAAAGCTTCATATTGAACTGATAAACATTATTTCATTGGTTATGATTATTCAATGTTTCTATTAGCCTTACCGATAAGAATATAAGAGTAGGTTTCTACTTTAGACAGAACAGACTAGAGTGCAAAATCAATTTATGAACACAGAAGAAAAGGTTCAGATTGTCCATTTACCTCCAAGTCAGAGAACTCGAACCAAGGACAGCAGTCCAAGATTTCACAAACAAAAGCCACAGTATCGCGCAAAAGAAACCCAGCATCTGGTTCTAGCATGTCAGAAACCTTCACGAACTGGAGAACAGAATTATTCCAAGTTTTGGTGCAAATAGAGGACTCCTTCCAAACAGTCTTGGCAGGATTCTTCTGGTTCACAACCGCCATCCTGTATCTAACCCAAAAATTTTTATCGGGATCACTTCCAACGGATTGATCACTCTCTAGATATATGCAAATGGTGTCAAAGGACTCATAAACACCTGCACCATGAAAGTTAGGCCAGCAACTAATAAGCATCAATATGTAGCATAGAACATTAAACAGGAAGGAAATCTAGAATTTTATACACCCACCAATGCGTAGCTCACATCCGCCAGCCTGAAAAAATTTGCTAAATATTTTCCGAGTTTCCATTATCTCTTTGAAGGACAAGAAGTTTTCAACTTTCCAGGTAAATGAACTTTTCTTCCTTGTGCTATCAATCTCAGAACTATTCTCAGAGAAGTCCTCCATGATGGATGTTTCCTTCAAAATAAGAACCTCAGCAGAGAATATAACACTGTCCTGCACAAGGAACCCGGAGTCTTGATCAAACAAGCTTGTAAGTGTAACAAACTCACGCCATCCCCAATCCTTAGCAGCTTTGGAGTAGCGATTCTGAGACTCTTTCGTCACAGATTTCTCCTCCATCTTCTGGTTGACAACTGATAGTCTATGACTAACAAAACAACTCCAATCACTGGAGGTATTTCGTGAATCCGTAACCTCGAGAAATACAGAGAGGTGACATGGAGGTTGAGACTGCCCTGGTATCAAAAAAGTATAAGGTTTTGGCAGCAAAATAATATGAAAATACTATCAATATAATTGAGAACATAGTACTCCGAGGAATGAAACTTAAGTTACCAACAACGCTAGCAATTTACAATTACATTAGTCTTTCCAAATAACACAAAAAGGGCAGGAATCAAGGAGATAGAACTTTAAACTACAGATTGGGTCCAAAATGCTTTGCTCTAAAATTTTAAACATAAAATGACACATTTAACTTATGCTCTCCTTACCATAGTTTATAATTGCCCGCTGATTTGGACAAAAATGATCTTTGTTTTAGGGGATTGCTTAAGAACACTGTCACATGATTCACTAATCTCCTAGTGAATCGCGAATCAAGAAAAGCAAATTATAGTCAGTTTTGGGCTATTTTAGGGTTATTTTGAGCAGATCGTGAATTCAAAAAGCAAATTGACTGACGAATTATGTTACATTGCTTAAGAACATACTTCATATGATATACATGTATATTATATAAGGAAGGAATTTATGACTAGGAAAATGCTTCCCCATATCTTTGAAAAAAATAACAATTCCAATCAACATTTACAGAAATTGCATAGGGAAAAAGGTATTCCATCAAACAAAACATAGCCTGCATATGCAATAGTAAATATTCAAAAAAAAAAGCTCATACCTCGAGGATAAACAATAAGGCGACAATCTCGATTACCAATTTGAAACCTCCTGCTCTTAATGCATAGTCCAGTAATCTTCCTTTTCTTCAAAAGATCCTTCAATCTGGTAAAATTATCAATCCTCCAAGTAAACTTCCCGCTATGAGCATCTGACTTCCTCGAGCCACCACTCCCAGCCCTCGCTCCAAGAGCAATTCCACTCTTAGAAAAACTACTAAACTCCTTTATAACATGAAAAGAAGTACTAAAAACAGCAGTATCATCCACCAAAAACCCAGCATCCAAACCAACAAAATCCGACATTTTCATATAATCATTCCAACCCAAACTCGTATTATCCCCGCTCTTATTATCAGCCGCAAACCTCCCATATGAATCCCTCTGCAAATGATTCAATCCTGGTTTCTGATTCAAGACTGACATCCTAAACAAACACCAACAACTCCTCTCCGACATTGTCGTATTCCCTCCACTATTCTTCTCTGTATCCTTACTCTCTAAACACATTGACAAATACTCCACTCCATTCACCGAGCTCTGATACACACTAATCCTCAAATTACACTCCCCTGCAGGGAAAACTGGACTCATTATCTTCTGTGTTTTAATCATTTCCTTAAACAAACTAAAATTATGCACCTTCCATGTAAACTTCCCACTTAAAACATCAGACGACGACAAAGACCCTACATTCCCTGCCCCGCTAACCACCCCTCCTCCACCTCCAACCCCGCCGCATTGCAGCTCACTATTACTACCATTATTGCCATTGTTATTACTATCTCTAGTAAAATTAACAGTTTCATTTAGTATTAAAATATCAGCCAAAATCAAAATAGAATCACCGCAAAAAAGAAACCCAGTTTTAGAATCCAAGATAGAATTACAAGGAGTGAAATCACACCAACCATGAGATTTCTTCTTACTACTAAACCTATGCCAAGAATCTCTATGAATAGATTTTGAATCATCAACAACATTAACAAGAGATAACCTGTAACTTGTAAAACACTCCCATCTTGATGAATTTGACGGAGATTTTTTTGGGTCAACAATTTGAAGATAAATTGAAATATACCCAGGTAAAGCTTGAGAATCCCCTTTAGGATAAATCAACAAACGACAATCAAAACCTCCCACTTCAAAATACTTACTCCATAACGCTCTTGCTTTAATTTTCGACAAATTTGCAACCGTCCATTTACAAATAACAGAGAAATCTCCTCGTCTTTCGACAATAATGGATTCTTGACCACCACTTGCTGTTGATGGTGCTGATAAATCCTCTGTAGATGACATGGCTGATGGAGGATCGATTGTTGTCGGCGCCATTAATGAAAGACCAGCTGCTTCCGATGATGAAGATGACGATGATGACGAAGATGACGATGAAGATGATAGGTTTTGTTGTTGCTGCTTCATATCTATGGAGGTTTCTTTGATTTTGCTAAAATGTTCTTTCTTAGGTTTTGGTGTTCTTGTTTATTTTCTTACATTACAACAATACTAGTACATCCTTTTTTGGGTCTTATATACTATTATTTTTTTTTTTAAAGGAGCGGCCTGACGCTTTTTATATATAGACTAAATAGTTAACTAATACTATAATTACATAAATAAATTCTTGATGACACGGTTTTATGGTGAAATTATCCCTAATATATTAGTTCATGTATATATTTATTTAGTATATAAAAGTGGTCACTTAAGATTTAAGAGTTATTAATTACAGAATTGGGCTAATCCATGTGTCACAACACAAGATGAGTTGATACAATCATTAGCATATAGACACCTTATTTTGATGTCATCTTACCGAAAGACGATCTTTTATAAGAATGGTTCATTACTTTTTCTTTTGAAGAGGAATAAAAGACATCAAATCTAAGACCTTACAAAAATTTGATATTTATTCAAACTGACATAAAATTCAATTATTATAATAACCAAAAATATCAAACTATAAATGATATTAGAGGTAATTTTGGGGTTTTGATAATATTGTTATTAATGGTGTAAAAGGGTAAGCTTAAAGAAAAATAATAAACCATATTTATTAGAAGTAGCCACAAGGTAATAAGTGAATTTGGTGAGTGTTCTTGCTATTGGGTATTGAATTGGTGTACTCAAAAAACTTATGAGCTAAGGCATTTGTATATTGTGGATGCAATTTATTTAATTATTTTGGTTATTAGAAATTTAAATCATATGAAAACGAGATTTGAAAAGATAAGTAATATCGATTCGAGTTAAATTTGAATATATAAAATTATTATTAATTTATTATATATTAATTTACAATAATTATAGTTTGAATATATAAAATTATTATTAATTTATTGTATAATTTAATTTACAATAATTATAGTTAAATTCAAGAATGAATTTGGAGCTTTTACAAGTATAAACTTTTCAAATATAAACAAGATTTGATCCCACATCATAAATAACTAACTATACCACATAACTTTATGAGGTATGGCAATTGTCTTGAGACAAAATGCAAGTATATTTCATATAATTATTTTCCTTTTTTTTTGAGATATATAATTATTTTCCTAATATTATGATAGTTTTAAATAATTCCTTTTTAGCAAAAAAATCATAAATTCTCAATGTAATTTGAGTATTAATTGCAACGAGTTAATATAACAAAAATCTATAATATATAACCATTACTAAAGTAAGTTTCAAAATTCCAACATATAAATTACTAAATTAATTAGGTCCCAAATCTACATTATTTGGTGTTAAGGACTATTTCTTTATCTTTATATGTAGTCCTTGATCCGTAAAATCCCATCTTATCCATCTCTAAAAGTTTGTTTGGATTTTGGAAGAAACAAAGGGGAATTTAAGTGATATAATTTTTTTGTTTAGATAATCAAATTTGAAGGGAAATGATATAGAAAGAGGGGATTTAAAAGGATTAATTCAAATGTTATTTTACAGGCTGTTCATAATAATCCGCTCTGAAAAATCCGATCCGAATTATCAGGTATTCGGTTTTTAAAACCGGGTAATTTACCCGATTTTCGCAAACGTTTTAAAACCGGATCCGGGTCACGACTTTTTGGAAACCGGGTATCCCGTTTTATTTATTATTATTTTTTTCTTTTTTTCGTAAATAAAATTATCATGATATCTCTTAAGCTAACATTGGATGAATATTTTTGGAGAGTTAATATTTGAATTTTATAATTGTTCTTACTTAAACCCATGAAAAAAAAAATTATTCTTTCATTTTCTTAGTTAATCTTTTATGACTAATTAAGTAAAAGATTTTTAGAGAGTTTGTATTTGAATTTATATAAAAAATATTTTAAGTAAAAATAGAGATAACCAAACATATAGTTGAACGACAAAACGACAAAAAAATAAAAATAAAAAAATATTCTAGCAAAACCGGGTCGGAACCGGATCGCAATTTTAGGTACCCGAAAAAGCAGGTACTCGGTTTTCCGGATCCGGGTCGACCCGGTACGTGTTTTGGACACCCCTATTTACAGCCAAATATATCTTCAAAAGTAAAATTTGAAAATAAAATAATTTTTTTCTTCTCCTTCCTTAAATAAATTAGAGCAATTTTTCTCATTAATCTCTGTCGTTTCATTTCCTTCCCTCCTGTTTCTTATTCCCTTCTTTTCATTTTATTCAAAAAAGTGTGTTCGGATAATATTTTAGAAAAGAAGGGGAATTAGGTGTAGGGGAGGAAGGAAAGGGAAGGGAAAAAATATAAAGAGAATATAATATTATGAGTTTTTCCTTTAAATCTTTTTCAATATTGAAAGAATTTGTTTATTTAGTATAAAATATAAAATACTTGCCCCTTTAATTCTCTTCCTTCCATTTTCCCCCTCTTCTTTTGATATCCACCACAACAACAACAACAACAAAAACAACATTATAGATAGACTTTAGCCCTAAGATTTGGATCTACTACATGAATCAATGTATCAGTTCATCCGATAATCGTTCGTATGCATTCATGTTCTCCATTCATTTTAATTTTTTACCATCTTAATTTGTAAGTCTAGTTGCTACCTATCATTTTCCTCTCATATCCTCAAAGTCATCTTTGGTTTTCCATACCCTCTTTTTTTAAGTTTTGAGCTCTAACTTTTTGAATTTCTTTAATATTCGCCAATACCTCATCTTTGGATATGCTCAAATCATCTTAAACAATTCTCATTCATTTCCCTCACTATTTGCAGCTCCTAAACTCTTTCTTGAATCTCTGTTTCGAATTCAATTCCTCAAGGTACACTCACTCATTCATCAAAGCATTCGCATTTTCGCTATTCTCATCTTCATACTATGATCATAAGCTTAACATTCTGATCCATATAGTAGCGTTGATCTAATGGTCATTCGATAAAACTCGCCCTTTATATTTGAAGGCACACCTTCATCACATAATATTTTAGTAGTTACTCTCCATTTTTGCCACCCACACTCAATTTTAAGGATTATATCTTGTTGGATGACCTTACTTCGTACTCTGAAATATGTACTCAAAGTGCTTGAAGCATCTATTTGGAGTGATTTCTTTCTCTTCTAGCTTCATATTGTCGCTCACTCATTTGTGCTAAACTTGCACTCTATGTTGGTTGTCTTACTCCGACTTGATTTAAAACCTCGTGAATCCTCTCCTTTTGATATCTTAATGAGGGAATTGTAATCCTTCTATTCCTGTACTCATCTTTTTCTCTATTTCTTTTCATCCAAATATAATGTAAATTCTTTATCTAAGCAAAATATAAGTTTTTTCGTTGCTCGTTGCTGATATTTAGTGGGCTCTTGACAAATTATTAACAAAGGCCTCCACTAACCACATGCTCCATTTTTGTTTGATATATGCACATTTTTTTGTATACTTCTATTTACCCTACTTGCAAAGTAGACCCATTAAAAGTCATATGGTAACAATTGTTTTTTAATATTTTTAAAACTAAATATAAACCCCTTTTCAACTCATTTCTTTGAATAACATTTAAACTTACAACATTTTAAGTGAAAATGTAATCTTTTTTATCATGGTAATACTATAGGCAAAAACTATAATTATGGCAAAGATAATTACGAATGATTTCGAACATGGATTTGGTGTCTCTAACTATTTTATTCCTAGTCAATTACTTGTTGATCCTGACATTTTTAATTCGCGCTACGTTTTCTTAGGCCTATCACAACTTCTTTTCCCTCAATCATTAATTCACTCTTCTCATAGGGAATTCGATCATCTTTCTTTGCACATGTTGAAACTATATTAATCTACTTTCTCGCATTTTTATGGAAATTCTTGCAATCAATACTCTTTCCCTTAAAATCTAGTTTTTAATAATATCCATTTTAGTGATTCCACACATTCATCTTAACATTCATATTTATAGTGTACGCTACTTTCATATAAGTATACTAGAAATATAATTAAATTGTTTTTTAACAACTTTTTTAACATCTAGAGGAAATATCTCGAATAAACATGCACAATGAGAAAATGAAATCCACTATCTTCAAAAAAAAAAAAAAAAATCCACTATAATATAGGTTTGGTTTTATTGAACATTTTATAAGTATTAAAGGCTGAAACGTAACAAAAGCGTTGAGATGGCCGAGTTGGTCTAAGGCGCCAGATTAAGGTTCTGGTCCGAAAGGGCGTGGGTTCAAATCCCACTCTCAACAATTTTACTTTTTTTTATTTTTTTTATTTTTTCCACAAATTATTTTTATTGCTTTAGTTTCATTAACTGTTTGTGTCGCAACCTTAATATTGTTTGAATAAAATGTATGTTTTACACTTTTAGTATATGTATAGATGTATATTATATATACTTTCAAAAAAATATATATATTATACATCATTTTTTGACTTGCTCGAACACTCGGATGTAAATCTCTAATTAGCTCTAATTCACCTATTGATTGATAAGCGTTTGAAATGAGGATGAATTTATTTGATTGGGTTAATGGGAAAAATTTTCATTTAGTTTTCATTTACACATAGAACTTATCTATAATTTTTAAAATTCCATACTAACATTTTTCTACATTTCTCACAAAACATTTACAAATACTTCAAAACAAAAATCGTACTCCTTCCAATTCATACTTAGTTTCTTATTAATTTGACACCAATATTATATTCCCTCCGAATCAATTTAGTTGTTTCATTTCTTTATTTGGCAAATTCATATTAATTGTCCCATTTCCTTTTTTGTCAATTTTTTTAAACCTAAATACCCCATGTTCACACAAGTAAAGACCAAAATACCCTTATTTTTACCACTTATAATACTCCAACTACCACCTTTACAATTAATTTAATCAATTAAAATACTCCAACTACCACATTTTTAATGAACCCCACAGTACCACACCACCCTTAATAACTATGCCCAAGTAAATTGGACAACTAAATTGATTCGGAGGGAGTAAAAGGTAAAAACCACTATATATAGTAGGTGAAATGTGATTTAAGGTTAAATTGGTAAAAAAAAGATATTTTTTAAATTAAAGTGAAATTTTAAGAGTAAATTGGTAAACCGTAGGCACAATAAATTGAATTGAGAAACTTGAGGTGAATTTACCAAAAAAAAAAAGACATTTCCTTTGAATCGAAGAAATATCAAAAGACAGTACCTTTTGTATGAGACTGTTCTATCGTGAGACAATTTCATATATAAGACCGTCTCATCGTGAGACAAGTCCATATAAAAGGACTATTATGCTAAAAGTTTATATTATTAAACTATTTAACCCAAATATAAAATACGTCTCATGATAAAATCATCTCACACAAAAATTTATAATAAAAAGATGAGTTCGATTCTCACAAGCCCTCTTGTTCTCTTGAACTCATCTATGATAAAAGAAATAATACTTTCTCCGTTCCATAATATTTACTACTGTGTGTGACATATTGTATGGGAAAATGTTACCATTAGTAGCAAGTAATATGGACGAGGAAGTAGTATCTAATGCAAAGTATTTAAAATTCAATCAAACTTTGAGCTACCATCGAATCAAAAAAGTGAAGATTCTTAAAAATCAATAAAAGCACGTGATTAACCAGTAATTTTAAAAATTAGAAAGAATAAAGCACAAAACATAAAATCAAGTTGCATATTTGGAGTATTCTCTCAATAATTCTGGTCTGGGGTGCTACCGAATCCTGCAATCGCGACGAACATAGTCGCCGGTCTTCTTGGAGCTGCCCAATTTGCTGGTAAACTTTTTCTTTTTCTAAAACCTAATCTTAGATTTCAATCTTAACATTTGCTTAACTTTTTCTTGAATTTCTCTAATATGGTTACATAGATTAACTGGGATTTTTATTGGATTATTGGTTTTTGATGTTGATTTGGTGAATTACATGTGGGTTTTGTTTTGTTTTGTTTTGTTTTGTCTTCATGGTTGTATCGATGGGTGGGTGAGTGGATCATGAATGGGAATGTTTTGTTTCAACATTTGTAGTTGTACGGTGTGGATTTAGGTGTTTGGGATAGGTAATGTTTCTAATTGGAATTCATTAAATGGGTACATGGAAAAATAAGTTTTGATTGAGAGTGAATGTTAATTTTGGTCATTTTTTGGGATTGTTAAAGCCTTGACTTGCCTACATGAATAATGTATATTATGGCCTTATGGGTGTGTTGTGTGTTTGGCATCACGTTTTGGTTGACTTTGACTTTTGTCGTATTTTGGTAAATGACTTTTAAGTTGGCAAAAAATGTGGCTTTTAAGCCGAAGAGGAAAAAGCTTGTATTTTTCATTGCTTTTTGTCATTCGAGTTTTGATGCATATTTTTCAAATAAACAACCAACTATTAAATTTTACCGAACATTTTCATAACAACTATCAGCTTAACTAGGAAATAAAGCCAATACTTCTGGCTTGTTAAATTAGCCAACTGTTGACCCTATGTATTGATCGTTGTGCCATCATTAGACTATTGTTGAAGTGTTGAATTTTGAGTTAGCAAAGTTTACAAGCCACAAAATTTGGTAGGGATTTTAAGTCAATGAGGAGAACTTTGGGGTTGCCAACAAGGCAAATTTTTATAGTTGAGGAATGATGATGTTGGAGCTTATTGGGATTTGATAGTTAAAGCCATGTGGAAGTACTCCTAAGTTCCTTCTATCTCAACGAGTGATGCAATTAGTTGTGTGAATCTTCCCCACCATGGGAGCGTGGCATATGATATGAGTGGTGGAGAATGTTGTGTGATGTTTATTAGATGAGGAAGGGATGAGGCTTGAGGCCAGTCATGGGAATGATGTTGGTCATGTTAGAAGGGGTCGTTGAAGACAGAAGTGGTTTTTTTGCCTTCCTAAACTTCTTCATGCCTTGGTTGCTCTGGTATATCGATGAATTTACCATGTGATCAGAAAAAGATTTACTGCAGAATAGCCCTCATACTTTCAAATGCTTCATTGCTGAAGTATGTGTTCTCATACATTTTATATTCTTACTTAATAGATCATCTTCATATTTTAAAATCGAAATATTTATCTACCATATATCCAAATTGATTTCTAATTAATCGAACTTAGTCTGAAGACACAACTTATTACACCCAATGAAAGCACAACTCCTAAGTCCCAACAAATTGTCATCATTCACAATATCCTCATCAGAATTTTACAAGAACTTTACTTGGCATTTCTTACAAAATCAAATTCTCACAGTTGGTATAAAGCCAATTATTGTGGACTAGGCAAACCTAGGTTTTGGATAAAACCTTACAGAGTAAAACAAGCAGCTTATTCGTACAAAAATTCAAACTACCCATGAGGATGCTTTCTCAATGGACAAATTTGCAATTACACAAATATCATATTTTGAGAAAAAACATTGTTACTTCAATTTTCATTAAACATGAGTGCCAAAAAAACCAATAGTACTCATGCCGCACCCTTGTAGTATTACTATTCAAGAAAGCTCATTAAATCCTAATTCAATTCCAAATTCCAATTTTAAGAACGTTTTGGTTCACAATATGGAAATGGAAAGAAAGCCCTACTAAACAATTTTTTGTTCAATCTATTAAGGTTTCATTGAGTTCATAGCCATGTGTCCAATGGAATAACTTGGACAATTATTTTGACAATGAAAATGAAAGTATACTAAAAATGTATCTCAAAAATGAAAGTATAACAACATGGTCACTAATATATGTCTTTTGTGATGAAAATGAAAGTATACTAAAAATGTATCTCAAACGGTATGAAGATGCGCCTTGTTGACATGAGTAGTCTATCAATCCCTTTTCAAGTTAAATCTGGGGTATCACACTCTTGTTATATTTTTGATTCCGTGACTTATTAGAAATAAAGTTGAAATAAAGTTAAATTTTTCTTTGTTTTCCTACGTTCAAAAAATCAAATTACACCCTAATTTATCTTTATTGTGATCTTATTTTGGGAGCATGGCTAGAATTTCTTCAAGAGTCAAGCATGCATCAGACAAGTCAATGTTTTGAAAAATGCGTTTGGACTGAGAGTTATTGTTTTGTAGTTTGTTGTTGGAAGAGTCTGCTTTTTATTTTTGTTTTGTTTTCCACCTAAGGTTTAATAATATGCATCAACAGTTGACCTAGTTTGATGAATGTATATCTATTTGTTACAGACATCCAAAGATAGTTCCAACAATTTGTGGAACATACCGTATTACTTTGTAGAAAAGAATGTCCGACAGAACAAAGCCGAGGATGTCAACTATATATCTCTATGTGCCTAACATTATTGGTGAGTCTGACTTTTAGTATTGTTTAGCCTCCTGAAGAGGTCAAGCTTACTGTTCTATTCTGGATTTTGAGTAGGATGTGCGATGCATTAATTCTATATATGGTATGCAGGATACATTAGAGTTCTAATGAATTGTTTAGCATTTGCCATATGCTTTTCTCATAAAGGCATTTTCTCAGTTCTGTATTTTGTAAGGTAATTACCATTTACCTCTTACTTCAGTACGGGTGCATGGTGAGTTCAATTTTCGATGTGTTGGTTGGATCTTGGCTGCTAAAGTTTACCCTATGTGGTTGCAGCTTTGTATGTGATGGTATAGATGGATGGTTTGCTCGTAAACTTAATCAAGGTATTTTACTTTTACTATTTTTATGGCTCAAAGTGATTTGAAATAGATCCAAGTGACAAGAGCCCCGAATATGTTTAAATTTGGGTGTTATTCTGTCTTGAGAGTTGTTAATAAAGGAATCAAAACCCTTTCTAAATGAACATTAAGTGGAACTCGAATTTTTCTATATGCTTAACTTTAAGATGTCTAACACTAATAAGTTACTTCAGATCTCATATCTCTGACTTCATGCCCATTGTCTCTCCAGTATCAACATTTGGTGCTGTCTTGGACATGGTGACGGATAGGTTAGTGTTCTTTCTCTTTTTCTCTTTACTGACAATTCCCTCTTCCGTTCAAATTGATTTGATCACCATGTTTCTAAAATAGTCTTAGCAAGTTGGATTTTGTGGAACTACTGTCATTCTTAATTCCATCAAAATTTTTTTTTGCTGAAATCTGTTTTGCCTAAGCCTATTTCTTTGAATTTCATGAAACTGTGATCTGAGTCATGCCGGGCTTTGAATTCGGATGCATTGAAACTCTGAGTAAAGTCGCGTTTCTCATTTGCTTAGAAACATAATTTTGAGGTAACTCTGAGGAAAACATATCCTTTACCTGATAGCCAAGTTTTTCTCCTTCAGGGCTTTTAAAATCACAAAATGACCTGTCCTTATCAAAATCCTTTCGAATAACCCTAACTAGTTTTGATGCCTCTGTATTGACGATTTACCTTTTTTTTTCTAACAATTAACAAAACCATTTTAGATTTCTTAAATAAAGTTATTAGTTCATTGCTTATCTTTTGTATTTTGCACATTTTCTTATTCAGTGAATTCTGGTTTTTCTTGTTTCCGTTCCTGTTCCCCTGCTCAACATTTATCGATGGAAAAGTTATTTTTATGCAATTATCACTTAGGTTGAATAATTTGGCAATTACAGGATTAGCACTGCTTGTCTTTTAGTCATACTGTCCCAAATATATAGGTAATTTTCAAATTCCTCTCTTGTTTCATACTTTTTTGTGCTAGTTTTTCATTGCATACAATTGACATGATCTGTGTGATCTTTTTGTAGTCCTGGTTTGGTCTTCTTATCATTGCTAGCGTTGGACATTGCAAGCCATTGGTTCCAAATGTACAGGTAATTTCAATCATCTGTTCAGGATCCCCTCGGAAGTATTTTCCTTAAGTTTTAAATAACTTCATCTATTTCTTGCTGCAGTACTTTTTTGTCGGGCAAAGCTAGCCATAAAGATGTGAAAGATAGCTCTAGCTGGCTGTTCAGGTTATATTATGGAAATAGAATGTTCATGGCATTCTGTTGCGTCTCATGTGAGGTACTTAAAATATTTTTTGCTTGTCAATCGCTGAAATTCGATACAGCTCTATTGTTTATGCCACTAATTCTGAATTACCCAACAGGTTCTATACATACTCCTTTTTCTGCTTGCAAAGACTCAAAGTGAAGATTTACTTGATGTAAGTTGTTACAAGTTATTCCTTTTATAAAACAAGGACACATTCTGAAATCTTCAGCTATTAAACCATGATATTGCACATGTTTGTGTAAATCCCTTGGTCTAACACAAGTGCTTGCTCTCCATAGGTTCTAGTTTCTTCCGGAAGACAAAGCTTGCCTCTTTCTATCTTAATAGTTTTAGTTCTATTTGGATGGGCGGTTAAGCAAACAATCAACGTAATACAGGTAATTACTTCCTTGGATTGTATAAACCTTCATTTTCACTCCTGCAACCATAGTGCAAAAACAAGGCCGTATCGTATCGTAAAGGTTTTCGAATATACCGAATCTATATTACCCGTATTGTAAAGGGGTAAAAAACTGCATTTAGGCCGAAATTTGACGATATGATAACCGCATCAACTCGTTACCGTATTATTGTGTCCGTTACCACAACTGCGACCATTATCGTATTTTTGCACCATGCCTGTAACCAAGTTATTACATTATAGTACAATCTACTAACCCACATTCCGTTACCACTAGGAGAGTTTAGGGGTTGGATGAATACAACATTACCTTAGTAAAAACAAAGAGGTTGTTTCCTATTGACCCATGATAGCAAACATCATTTGCAACTTCACTTAAACCAAAGATGAAAGAACTCTAAAGCTTTAGATCCATAAAGAATAGACAGAACTTCATTGGCTCTGTAAGCTTTCAAAATCGGATCGGTAACCCAAATGCTTATGACTCCTATTACCAAAAATTTGTGGCCGATTAATCGTTAAGTGCTCTTTCTGAATATAGGACATCTTTACGTACTCTTCTATGGGTAAAATACTGCCAAAGACAGACATATATAATTTTCTCATTCAAAGTGCCAGGCAGAATAACAGAGCTTCTTATATGCTTAAAACACATTTCACTCAACTAATCATCACCATCTGTTGTCAACGTTCATTTGCAAATTGCAGCTCACTTTCTTTAATGAAATTGGTATCTAATGTTCGATATAATATGTTTCACCCTTTCTTGACGCTTTCACATAGGCATACCATACCTTGTTAACTTTTCAGTGTGTGTATGTTGCAACTAAAACGACACTTTTCTTGCTCATGTCCGAAACCCTGATCTTATTCCTTGTGTTTCCAGCTAAAGACCGCAGCTGATGCATGCGTTCTGCATGACATAAACAGAAAGCAGAAGCAGAAGCAGAAGCAGTAAATTGGTACAGTTTTTAAGCACGATGATTATAGGGCATTGCTCACCGCATCAACGAACCTGCTAGATATTTCCTTCTAAAGGCATGCTTGAATTGGAGATAAACGTTTGAACCGGGAAACACGTCTACTGAAAAATTTAAGCTTCTTGAGTAGTAATCAAAGGATACGGTTGTTGGGATGTCGCAAATGGGAACAATGCTTTTATTTCAACTCAACTTAAATTTTTAGTTGGATGCTATTTTCCCATCAAATATTTACCGCTAATCCAAGCAAGCTCTAATCAGGAATGCTCAAACAGTTTCTCCTCGTCAGGCCGACCAATGCAGCATCCAATACTAGCTCAGATGAGTATGTACTTGTTGACAGGACATCGGTTAGTTTGATGCTAATTTAATGTACTTATGTTTGGTTTTGCTTTGATCTAAGTATGTTTATTTCAAAACTTGATTGGTAGGTTGCAATGAACATATTAAGTTAGATTTGATCGTCTTGTTCTAAACAAAATTGTGACACTTTCCCTCTCCTATGAGCAATTTCTTACTCTTGTACTAGTTTACTGCTTAGAATTCGCTGAACTTTACAAGCTTATCTTTAGTGTAACATGATTCACCAGTTAATTCGTTTTTTGGATTCGCGATTCGCTTAAAATGACCCTAAAATAGCCCAAATTCGACCATAATTCGCTTTTTGATTCACGATTCGTAAGGAGATTAGTGAATCATGTGACAGTGCTTTTCTTACGTCAAGTATCGAGTCTCGAGTGCATTACTCAAAAGTCCGTTGCAACTAAAAGTAGAATCATACATCATGAATTGTTGCTGTTGTCTGTACAACGGTAGAAACATAGGATCATACATCATGAAAAAACCGAAGGCTTTGATGAACTTACAAGATAATTTTAAGAATCACACAGCTTAACCTATTTACATGTTCCTGTTGTGTGTACGATGCGGATGCCTTGAACCACACGCGAGCCTAGGTAGAGACTTAACGATCTTCTTAACCCAATACTTCACAGTTTCAACTAGTTGCAAGTAAAGTGGGATATACGACATCATAAAAATACAGATGGGGAAGAACGCAACTGCATATAATGCGAATTTAGTCCATCTCTCTCGGTTATTCACCATTAGAAGAATTGTTGCTGCAAAGGCAGTCATCATCATCGACACTGACACGAACAAAAGTGAAAACCCAAGTAACAGTTTCTGTGGAAGTGACCTTCGAAAGTCTTTTAGTTGATAAGGTGATGTGAGGATCGCGAGGAAAACAACGACAGCTGTTAGTGCAAATCCGAGGGAAAGAACATCGGTTATGGTGAAAACTAAGAAGAATGGGTTCTCTAAAAGGACGGGAACTCCTGTGCTTTGATTTGGACCTCCTGGTACGGTGTATGCAGCAGCAAAAGCGACTGTTGCGATCAGGATTATAACTACGGTGCTATGTTCTGCTGTCCGTTTTAACCATTCTTTTGCTTCAACTCGGAGTTTTTCGTTGTTCATGGCAAATAGTTCATCGGCAGTCACCATTTGATCGTTCCGGTGATTCATCAAGTAACTTGGGCACAGGGTTTCTAGGTACTGCATTTATATGAGCATTCAATTTCTTAGAAAAGTGGGAGCAAGTCGAACAAGGAAACAAATGATATATAAATGTATCTTGGTAGCCTCATTGATAGAGTATGCTCCTTCGCTTCTTTGAATTTGCTCCTTAGATGATGACACAAAGATTAGAAAAAAGAGAAAGTGGGCATTTAGTGAGATATTGTAAGTGGGATCATGCCTTTAGTGGGGTAATTATAGGTATTAATGTAGGAACGAGAAATAAATTGTAGGTTTTAGTGGGTTATTATAGGTGGGAATAAGTTTAAAATTAATAATGGGAAAACTCAATAGAACAGACTAAAATAGTATATGAGGCGGAATCAGGGGACCAAGGAAGTATAAGATATATTTGGATTTCAGTCATTAGCTTAAACTTTTAATTTTGTTAATTGCTTAAAAGATGATGAGAAAAGCTAACACTACAAGGGTAATATGAGTTCATATCACATAATATCTATAAATAGTGCTATATATATGGAGGGTCTGTGCTATATATATTTCCAGCCCCAAGAGCTCTCAGGGTCTGTGCTATATATATTTCCAGCCCCAAGAGCTCTCGTGTGAGGGAAGTTTGGAGCTTCAACTAATTAACTATTAGCTTACGGTTTTGGTTTATTTATCTCTTAAAATCACAGTTTGAACCAAATATATCCTAAGATTGAGATCCCTTGATACACCATCCATCTATTATATAAAGAAGAAGCATACCTGTAAGAGCCTCAAATCATCTGATAACTGTAGTACAGGACTTTTCATCTTTGTACCAGGAAGAACTTCCCTAGGTGTTCCAACCATATGCAAAACCGAGTTATTTTTATTATCCACCGCTCCGAGTAATCCCCTAAGAGGCGATTCCCCTCTTTCGACAAGCTTAAAGATCTTCAAGTTACGACACTTAATCGCAACATGCAACACGTTCTCTTGATCACGATTCAGATAATGCACTGCTTGAGGAAACTCGTGGAGTATCTCTTCAATAATCTCGATACAACCTTTCCTAGCTGCCAAAAGTATTGGAGCTTCATCGCTGTAAGGAACACTAATTCTATAACTCGGCTCTCCTTTTTCTATGTCATAGTAATGATCGTGTTGTTTTTTGTTGAAACTTGTCATCCTAGTTAACGACGATCCTTCTTTTAGTTGATCTTCACTCCATGATTTAGATGAGCTATCTATTATCTCACGACTCCATGGTTTGAACGAAGGAATAAGAGGTGATCGTTCTTCTCCAGACTCGTCACCGAATATGGGAATGGCACCCATGATCACCGGAGTAAGCTCGGCGTGTGGCTCGTGTGTGTGCTTCCATGAAGTGTCTTGTTTGATTAGAATCTTGGCTAGTTTTAGTGCATCTTCGTGACCCCTTTTTATCTCTTTCACTTCCTCTATCAAGGGTAATATCCAGCAAGATTTACCTTTTGGAACAAACATGTACAAACTAAGGAGTTAATGATATGATGCACAATTTCACATATAAGGAATAAGGTTTGTTTGGCAAATATTTTCTTTATTTTACATTTTGATCTTCTCTTAAAAGAGTCGATTTTATTAAATTTTAATTGCATAGACAAGTATTAGATCACAATAAATTAAAGCGACATCAGAGATATAATACGAGAGTTGGAGTATATGTAACTTCATCCTTATAATAACAAAAACAATGTCTCTAATTGATTTCTAATAGCAAACATTAAATGCAACTTAACCGTCTCATTTATTTTATGGATTCTATTTAATGTACTTATTCGATTTTTAATATATCGAGTTATATATAATTAAAAATTATAAAAATTTGATATTAATAATCATTATATCAAAACGAATCAAATAAGGTCGCACATGATTATGTTTTAACTTATAGATTAATAATATAATGCAATTTAAGAGTGATAGATGCATAGTGTCCCAAAAGTAAATGGGACACCTCACACCTAATATAAATAGGAGGGAGTTATATCATCATTTAATGAAGGGAAAAGTGTCAAAAAGTACCTTATAAAATTTTTTTTTTCAAAAAAGTACCTAATAAAAATATTTTTTCCAAAAAATACCTAACAAAAATTTTCTTTTCAAAAGAGTACCGAGAACACAACATAATCATCCAATACGAAAACAACATAATATATAACTCTAACAACATAATCCAAAAAAAAGTTCACACATTATTCAATATAAACACAATAATAATAATAATAATAATAATAATAATAATAATAATAATAATAATAATAATAATAATAATAATAATAATAATAATAATAATAATAATAATAATAATAATAATAATAATAATAATAATAATAATAATAATAATAATAATAATAATAAGAAGGAAAAAGTGTCAAAAATTACCTAATAATTTTTTTTAATAAATGGTCAACTTAACACCAACCGTTACTTGCTCTAGGTTTGTGTTGGATTATGTTCTTATGTTATGTTTGTATTGAACGATGTGTGAACTTTTTTATGGATGAAGCTCTTAGAGTTATATATTATGTTGTGTTTGTATTGAATAATTATGTTGTGTTCTTGGTACTTTTTTTAAAAGAAAAATTTTATTAGGTACTTTTTTAAAAAGAAAATTTTTATTAGGTACTTTTTAAAAATGTACAAAAAAAGATAATGGAAAAGTTAACCCCAGCCGTTAGTTGGTACTCTTTTGAAAAAATAAATTTTTATTAGGTATTTTTTGAAAATTTTTTTTTTATTAGATACTTTTTTGAAAAAAAAGTTTTTATTAAGTACTTTTTAACAATTTTCCCTTTAATGAATCATGTTAGCGTAGTTCATATTGAAAATTACACTTAAACTACATAGTAGAATTGCATATTAGAGCAACATTCAACTCTTGTGGCTATAGATGTCACTATGTCAGGCCATGCCATTTCACATTTTTGTAATACTCCTATGTTCTTCCACCTTACGGTAATTCCAAAAGTTCTTCCACTTTAGAATATTTTTTATTTTTGAAAAGTTTTCATCTCATTTTTACCCCTTAAAACCCCACTTTCTTTAATTCACACTACTATTTAATTATTTTCTCTCTCATACTTCCAATACAATCATTACTTCACATTATTATTTAATTATTGTTCCTCTCATACTTCCAATACAATCATTACTTCACACTACTACTTCCTCTGTTCCATAATACTTGCTACATTTAACTTTTTTACGCAATCCAATATACTATTTTATTCATTTATATGTCGAATTATATACATTTAAAAATTATAAAAATTTTATATTATGAAAGTACGGACGATTCAAACAAGATCTCATTTGACTATATTATTACTTACATATTAACCGCAATACATAAAATAAGCTTAAATGATAAATAGTATCTAAAAATAAAATGTAGCAAGTATTTCGGAACGGAGAAAGTATTTAATTAAAATAATACCCACTACAACCCAAAGATTCTATCTACCTTAATATTTGTAAAAAACCCAAAGTGGAAGAACAAATAAGATCGGAGGGAGTATATTGTTAAAAAATAAAATGAGTTGATTAAAAAACTCAAACTTTCTCTATTTTTCTACTTTTGTCTTTTTTTTATCATCCACATTTCTATAACATTTAAAATTATTTTCATTTATAGAAATTTTTTTAAATAAAATAGTCTAACAAAGTTTATAAAACATCAAAATGCCCTAAAGATTATTCATACATGTAATATCAATAAAATAATATACCACCTACCTATTTCTAATTTCTAATGCATTTACTAAACCTATGTAAATATTTAACATAATAGTAGCCCCAATGTTGAAAAATAACAACATATCTCACATGTGATCGCACGTGTAATCTTACTACTACGAATCAAGATGGACTATTCCTCCATCAAATTTGTATAGTCAACTCTCTTTTTATGCAAATTTTGTTAAGCTCGATAATAGATATTATCATTCACTCTTCAAAGATTTCTTTTTCTTTTGTCAAAATCTTAGACGAACGAACAATAAAAAAGGCGGAGAAAATAATTGCATTATGCTCTACTAATTGCCCTTAATCAAAATCCAAAAATAAAACATTCAAAAAAATATGTTTGTCAAACAAAGCCACTTAACAACTATTTTACGATCTATCGAAAATTGAAAATTGAGTTTTATTTCGATTACCATTTTATCGGCCAATGATGTAATTAAAAGATTTACACGAATTCTTATGAGAGACGGTTTCTTTGAGAGACCATCTCTAATTGGGTTGGACCATTAGGAAAATGTAGAATAAGTGTAGGCAATAAGCTTTAATGAATTGGGTCTGAGAAACGTCTTTCAGAAAGACGGTCTCTCAGTATACTAGCCGAAAGATTTATCGTTTTTACTTACTGGTTCTCAGTATAAATGGAAGGATCTTTCCAAGTATGCATACATCTTTGTTGGTGTCTTGCTCATTGGTTGAGATCACTGCCCATAAAAAAGAAATATTTGTTATTTTTAAAATTTGATGTGAAACAATTTAATTAAATTCCATACAATTTCTAATAAAATTGAAATTAATTTGCACTTTTTAGGAAGTTTGAGGAACAAAACATAATATTTTCTTTATCTCTAATATGCGGGAGATTTTTTGTCAAAATAATTAGGATAAATTCAAATAGGCAGAAGAATAAAAAATTAATGTTATAACTGGTTGGATAAATTTAATTTATTTAGGTAGAAATAGATGAATAGGTGGTCAAATCATCTAATATTATTATTTGGTAAAATAGATGTCGTTGCGAATTAACTAATTTACTAACATGCTCCTATTAGCATGTTTAAGATCAGTTGGTCAAATTAATTGATTTTATCAGTTGATTAAATCAATCACTCTAATAAAACTATCAATTATTTGTCAAACTGTCCGATTTACATACCTAAGTAGACAATTTCCTTCAAGATCCCTAAGTTAGCTCCACTTTTGAATGCCGTTGGACTGCATGCAAGCATTTGAAGAGCCGTTAGCTCATTACCAGCTCGTATTCCACATAGAATTGGATATCTTTTCGCTATCATATAAGCCATATCTATACAAACAAATAAAATTTAATTATTTTTAGTATGAATTTAAAATTTCTTGGATGTTAATATTGGATTATAATTATTTTACGAATATAACAATAATAATGTTAAAGTTCTGATTCAAATATTATATAGGGTCGAATATATAAATTTAAGACTAAAATTCACATTATAAATTACATATTAGGACTAAATTTGAAAACTAGCTATAACAAAAATAAATCTCCATGATAACAATCTTCTTGATTTATTGAAAAATTACGATCATTATTCATGATATTATGGTTGAATAATAAAGTATTTAATATATTAATAATGAATTTTCAGTTATTATCTTCTCTAAATGTGAAGCTTATATGACTCTCATTATTTTTAATTTATTTTCCTATACATTATTTCGAATAGAACGTTTTAATACGTTATGAAAAGTGGAGCAAATACAAATCTAAATACATACAACGGAAAGTAAATATTTTGCTCAGGCTCTAAAAATATTCAAGATGGCTCTAGATCATCCCATTCATCCTTCATTTTTAGTAAATATTCAAGACTACTCTAAATCACATATTCGAATCTCATTCACCCTCCATAAGTTGAATGTAAATATTCAAGACGACTCTAGATCACAGATTCAAATCCCATTCATCCTTCATTTTTAGCAAAACATTCAACGCCACGTATAAGAATCATCTATGCTACATTGAAAACATAAATCATCATCATTATCGTACCTAGAATATCCCGCTCATACAGACATGAATAGAATCTAGAAAAGGAAGACAATAACCCATACACATAAAGAAGGATGCATGCGGCCAAAAAATCCCTCGACTCGATAGAAATCATCAGATAAACTCACCAAAATTTCTTGTAAGAATAGCCATATGAAGAATACTAGTACCATCATCCCTTTGAAAGAAGTGATTATACTCAAACTCTTGATGCCCTTCACAGAATTCATCAACCTTCTTAGCCAAAAACTCAAAGATCTTCCTTCTTCCATATCGACTCGCTCGAAAAACCGAAGTTTCACCAGATTTATTCCTTACTAGCAGCAATTCAGGCACTTTCTGCAACATTTTACTCACCAATTCAATACTTTTGTTTGAAGTAGAAGCATCATGAAGAACAGTATCTCCCCAAGCATTTGTTCTTTCAGCTAGTATACTTACTTGATTATCATCCAAATTATCAAACAAAATGTTAGCTAACTTGAATTTCTTTAAGTAACAGGATAAATGAAGAACAGTTGAATTGTTTATTGTGCAGTAATGTAATGCTTTTTCTGGGGTTTCTAAGCAAAGTTTGATTACTTCTTCATGGTTGTTTTTGATGAGCGCGCGGTATAGTTTCGTTTGTAGATCGCTATCTGCCATTGATGGTAGGCTGGGATTATGAGCGGGATATACTGGGTATGATGATGAGGGTAAGCCGAGAAAAGGGTTATGAACAGAACCCTCAAAAGAATGGAATTGTAACATATTTATATAATGCTTAAAGGAATATATATTAATTACATTACCATAAAATGCTTTTCTTTGATTATTTGGGTTGCTAATTTGAGAAGGGGAAGGATTAACAAATTGGGGTTTGGAAAAGAATAATTGTGTTTGATGATTAGTGAGGATGCTAGGCTTGTCCAACAATCTTGGAACTGCGTGTGTAATTCATAGAAGTACTAACAAAGAGTTGCTAATGAGCTTTCCTTGATGCTTATTGGCCCCTGTTAGATCTTTTTAACAAGTCAAATTATTGAAAAGACATAGAATATGCCACAAAAGTCATTATTTTTGTGGTGGGTGGCAATTCGGTTCGGTTGAGATTTGAATTGGTAGAATATTGGATTTAGTTTAAAGTCGGTTGTGATTAGTGTATGGCGTGTCATCGTTGGTGTATTGGTTGGGTTGGATCTTTTAGGAGGCCCAAAAGGCTAAATGAGCTCAATCAATCTCAACGTTCCTGAGGATATCAATTGAGCAGAGACCGACTATCAAAATCGATGACTTGACAATCAAGAACTCACCCAAACGGACATCTTAATAATCAACAAATCAACTAAACATGTGCTTGAATTATCGGACTTGGCAAGCCCTCTCCGAAAGAAAATAATACTAATAGTGATGAAATGGATTTGAGGCCATTATAAAGCTATGGTAGTTCGCCCCACATCGATTGTGTGGGCAACTTATGTGGAATTTATAGAGTTAATCTCACCTACTAGGCCAGTCTTTTAGGTGATTTCTCTCGTTTATTTATAATATATATTTACACTATTTCTCCGTCAAAAAAGGACTTTTGACCTTTGGCTTTGTGCTTTGTTACTAAGGAAAAAGCAAGCTACTCTCCATACTTGAGGTATCACCGATGCAAACTATTTGGGTGATTCTCCCCCACAAAGGACCTCACGACGAAGAAATATTCCTTGACCCACATAGATTCACTACGTGGAAAATCAACTCCTTTGTAAAAGTACTAATTTAGGCATCAAATATAGATTTTTTAGATCCTCCCACAATTTTAAATTTTCTTTTGCAAATTAGCAAACCATCAACAAATTTGTGCTTATAATAGTGAAAAGTTAAAATAAATAAGACTTTTAATAGAAAAAAGCATGTAATAAGATCCAAATCAAACTTATTCAAAATATGAGCGCCTGATACCTCAGAGCACAGGTTCGGGTCTGTTGGCACTTAGTAAGTGCGAACAGTAATAAATTGGTCAAAAAAAATCAAGTGTATGTTCGCACTTAGTAACTACGAACAGGTCAAACAGAGTCAACATGCTGATTTTAAGACAAGAGTTGTTCGCACAAACTGAAAACCTAAAACAGACTGTTCGCTGTTAGTAACAGCGAATAGCCTGATTCAGTTTTTCAGTCTGTTCGCACTTAGTAAGTGCGAACAGCCCGAACCTAAGGTTTGCAGATTACACGCTTAGTTTTGGAATAAGTTTGATTATGATCTTATTGTATGCTTTTTTTTTTGATAAATAATCTTATTTATTTCAAATTTTCTATAATAGTGGTCTAAGAAATCATCTAAATGGACTCAAACACACATATCTAGCATATGACTATTGGGTTTTAAAATTGACCTACAGCTACGCTAATTATACTAATAATCATGAACAAAATATGTATTTGTAAATAATTTTGGCCACCATTAGTGCATCAACAAAACAAGGATTACCACTTACCAGTTACCATGGGTAAAAAATAAAAAAATATAAAAAAGATAATCATATGACTCTCATTGTGAAAAAAAAGAAAATGTAGAAGCACATGGCTACTATTAAGAATCACCCAATATTTTTTTTTTTAACATTCCACCATTTACAAACCAAGCAAAGAAAATAGGGGAAAACTAGCTATTTAGAAAAGCAGTCTACAATCAAACTCAACACTTTTATACAAGATAAACAGCTAAACAGGCCATGGAAACCAAGAGAGGCCTACAACACGGCCAAATCGACCATAAATAGAACCGAGGTAGTAATATTTGTCAAAACATATATACATGAGATGAGCAATCTGAATCAAAATATTAAAGAGAGGCCAACGCCTAGCTCACAAGGCCATAAGACGGAGAAACAATTTCTTCTTTAAGATACAAGACAAAACATACAAAGAATCTCCTAAAATATCGTACAGAGACACCAACGACGTTGTACAGATCATCGGGTGCAAAACTACAGAAATCCACATTAGGCACATTATATAGCATCACATCTTAAGGAGAAAAGAAACGGAAAACTCGTGTACCACAGAGCAGAGGCATCCGATAGCCATGACTGCATGATTATTGATTGAATTGGCAGCTATACCGTCATCACTTTAAGCAACCTGGCAGTGCAGGCCCATGGCAGATGAATGCAAGCACCACATATATGATGATCAAGAGAATGAAAATTAGCAGGACCCTGCAAAAACCAAGCATTATATAATGTATGAGATTTCCTCTGATCCTATTCCTTAGGAAGCATGTTAGTAAGTCGTAGCCATTAATGGTTTATACAACATTTCACTACCCCAATGTTATGAAATACCTTTGCAAGGTTCAGAGAGGTTGGATGTACATAAACTAGCCCTAGTGATAACAAAGAGGTTGTTTCTGTTTAACCCTTGGTCCCAAAAAGTATTTGCAACTTCACATTAATAAAAAGTACACATAATTTAATGAGTCATTTACCATAGTCCATTGTTATTTGTAACCTTTGGCTCCATCAAGAAAGAGAAACGTTGCATCGTTATCATTTTGAAATTATGTATTCATTCAAGCAGCCTCATGTGTCATGACCCTCATAGTTACAAACTACATGCATTAATCAACGAAAATAATGCGAGAAACCCTATCCACGACACTAACACTATGCTTGGATAACATTTTTAAAAGGAAGTGAAGGGGAGGGGAGGGGATGGAAGGGAAGGAGAAGGGTAACGAGAAGGGAAGGGAGATTGGTATATTTTCCTTACAAATGTTTCCAAAGTTGGAAGGAATTATTTGTTAAAATTGTGAAGAAGTTCCTCCTTCCAATTCTCTTCTATCCATTTCACTCCTCCTTTGGTTATCGAAATGAAGGATTGAGGGAATTCTTCAATCCAAACATAGTGTAAATGAACTAGACAACACCCAACTCTGAAAAGAAAGGAATAGATATAGGCATATAGCTAGAGTACATACATAATTTTAACATTTTTCCACCAAACATTGCTTCTAAAACGGCGAGCATGCTTTCGAAATCGTATAGTGTTTCCTTGCAAATTGGCAGTTTTGTCAACCAAAAGCTCCAAGCGATCACCTCTATCTAATACTTTGTCAATGTTCTCAATCATAACGGTCTTCACCTAATGTGATAATTAACAAAGCAAGTCAATAAAACACATTCAACTAGACAAGAAATTCTGATAAGTCTCCAAATACATGTTCTTATGTAATATATCTAAAAACTAGCATATGATCAGTAATGAATTAAACATAATTGACAGCCTCCAACCTGATTCATTTCGCCTTTCAATCGATTAATTCTATCAGCATTTGGATCATTTGAATAGTATTCCATTTGCTGATTTAGAACCCTTGAAAACTCATCATTCATAGCATAAGCTTGGGCTGTTAGAACCGAACGTCCATAAGTTCTCACAAACCTTTGATGTATGTCTTCAAGAAATGCAAATGGAATTCTACCTGAACAAATCCACAATTACGAGGCAAGTCACAATACGGAATTATCAAGTAAATCTCCTCGTTCATTATATATATAGCAAAACAATATTGTTAGATCAAATGGTAGAAAATTAAGGTTAATAAACAAAGTTAAGAAGTTGGAAGAACAAGACAAAATTTGCTAAAGCATACAGAATCAGCAAATAAACTAATATGTCTAGCACACAAAACCCATGATTTCAGCTCAATTACACTACAAATTAACAAGTTAATCACTGCGCAGAATCCAATTGAGCTGAATTCGACAACCAATTCTCAATTTCAGTCAATCAATCAAGAAACATATAGAAGAACTTACGTCCAAGAGACTCATCAGCCATACAAAGAACGGAAAGACCATCAGTTCGTTTAAGGTGAAAAATATATCGATCTTGAGAATACGAAACATGGGTATCATTATTTCCAGGAGTCTTTTCGAGAATTTGCTTCGCAATTGTGCCTGCGTTTGTTGTTGTTGCAGAATACTCTGCTAATACAACCGTTCCTCGAGCTACCATACTGTATAAAATCGCCATTTTTCAACAAATTGTTACTATTTGGGAGAATTTGAGTTGATTGGAGAAGTGTGTAAATGTTGTATTTTGTGGGGTTTTGTGAGAAAGAGGAGACAAACAGAAGGAAGGAAGGAAGGAAGGAAAGAACAGTGGAATTGAGGAAATTGTTGGGTATTTGACTAACAGAAAGGGATTTTAGGGATTTAGGGATTTGAAATTTGGATTAGTTGGGGTTCGGTTTGGTATTTGGATTATGGAAGAAATTTTTTTTTTTAATATAGATTATGTAAGAATATACTTCCCCCAATCTTTTCGTTTTAATTCGTTGTAATAAATTGGAAAAGTTTACATGGTGACTTAGTTTTTTTTAAGGAAAAATTATCTAGAATAATCCAAACTATTCATGATTTTTCTACAATAGTTTTACTTATTGATTAATCATGAATAATCTCAACTTTGAGGGGTATTTTTCCAGAGTAAACTTGGGTAACCCGATAACCTGCTATAATAAGTGATTCATCAAAAAAATAAATTAAATATAAATTTAAAATTAGAAAATATTTTAAAAAATTTACATAAAAAAAATTCTAAATAATAAAAAAAATCATAAATTTTTTATGAATATTTTTTTAACATTTTTTTCGACATTTTATTTTAATTTAACTTACTATAGCAAGTCATCCGGTCACCGGATTTACTCTTAGAAAATGCCCCTCAAATTTGGGATTATTCATGGTTAATCAATAAGTGGAATTATTGTAGGAAAAACATGAATAGTTTGGATTATTCTAAATAATTTTTCCTAAAATTTATGTT
Source organism: Amaranthus cruentus (assembly GCA_019425755.1). Classification (NCBI taxonomy): domain Eukaryota; kingdom Viridiplantae; phylum Streptophyta; class Magnoliopsida; order Caryophyllales; family Amaranthaceae; genus Amaranthus; species Amaranthus cruentus. Next base: position 10,259,874 of record CM033466.1, read on the forward strand.
ATTATTATTCACTGTAAATAGTTTTTTCAATTTAAGTTTTTAGTTGAAGCTTCAGATATGTTATATAGAAGAATTTTAGTTATCTCATTATTAAAAGCTTAATAATGCAAAATATACAAATTACAAAAGGGAATTTGTATTTACCCTTTGTTGATGACAAAATAGAAATTACAAATAACAAAACTAATTTACTTGAAGATTGCTTTGTAACGACAACCGTTACCCGGAAACCCGATACTTGTTGTAGGCCTGTGATCACTTTCCTTTTGTGATATTTCCCCCACAAAGGTACTTGAGTTGATGTTTGAAAATTCACAACGAGATACAAACAACACAATATATACTCTTAGTACTTAGAGTATATCACTTAACAACAATGTGTTTGGGAATTATAAGAAATGAAGCTCTAAACAAGAGTTAATTACTCTCTTGGAAAGAACACTTGCAAATAAGAGAAAGAGTAGAAGAATTCAGAAATTGGTGTCCCTTCAACTTATCGCCAAGGCCCTATTTATACTACAAGAGTATAGCTTAATGGTCATGGCACAATAATCACCCTTAATGATCAAATTGATGATCATCCAATTCAATGCCATAAATCCATGACATTCATGAGCATTATTCACCATAATAACATCAGAATTATTGTTGAATTAGTATAGGAATCCAATGCCATTAACTCAAAGATTAAGAAATAACCCAACGGTCATATCAGAAGAAAAAACCGACTCGTCTTTTGCTCCAAACCCAGGAAAGCCGAGTCGGCTTTTCCTGCTGGACAAATGGGATTTTCCAGAACTTAAGGCCTAGTCGGCTTTAGGTCCATACCAAGGAAAGCTGAGTCGGCTTTTTGTGCTGACTTGGTTTTCCTTATATCCGTTTTGTCTTATCCTTTGAACTTCTTTTGGACTACGTAAATTAATACATATTGTCTCACTATTTTAGTAGTACTTAGTGATTATAAACTTAGTATTATTAGACACTAAATGTTAAACACTCGTGCGGTCGATATTCATTGTTGATGTGTGTTGTTGCCTCATTTTGCTCTTCAATCTTCATTGCTCCATTGTTATGGCACTTCAAAGCTCCTTCTTCAATCCACACATCCTCCCTCGCATTTTCCTCACTTTCTAGTTTCTTCATCATAGCAAGTTAGTGAATAGTTTAACTTTAAGATGCAATCGAAGTTGTCTTCATTTGGCTCTTGCATTAACATATTCTATGGAGTTTTTGGTTTTTTTAGTTTTCTATTTTTTTAAAGTAATTATTATTATTAGTTTTTTAATACAAATATAAATGAATTAGAAAGTTACACAACTCCTTTTCACCAAGTTTTGTTGATCTTGGCCGAGCTTGATATATAATTTCAGGTCTTTCTTCAACAAAAAAATAAAAAATAAAAAGTTACACGAGTCATTTTTTAAGAGGTACTATATTTAACAGGTAAAAGGGCATTTAGACTTACAAAAGAAAACGTGTGCAAAGATCAAAACTTTATAAAATAAAGGAAAATTTCACGTGATAACCAAAACTTTTAAAAAATCCATGCGGTAACCTTGAGGTTAAAGTAATTGTTCTACCGTGACCTCTTTGCACATAAAAACGTTAGCAAATATAAATTTCGAAACTTTAGAGCTGTTATATGCCTATTTATGCGACTCACTATTTCAAATATCATCAGTTTCAACCTTTTTCCCCAAAACAAAAACCCCAACTCTACCATCTTTCATCCAAAAATCATATATTTTCCCCCAAATCAAAAGATGGTAGAGTTAGAGTTTCTATTTTGATTGAAAGGGTTGAAATTAATGACATTTGAAATGGTGAGTCGCATAAATAGACGTACAACAACCTTAAAGCTTCGAATTTAAAGTTTGCTAACGTTTTGCTAACGTTTTAACATGGTGCAATAATTTGGTAAACCTCAGAGTTACCGCGTGGATTTTTTAAAAGTTTTGTTACCACGTGGAAAACCTAAAACCTCAGGATTACCACGTAGAGTTTTCCTAAAATAAATGAAAAGTCAAAACTATAAGACCTTAAAAAGTAAAACCTTAAAAATTTATTTTTTTTATAAATACATTAAAAAAAAAAAACAAACAAACAAACCTGTAAGTTTAGCAATAAGATCAACAAGAATACTCCATTTCATAAGTTTAAACTCTTGTTAATTATAAGTCTATTAATGGTAAGTGAACACCAAAATGGTAACACATTTATAGAAATTTCTAAAAACACATCTTAAAATCTAGTTTATTTTAATTCCAATTCTAATTATATTATCCTCCCTTCCGTTTTTTAATGTTCTTCCCGTTTAAAATATTCTATTTTGGAGAGAAAATTTTGATTAGTATTTTTAAGACATATATAGATGATAAAATATATCATGTGAAATCTCGTTAGATTCGTCTTAATGTATATTTTTTATTATATATTTTTTGTAATTTTTTATGATGCCTATTTAGAGATATTAAGACTCAAAATTTACTTTAAAATCTGTGCAAAAAGTAAATAGGAAAAACATTTGAAAACGGGGGAGTAATTATAATTATAATAATCCTATAACTATAATTATATTATAATAGTTTTTTAATCTTTGCAACAAATCCCTAGGCTTAGACAACAATATTGATAACTATTTAAAATATTTTCTAAAATATTAAGTACTATTACATTTTTCAATACCTATAAAGATATACTTTTTTTTATTAGTTGAATAAAGACATACTATATTAAATTTAAAATAATTATTAAAATAATCTAATAATTAATTATAATTATAATAAGTAAAAACTAAAAGTTCTCAAAAAAAAAAGTAAAAACTAAAAACACTTAGAAACTCTTAAAAAATAAAAATTAGGGAAATTCCACAAGGTAGCATCTAGTTTTAATAAAATGTCAATGATAACACTTTTTTAAGAAAAGTACACATGGTAGCATCCAGTTTATGCACTATCTAATTGCCGTAGCATTTTCCGTTAAGTTCTTGTTAAATTCCGTTAAATTCATCATTTTTAAGTTTCTTTTTCCACATGGTAGCATCCAGTTTTTGTTTAATTCACCATTTTAACGTTTGATTCACCATTTTAATGTTTAATTCACCATTTAGTTCATTAACGTTCATATATGTTTAATAATTTTATTGAAAAATTATAACTATCTAATTCGGTCGAAACAAGTACTTATTCGCTAATTTTTCGATACGTAAACCGAAAAAGATATTTGGCGTCATTTTTACCTATCATAACGATTTTTTAAAAAAAAACAGACGTTGCAATCATCCTTATGGGGTAACTCTTTCGCAAATCCAGTCGAAACAAGTACTTATTCGTCTATTTTTTGAAATGTAAACCGAGTAAGATTTTTGACGTCATTTTTACCCATCATAACAAGTTTTTTTGAAAAAACAGACGTCGCTACTATCCTTCTGGGATAACTCTTTCGAAAATTCGATCGAAACAAGTACTTATTCGGAAGAGTACTTGTAGCGACCGATGAATCAAACATTAAAATGGTGAATTAAATGTTAAAATTATTTTTCCGTAAAATTATTTAACATTTATAATTTTTCCATAAAATTATTAAATATTTATGAAAGTTAATGAATTAATCGGTGAATTAAACAATAAAATAGTGAATTAAACGTCAAAATGATGATTTAAACAAAAACCGAATGCTACCATGTGGAAAAAACTTACAAAATGATGAATTAAACGGAATTTAACAAGAACTTAACGGAAAATGCTACGGCAATTAGATAGTACATAAACTGGATGCTACCATGTGAAATTTTCTTTAAAAAGTGTTACCATTGGCATTTCGTTAAAACTAGATGCTACCATGTGGAATTTCCTTAAAAACTATCACATTTTTATTCAAAAAAAAAACTATCACATTCACATTCTTTCAAAAAAAATAGAACTTTTTTTTTAAGCTTTATTCCAAAAATATTTGGAATAATAAAAGCTCCCCCAAACTATTTGGGAACATAAGCTTCTGGCCTGTTCGCAGTTAGTAACTACGAACAGATAGCTTAATGGGCTGAAGGCTGGGTTTTGGGCGTCAGTTCTGTTCGCTGTTACTAACAGCGAACAGACCAAAAAGTAAAAACTATCTGTTCGCAGTTAGTTACTGCGAACAGACCTGTTTTGTTTTTTGGTATGTTCGTTGTTACTAACAGCGAACAGATCTGAGGCATTAAAACAATGCAGTAGCTTATTTTGCGAGGCATTCTCCATTTCCCCATTTCTTACATGTTCTATATAATTAAGTTAAGGTAAGGAATTATATTTAAACATCAAAGTAATTAATTAAAATACTTAAAATACATAATTCATCGTCCAAAAATACAACTACGACCAGCTATCAACATTTTCTTGTTCAACAAGTGCAAATGCTAATGGCATAAGTTGATTTTTCCCATCGATGCCAATAGCAGTAAGTAGCTTTCCTTTGTATTTTCCATACAAATGAGGCTTGAATGCCCAAAATAACCTTTTGAAAACATTTACACTAGGACGCTCTGATTTGTATACCCATTCCACAACCATACCTGGGCGTGCATCTCTCAAAGCTTGCATGTAACGTGGGAGACGCTCATATGACTCTTCCCAACTACCATAAATCTCTGCGATTGCTGCTTGCTTTCCAGTCCATGCTTTGAAGTAACTAATCCTGTGATGGTACGTTGTGTTTACCATCTCAATGATCACACCAACCTTAAGAGTTGGATCCACCCGAACACATTCTTTGATAAAATGACCAATGATAGATGAATTCAAATGACGTGCACCCAAGCTATGGTTATCGCTAACACAAGTAGATGTATGTGGACCTTTATAAGTCACATTAGTCCAATTACTATTCTTTTGGCGAGCACGAAGTTTCCAACTACAAGAATTGGGACACACTAAATTAAGCACACTCTTGTTAGACGTTCGACAAGTATATAATTGATTAACCTTGATGCAATAACTCTTCACCGCTTCAATCAAATTTTTCTTGCTCGAAAACTCCATACCCTTAACAAATTCATCTCCCTCAAGACTACATGAATTTTGAGCCCCCATAGTCCAATCACCTCTTTCTACATTCTCTTCTAATTGATCATAAAAAGGAACAGAAGACGATGTGGTCTGTGTAGGTTGAACATTGTCACCTACATTAACAAGCACTAACTGTTGTTCACGTTCAACCCCTTCATCATTCCCTTCTCCTTCAACACTCAGATCATCTTCATCATAATCTCCCTCATAATCTCCCTCATCACAGTCAAGCACTTCATCATTACTTACTCTGTCATTATCAAGATAAGTTTCTTCCTCATTGAACACATATTGTTCAATAGAGCCGTGGTATTGTGGGCTAGAACTTGATTCGGTTCTAACATTATTAGTTGGGTCAGGTGCTAGAGACACAGGAGTGAACATTTGGGAAGGAGGGCGATCAAATTGAGATAAATGCTCCATCATTCCAGTGAATGATTGCATGAATGAAACCGAAGAAGGGACATTTTCATTGATATTTATAGGGACTTGTTCAATATATATCTCCGTACTAGTACACCCCAAATTCCTAACAAGAGCCCACAAAGCATTCATTGAGTACTCATCATCAAGTGACACCACAGTAGATGTCGATTGGCTAGTAGGGTATTTTATTTTCAATCTTAATTCTACCATATGTCTATCAAAACCACAAACTTTATACAACAACTCAACAAACTCACAAAGAGACATCAATTCTTGCAACAATTGGTCTTAAACTTCCACCTTGATATATCACTATATTATTATTTTCAATAATAACACCATTCCATCTACACATCAAAGGACAATCCATAATTTTCAAAAGTTTATAAAATTACCTCAAATGTGTACAAGGAAGTATGAATAAGTTCAACTCCTGCATAAGAAACAAAATCAACATTACTAGAAGAACTTAGAACTCTAAAAATTAAAAGAAAATTAGTTCAATGACCCAATAAACATACCTTTAATAAGCAAAGTCAACAATGATATCTAAGAAAATAAGGGATGATAACAATTACACTAAAAATGGGGAAGAAATTGAAGGAGGAAATATAGAATTTAGAGGATTAGGGTTTGTTTGTGAAAGAGGGAAAGAGCGAAATGGACGAGAAAATAAGCTACTGGACTCTTATAAATGCTTCAGTTCTGTTCGCAGTTAGTTACTGCGAACAGACCAAAAACAGCAAAAAGGTCTGTTCGCTGTTACTAACAGCGAACAGACCAAAAACATAAAAAAGATTTGTTCACAGTTAGTAACTGCAAACAGAGCTGAAACCCAAACCCAAAACCCAGCCTTCAGCCCATTAAGGTGTCTAACTGCGAACAAGCCAGAACTTTTTTTTTCAAATAGTTTGAGAGCTCTTTTATATTCAAATATTTTTGGAAATAAACATAAAAAAAAAAATTCAAAAAAATATCACATTTATTGACATCAGTCTCGTTCTTCTCCCAAATTCTTCAGATTTTCGAAGCCATCTCTGATCGGTGTGGCCTAAAATGACTATCGATTCCTCGCACTTTTTCTAATTTACCGGTTTGATCAACTGGTTGATTTTATTTTTTTCCGGTAGTCTTCCAATTCCGTTGATTTCATTGTTGAATCACCGAGTTTGATTTTTTTTTTCCCGGCTTTTTTTTCAGGTATTTGATTTCGTTAAATTTTTCCTTTTTGATCGAAGTTGTGACTCTTGTATTTGATGGAGATCTCGTGATGTTTGAGTTTGAATTTTGGTCCGCTTCAATATGTGCATTTGTGGTATTGTGGATGTTGCCTAAAATTAGTTGTTTTGTGGCAATTTAGGTTTTGTTGCATGTGTTTTGCTTGCTGAACAGTTAAGTTATATTTTTGAAACATAATAATTATAACAAGCGAATTAAAATGGTTGTGGCAATATGTAATTTGACCAAAAATGTGAAGGAGCTATCATTCTGAGATGCTATGACAGCGATTTGGCAATGTTGAATCACTTAATTCAGTGTTAGACGGTTACTGTGCTACAAATTTAGCAGTGATGTTTATATTGACTCCCATGATGAAGTGTTCTAGAATGTGATGTTTGATTTTTTGGATGTCGAGGAATAATGATCCTTCCCATTTGTTGTGAAATGGGAAAAAGAACTTGGGAGGGCTGGGGTATGTCTGTTGATGAGGGATATTTCATATGAGGAGATAACAATAGCATTGTTTAGTTATACTCCCTCCTATTCACCACAAGTGTCTCATTTGCTTTTTAGACACTATTCATTTCTTATGTATTTTATTATTAATCTATAAGTTAAAACATTGTCAAGTAAGATCTTGTTTGATTCGTCTTAATGTAAGGATTATTTATATCAACTTTCCAATATTTTTAATTATGCATAATTAGAGATATTAAGGTAAGTGCATCGGATAGAGTGCATAAAGCAAATGGGACACTTGTGGTGAATAGGAGGGAGTATAATTTTTAATGGAATACTATTTTATTTAGCTATTTTTGGTGCATTTTTTTCATTAGGTCGAGCTCGTAGTAGAGTAGATTGTGAAGGGGGAAGTAAGTGGGGGTAAAGATTTGAATCAAATGTCAACTGGAAATCCGGGACACCCAAATTTTCCAGGTCGCCCAAATGTTCCTGGCAGACCAGCTGGTAGTCCCTTTGCAGCAGCACCTCCCCCTGCAACGAGTCCATTTTTGTCATCTGGTCCTGTGTCTGCTAGATCAGATGGGCCTAGTGTTAAACCTCCCCCAACATCAGCTCCGACCATCACAACGCCATTCTCATCATCTGGACCAACAGCAGGACCCCCAGTCCCTGGATTTAGGCCTTCTCCACCTGCTGGTAATACTGATGCATCTGCACCCGCTGCTTCTGGACCACCAGCATCACTCGGTCCTCCTACATCAAATCATTTCCAGCGATTTGCAGCCCCTCAGCTCTCAGGGCCTCCAACAAATCCTCCTATCCATATGCCCACTGGTGGCCCCCCTAACATGGTATCTTCTGTAGCACCTAATATGCCTCCACCGTTCCAGCGTCCTAGTGTTCTGTCTCCAAATCCACCCCTTACTTTCCGCCCCCATTCTCAGGCTCCTCCTGTCCAAATGACATTGCCCCCTCAACCCTATGCTCAAGCTCCACCTGTTCATATGGGAACACAATCCCAACCTTATGCCCAGGCTCCGCCTGTCCAAATGGCATCCCAACCACAACATTATGCCCAGGCTCCACCTGTACAATTGTTATCCCAGCCCCAATCTTATGCTCAGGCTCCAGGAGTATCACCTCCCACTTACTATGGACAGCAACTGGCTTACCTCCAGCCTCCCTCTCAACCTGGTATGGCACCAATTCATTCGAGAGATCAAATGCATCATCTATCAGCTCCTCCAACGAGTGCTATGCAGGGTTTAGTAGAAGACTTTAGCTTCTTGTCATTGGGCTCCATTCCTGGATCAATGGACCCTGGACTTGATGCTAAAGCATTGCCAAGGCCACTTGAGGGGGATGTGCATTCAGAGGTTTTCCATGATATGTTTCCCATGAATTGTGACCCAAAAGTTTTGCGCCTCACTACTAGCGGTATACCAAATTCACAATCTCTTGCGTCAACGTGGCATTTACCCCTTGGAGCTGTTGTTTGTCCGCTAGCTGAAGCCTCTGAAGGGGTTAGTATTACTTATGCTGATGTTTCTATAACAGCTTAATATGTCAGCTTATGATCCTTGCTATAAATAGCTTTAAATGTCAGATAATGACTTGCTAATGCCTGACATGGTAATGCCTATATGTTTTCAGGAGGAAGTGCCCGTAGTAAATTTTGGTGCAGGTGGTATTATTCGCTGTAGAAGGTGCCGTACATATGTAAATCCCTACGTCACATTTACAGATGGTGGAAGAAAGTGGCGTTGCAATATGTGTGCTCTGCTTAACGATGGTAGGTTTACTAGAATAATGCTTGATTCACTATTTTGACAATGTCGTGCATCCCTTAGTTTCACTATTGACCTCTCTTGGTTTCTCCCGTAGTAGGGCCTTTAGTAAAAATTCTTACAAAATGCTGGTTGTTCTGTTTCTTGGTTTCTGTACTCTTGCAACAATGTTTCTGAATTACCATTTAGAGGTGTTAATTATATACATGCTCCAGAACATATTCGCTTGATTTGATTGATTATTGGGGACTTTTCGTATCAGAATACTTGTTCTTATAGGTAGAAAATATGTTGACGTTTCGCACAAAATTTTGTTCATCTGAGATTATGTTGTGATATGTTGGTGAGAGATTGAAAGGCTCTTGGCTGTTTTTATTCAGTCACTGGGGATTATTTTGCCCAACTAGAT